>JAJJMB010001716.1:5600391-5962743 GCA_023531105.1 Papaver atlanticum | reverse complement strand
ATATCTAGTCGAATCGGATTAGGGGAGAACAAGGTTTATAGGTGATTTTTTTTTTGATCGGTTAGAGGTGATTAATTAATCACATGATCATCCAATTATTGTAAGAGTACTAACTGCACTTGAGTTATTCCTATAATCTCACCACACTTCATAATACCATAAATATAGTAGGGTTTAGTTAAGAATTAGCACAAAAGATAATAGCACATGATCAAATCAGTACTTTGTAAATCGTAACTCAATTTGTTGCCCGACACTCTCCATTCACCATTTTTAATATCCCTCGTCCAACGTTTTAATCAATCAGTGGGGGTGGTTTTACTTAAAGTGATTTGATGCCCTAGTCAATCACGTCCACCATTTTTTTTTAATATCTCACGCTCCAAAATTTCTTCTTCTTCTCTGTATTCGCCGAAAGACCGAAGTGGTGATGAATTATATTTTTGTTTTTGTTTGTTTGGTTTAATCGTAGGGTTTTAATATTGGGCATAAATAAAATGTCAAGAGATAGTATTTAGCACATATGAAATTTTATATGGGTGGTACTTAGGAGAATTGGGGATAGGAATTATGTGGGATAGGAAATAGGAAAAATAGGGATGAGAAATAGGGAAAACAAAAGAAATTGAGATTAGAAACCAAAAGTTAGAGAGAATGAGATGGAGAGGAAGAAGATGAATTGGAGCTATAGTTCTTAGATGAGAAGACTACTGAAAATCAACAAAGGATCATCAGAATTGAGGTAGAATGTTAAAACCCATTCTCTTTGTGTTTTGTTATACTTGATTTTAATTTAGTTAAATCTTATATCATTAGGTTTCTGAATTTATATGTTTAATTCTATCCATCCGATTGATGATCAGTCTTTGTTTATTGATATATAACATAATTGGGTATCATTAGTTTAAATTTGATAATAATCCACCGTAAATTTACCGTTGAATATTTGTTTGAATTTGGGTGATAGTTTCTAAAATTCTGGATAGTTCCATTTATCTGTGTTTTTGATATTCTTAGGAAGTCTTAATGATGTTAAAATGATTTGGGGTCTTAACAAAAGTTGTAGATAAACATCTTAACTTTCATTTTGCTTCAGAATTGCTTGATTTGAGATTGATATGAAAATACTGTAAATATTTTAATAATATGATGTTGTTTGCCCAGTTTTTAGAATGGTCATAGAAAACGAATATCTTTTGTTTGAACTTTTGGTTTCCTGTGAGTTTTGGATATGGAATATACACTAGTGGAAAAAAGCCGTTTTAAGATAGTTGGAAAGTGTCTTATTAGAGAGATATACGACATTATACAGTTGCCGCAGAAAGTGTTTTAGATTTAGTGTATTTTTATGGAACGACGCTTTCAAGTTGACTCAGATTTACGATGCTTTTAGGTTGTCGCTAGGTACGATACCTGAGCTATGTCGTAGATTTAATTTTATAATATATTTTTTTTTAGAAATTCAGCTGAATTCCGGACCAGAAAAGATCTGGCTAACAGACTGGGATGAAATAAACTCAAATTACCCTGAGATGAATAAAACTTGGTTTTTGTAAAATCAAAAGGCCATTTAAATAAAAATCATTGTATTGGTTACACAGTTCATAACTGAATTCAGTTTACACTTAAGTTCAGAATGACAAAAGAAACTAAATAATCAAGTCTAGAATTCATACAAGTCATATATCCAAGTCCTAAGGTTCACAAAGACAACTGCAAACCTGCAAAATGAGATCCTGCCGGATGATGATGAACCGAGCCAACAATTACTGAACAACACACCTACAACAAACAAAAGGTGTCAACATCACTGAAGTTTAAAACAATGTGAAAAAATCTCAAGTGAATATACTTTTCCATGGACCTGTATGGATGTACAACAATCAGAAAAGAAGTATCATACAAGCACCATTTACTACAAGCTATAAATGAATAATTGACATATCAAGAATCAAGGATGATATCGTAGAAAAATATATATCACCGATATCAGGCCCTTCACATAATTTTAACTTTCAATATTCATTTCTAACATTTACCACTAGTAAAAGAACGCCCTAACACTTGTTCTTGTCCAAAAAGCCACATGTATGCAATCCTTAAACAACAAAGTAAGACACCACTAGTAGCTTAATAAAATGTAGTCTTTAACATTGATATTAACTTTTCAAAGATTCCTAGATAAATAAAGGACCTAGGTATTCAGTTACCTTGGTCAGTAGTAGTGTGTGACACTAGCAGACCATTCTTGTTTCCTACAAGAAATAGTAAACAGAATAAAAAAACACACTACAAGAACTAAAACACAATCAATCGGTTACTATAAGAAATTTTGCATCTTGCAAGTTCAAACTCCCTATACCAGAAAATTAAGATATGGCTATAAAAAGGTAATTAGCTCACCATCATTGACAAGAATTGGGATCTTTGTTGATTATGTAATTCGAGAAACAAGTTAATAGCTACCCCTTGGGATCACAATATCAGTTACATCATCAAGCTGCAATACACATACAAATAGAGGTAAGAACCAATAAATGAAAGATAGCCCTGCAAAATAACCATCACTCAGGCATGTACTCATAGTTATACCTACGCACTCAGATATATAACTGTAAGCACTTAGTAGAAGAAAAAAATGATTAATCCCAAAACCCAGAACCACAGAAAAACTAAAACATTTGGTTGAAGGATATTCCTAGCTAAAAAGGGTTGAACTGCAGATTTTAGCCCAATAAAGCATCACAACTAAAATTTGCCCATATTGGGATCATTACCCATGGCTACAACATCACCACCATGAATGAAGTCTATAACTCAGACTAGTATCCACAAAAGAATGGGCAATGAGGTACTCTCCTAGGTATTACCAAGTGACCCGATCGAGTGGGTATTTCAAAACCAAGGAATTTGTAGTTATTACCTTGACACGAACAGATACAGTTACCAATTCAAGTGGAGGGTGGTTCCGTTCACTGCAAAAAATCACAAGAAAACAATATATAAGAAATTTATGACACCATAAATCACAACCTTAGCAAAAGCTACATCCTAAAGTGAAACTTATTTCCTAGGAAGATCGCTAGTCAATCTTGTCGTTGGATCTACGTTTTAACCATTTTAATCCAATGATTTCAAGTGACAACAATTCAATTTACAAAAAAATTTTAAGCTCACCTTCATGCCACCCATTATAGAGCCAATCACAACACCACATTTAGTTTGCAAGCAGCATTGGTTGCAACTAACCTTCAAAGTCTAAGCCTGCTAATCCACACCCAGCAAATCTAGTAGTTTGAAACATCAAATACACATTGGCAACATACTTAGCATAGAAACTCTTCATAGCAACTCTTGGATATATACATGAATACAACAAAGCTTGGTAGTAATACATATGCCACTCCCCATGTAAGGCATTCCCTTTGACACTCCTCACAGTATCCTAAAAGCTTTCCCATATCTGACTTGCCAACCCTATTCCCATGGATTGACATCCATTAAATTCAAGCACTTTCAAGCTGAAGGAACAAACGTAAAAGACATGTTAAATTCAATAACCAAACAAGTATAATTTGAATCAAAACATAAACTGAACATCAAATATTATATAAGTTTCACAGCTTCAAAACCATATACAACCAATGACACAGGAATCTGAAGGAAAGCGTAAAACATATGAAGAGAATTTTAGCAATCCAAGAAAAACAAAATATGAAAAAATATTGAGTTTATAGCCTGAGCCGATCTATCTAGCGATAAATTATGAAACATGACAAGCTTTATATAGTGCAAAGCAAACACAACTCCATGAATCGGAAGGAACTAGTATAACTAAATCCAGTAGTTTACAAGAAAATCAAGTATTCAAAACAATACCCATAAATTTTTGGTCTAATGATGGTATTGGGAAAATATATGTACAAACATAAGTTAAGTTGGATTTATGGAAGATTGAAGCGAATAAATCTCATCATAAGTTAAGTTGAACATCCATGATCCATCGATCTATATCATCTTATACTTCATTCATTTAAATACAAACACTAACGACCCTTTTAGTACTGTTGAGGTATACATTTTGATTCATGGGAAATCAAACATACAGATAGCCAAAACTGAAATATGGGAAGAGAACCTCAACAAAATCAAGAGTGTGCTAATATTTCCTACATAAACTGAAATATGGACCATCTTTCGGAAACATGAGGGCTAGTTAACTTGATTATGGGTGTGATAGAGGTTCAATCACCAATCATCTCCACGAAAACTAGCCTACTGGTAGCACAATATTTGTCAGCAAACTGAAAGGGAGAACCCATCCTGATAACATAGCAGTTATACCAAGCATATGACAGAGCTAACCAAACAAAACATTATAGAAAGTCATCAAGGGACAGGACTGGCAATCAGATAAAAATCGTTAGTGGAATCTACAGATAGAACCAAAGTGCATCAACTCCTCAAATACATCTATCCAACATATGCAGTAGAGAGCATTGAGAGAAGATTCAAATTCACCCTTTTCGCCAGAGACAAAATTCCATCCACTAGAGTCTGATACAGTAAAATCATTGAGCAAAGATTTAAATTCAATAATTCTCATTCAAAATTATTAAAAAAACTAAATGTACTTGGAATCCTACTTCAGTAAAATCATTTCCATATACATGAGTAACAGATTAGTGGAGTTAGAGAATCTACCCATGAATCTTATTCTCGATTCTACCTTCGAGAGCTAAATAGGTGTTATTATTAGTATTAGTATTCATATAGGATTTATAACGAAAATTGGGAAAAAGAAATTGAGATTAGAAACCAAAAGTTAGAGAGAATGAGATGGAGAGGAAGAAGATGAATTGGAGCTATAGTTCTTAGATGAGAAGACTACTGAAAATCAACAAAGGATTATCAAAATTGAGGTAGAATGTTAAAACCCATTCTCTTTGTGTTTTGTTATACTTGATTTTAATTTAGTTAAAATCTTATATCATTAGGTTTCTGAATTTATATGTTTAATTCTATCCATCTGATTGATGATCAGTCTTTGTTTATTGGTATATAGCATAATTGGGTATCATTAGTTTAAATTTGAGAATGATCCACCGTAAATTCACCGTAGAATATTTGTTTGAATTTGGGTGATAGTTTCTGAAATTCTGGACAGTTCCATTTATCTGTGTTTTTGATATTCTTAGGAAGTCTTAATGATGTTAAAATGATTTGGGGTCTTAACAAAAGTTGTAGATAAACATCTTATCTTTCATTTTGCTTCAGAATTGCTTGATTTAAGATTGATATGAATTTACTGTGAATATTTTTATAATATGATGTTGTCTGCCCAGTTTGTATAATGATCATAGAAAACGAATATCTTTTGTTTGAACTGTTGGTTTCCTGTGAGTTTTGGATATGTAATATATGAATGTGTCAAGAATATTCCTGGAAAATTTGAAGATGATCAGATACAGTTATCACCATGAAATATATAAAATAATATGAATGCATTTAGTTTGTATGATTAAATGCTTGAGAGAAATTTATGTCGTTAAGCCATGGTTGCTTGTGTTGTTTGTAAAAAAATGATTTATAAAAGTAAATGATTTCATGTTTTACCGTTATATGGAACTTGTTTCATGATAACGGCGGGTAATGATCCCCGAGAGTTAAATGGGTAATGTTCCCCGACCATCGATGGCGGCTGTCCGTGCCGATAAACGATAGGTGGATGTAAGAACCAAGGTTTTCGTACCGTGAATGAAACGGGTAATGATCCCCGAGATAAGATGGGTATGATCCTCATAGGAACTTTTGCTCCTGACCATCGATGGAGGCTGTCCGTGCCGATAAACGATAGGTGGGTGTACGAACCAAGGTTTTCGTACCGTGAACTCATGGTTACTTTTTGTGATGACAATATTAATTTGTGAATAATGTGTTAAAATCCAGATTATATGATTTGTTGGAAACATAATTAGTGGTATGAACTCATGTGTGAAATTCAAATGGATGAATTGTTGAAAACATAATTGTGTTGTGAATTGATGATGTATTGAATCGTAAATTGGGTTATTTTTCTTGAAATATTATTGATAATGTGGTTGAATATATACTTGAATCCTCGAAGTTGTGAGTCTCTTGTTGTATGTTCTCTTTGATTGATTGATATTTCTTCGCATCTTTAGAGAATGTGGGTGCATTCTACTGAGCTGTCATCTCATCCCAATTGACATCCTTGCAGATTTGTTAGAGTTGCGCAACGGAAGCTAGAAATGAGTAGCTTAGTGATTGCGTTGTTTTCTTGTAATTGTTTGAAATGTAAATTTGAACTAAAATGTTGTTAAAGATTTTTAGTAAATTCAAATTCATCAACTCATATTAATTTCATAAAGTTTTTACCATGTTTGATATAAAACAATTTAAGTAAGAGTTATATGCATAAGTCTCTTTCCGGCCCGTAACTCTTCGAGTTCGGATTTCCATACGGGTTTGACCCTGGTCCGGAACTCGGGGTGTTACAGTCTCAATGATAGAAAAATGAATATAACTTGAGAAATAGGTGGTTCAATCCTTACTTACCTTTTGTTAATGAAGTTCTCTAAAAGCTTCGGTTGATCTTCGCATTCAAACGGTAGAACACAATGATGACTGTCGTGATCCGGTGTTTCTTAACTACATTATATCCTAGTCCGAGACTTAACTAATTGTGGACTAGAAATCAAGATATAGTTTTGACAACTAAATTTGACAACAAGCTTGAGATAGGAACACTTGTGAGTTCGACCGAGCAATGCTCTAACACTTTGTTAATTCAAAAAAATAAAATGACTATTATTGGTCATTTAGTGGATAAGGGGAAGATGGGTTTTTTTTTGAAAAGTAAGTACTTTGATGAACCAGGTAGGACAGTCCTGACTCAACATGTGCTTGGACCCCTGGCCTCTCATCAATTATTTGTCTTCCTTATGCTAAAAATAATAGCAGGTAATCTTGATGACATTCAAAGGATTTTTTTGTGTAATAAGAAAAATTCTAATAAAGGTTTTTGAACTTGATGAAATGGGACATAATGCAAACCAAAGTGAAAAAGCGGGTGTACAACAACCACACACCCAATATTTCGTTTCGACAATCTGTATGGACTACCTCAAATATACTTTCAAGAGAATCAACTAGACAGTAAGACTCAATCTTTAGAAAAGTATATCAACGAGTTATATCTCTGTTTCTTAATGTAATCAGCAAATCGAACAGATAGAAATCTGTGATCCTGATTAATATAAGAAACAACTTGGATGGTATCAAAAACCAATATCCAAGTGTCAATCAATTCAATCAACAACCCAAAGTCCGGATTCAAGAACTTATTGAACTTACGCACAACTTGTGATATTTCAATTATATAGAAAATATAATGCGAAAAAGAAATAACGCATACACCAGAATTTTGTTAACTAGGAAACCGCAAATGCAGAAAACCCCCGGGACCTAGTCCAGCTTTGAACACTACACTGTATTAAGCTGCTACAGACACTAGCCTACTACAATTTAACTTCGGACAGGAATGTAGTTGATCCCTAATCAATCTCACACTGATCAAGGTACAGTTGCGCTCCTTACGTCTCTGAATCCCAGCAGGACTCTACGCACTTGATTCCCTTAGCTGATCTCACCCACAACTAAGAGTTGCTACGACCCAAAGTCGAAGACTTGATAAACAAATCTGTCTCACATAGAAAAGTCTATTGAGATAGATAAATCTGTCTCCCACAGAAATACCTATGAGTTTTGTTCCGTCTTTTGATAAATCAAAGTGAACAGGAACCAATTGATACACCGGACTTATATTCTCGAAGAACAACCTAGTAATATCAATCACCTCACAATAATCTTAATCGTATGAAAGCGAAACAAGATATTGTGGAATCACAATTCACAAACGATGAGACGAAGATGTTTGTGACTACTTTTTATTTTTCCTATCGGATTAAACCTCGAGCAAATCTTAGAGAAGATAGTACTCAATCACGATAGAAAACAGCAAGATCAGAACACGCAACTACAGAGAAAATAGTTGGGTGTAGCTTCACAATCCCAATGAAGTTTTTAAGTCGTTCACCTACAGGGTTTTGGAAAAACCTAAGGTTAAAGGAGAATCGAATCTAGTCGCAACTAGTATCACACAAAAGGTGTGGGGATTAGGTTTTCTAGTTTCTAGATTTCTCCTTTATATAGTCTTCAAATCATGGTTTGCAATAATGTTACCTTGGTAACAAAGCATTCAATATTCACCGTTAGATGAAAACCTGATTAGACTCAAGCTAATATCTTTCAACCGTTAGATCGAACTTAGCTTGTTACACACAAATAAAATGTACCTTCATTTAGATATAGGTAACCGTACCTAAATGTGTACACCTTGTTGGCTCAATAATAGTTAACAGAAGTTAGCCATATAAAAA
Organism: Papaver atlanticum; assembly: GCA_023531105.1. NCBI lineage: Eukaryota > Viridiplantae > Streptophyta > Magnoliopsida > Ranunculales > Papaveraceae > Papaver > Papaver atlanticum. Next base: position 5,954,281 of record JAJJMB010001716.1, on the reverse strand, counting down.
CTTTCATATCAACCTTATTCATCTTAACCACAACTAGTTCAAATGACTCAAATGAAACTAGTTATAGAGTTGTTCAATTGTTTATATTCTCATAGAAGTATACAAGACACAATTGAAGAAAAATCGGTTTGATTCACTCGAATCAATTCATGAACTTTATGGCCATAGTTTGCAAAAGATTGCATTCCTTATTATATAAATGTATTAGTTCATGACACAACTGATTCTAGAACATAACCCACTCAAGTATTCAAATGGGTACGCATACCTAAGTAGCCGGACTTGGACTGTGTTCGCCAGTTTGCAAACGGGTACGCATACAGTCGTACACTTCCAAACTTCAGTTGAATCCAGTACGCGTACAGATACGCATACTATGGTACCCGTACTTCAACTGACTTTGCCAGTACGCGTACAGGTACGCATACTCTAGCTCCCGGACTTTACCCAACCTTTCCAGTACACATACGGGTATGCATACTACATTCCGGTCTTGGATCAACACATATGCAAATACGCATACTGTGCTTATAACCCAATTATGGTTAAGTGTTGTACACTCCCATTTCAATCATTGAAACATTCTTAGAAAACAACAATAGCTGTCTCACACAAACTATTAGCTTCAAAGCAATTTTCAAGTGATCAAATGATCAATACGAAACATTCTGAGTCTACATCAAATGACTGTCTCACACAAATCATGTAAGATGTTACCAGGCGATTTTCACATGATCATCTTTTTACTTTCGTCAAGTATATAAGATGAACTTGGTTAAAGCGAAAGCTTACCAACATATATTTCGAGAAATATGTAAGCGAGTTAAACTCAGCTCGAAATATCAAATGTGTATAATATGAAGTCTATATAGCTATACGACTTTTGTTTCAAATAGGAGATAGAGTAGAAATGACTTTTGAGTGATAGATGAGTTTCAGTCTCCACATACCTTTTGTCGATGAAGTTCCACAAGCTCTCCTTAGTAGTTCTTCGTCTTCAATTGATGAACGCCGTGAAGTCTAAAGCTCAACTACATATTCTATCCTAGTCCGAGACATAGCTATAAGTAGACTTGAAATCAAGACTTATAGTTTTGATCACTAAACTTGATAAAAAAGCTTGAGATAGCAACGCTGGCGAGTTTGACCGAGCAGTGCTCTAACAATCTCCCCCTTTGTCAATTTTAGTAACAAAACTATCAATATATATGGATTACAAAATAAATAAACTTTGTAGCTTCTCATCCAAATGCTTGATCTCCTTGGTTCTTCAACATTACTCGAAATCTTCGTCACTTCCAAGTACTCCAGTGATTCTGAACGTGTTAAACTCAACATCATAGTTGTTGAAGATCCGTAGCTATAACAATGAGAAAACAGTTGCTCTCAATCATTGTTATACAGTGTCATACTATTATTACACAACATCAAAGTCCAATTGTATGAAAACTTTGACAACAATACTATGGTGATATGTATCACTCCCCCTTAGTCAATACTTCACAATGAAAACCACCCCCCTTACATAATGATCCGTAAATCATATGTATTTTTAGTGTGAACTACACATTATTTCTCCCCCTTTATGTCAATATAAATTGGCAAAGGTACGAAAACTAGTGGGATCATAATGAAATTCTCATAGAGACACTTCATGACTAAAAGAGAACATATCAACTTGGTTTCGATGATTTCACATAGTCAAAACTTAGTGTATTCATCAAGGAGTTTATAAAGATACAAGATAACTCCTACAATATTCCACAGCCGCACTCCCCACAAAGATTTGGCAATTAAGCACAAGTTCAATTAAGAACTCTCCTCCATAAAATGTCATTCCCAAAAGAACAACAAGAGCGACCTTACTTTCACAAGAAAATAAGGATTTCTTTGGACATTAAAAAATTACATGAAACACGAATTTTTATCCAGAAAACTCAATTAAATTAACCACAAGAGAACCCATGATTAATTTAATTGGAAATGCTCAATATAAGTAAACTTATGGAGCCACACAGTACTTTCACAAAGATGTGGATCAGGGAAAGACCAATACTGCGGAATATTTCAAAGATTCATTCTATTTTTCATCAATATTTGCATAATGATATATAATAGACTTAATCTTTGAGCATCAAAAGTTCATTCTATCTTTCATCAATATTTGCATAAAGACATATGATAGACTTAACTTTTGAGCATATATGGGACAATCATAGTTCACGGACGTAAACACATATATCCCATAACAAGTGGCAATATATAAAACCATAAAGATTAATACTGCAAAATCATCTTCCAAATAACTTAGAATCTAAATAAATAAATCTAAAAACATTGCAAGATGAAAAACGTTGGCAATAGCTATGTGTACTCACAATTATTGCTATTCCAAACCCTAGTTATCCTTCTTAAAACATAAAAATAAATTCTCATAAGATGTTTCCTAGACAATAATTAAAAAAAAAACTCTAAAAACAAAACCGATCACAAGCTAAAATCAGAGTTCACGTTCGGAAGCTTCACGGGTTTCAAGACCTTTGAGCTTGTGATTTATAGCTTCAACTGCTTCTTCTGAGAAGATATCCTCATTGAAAAGATCCTTAACATGTGTCTTCATGAGAACAAGGTCAAAGTTAACCTTTTTCAACTCAGTTCGTAACACATCAAGGTCCTTCATAGTATTAACGAGCTTCAGTTTTGCTTTCTCAAAATAATTGAGGAAATCATGAACCACCTCAGCAGAGATCATCTCAACCTTTTCACCATCTTGATGAGAATATGCATAAAAGCATGAAGCACCAGGATTGAGTTCGTCAGCTTCAACAATGGTTCTTTTCTTCTTTACATCGAAATCGAAGTATATAACATTATCAACAAAATCTTCTTGCAAATCCCAAGAACAAGGTGGAGAAGACATTCATGATAATAGAAAACCTAGAGTGAGATAACTCAACTCAATAGGAAAGGCATATAAACGGTTTCGGGAAAACTTTTAGGGTTTCCAAAGTTAAATCGTGACATGTAAAAAAAGTACCAGTACGAACACAACCTTGACCCATAGGTGGAAAAACACCCAAGCAGTAGAAAATGAAAACCAAGAGGACTTTTTGCACAACAATATTTTGCTTAAGTGAATATTTTCACAAATCTTAGCTAATTTTTATTTTATTTATTCTCACAAGAGAAAAATTTAGAGCATAAGAGAAGCATTTTTGACACAAAAAGAAAGAGAAAAAAATAATTAAAAGAACAAATACTTGACAAAACCAACTACAAATACTTATGCAAAAAACAATGTTTGTGAATGATTATCCAACTAAGAACGATAAGAAAATAGCTAGACAATCAGGGAACATTTAACCATCAAGTATACCTGATCATATCTAACTCAACCAGGATTTTTGTGAGTAAGATTTCAACCTTGTGATTAAGCACAAGTATGAGCTTTGAGCTCATCAAATGAATGTTGTTCTTGGTTGAACCTCTTTTTCCTAATCCTTGGAGGAAAACCTTTTTGATGCGAAAGGTTATCATAAAACTTACTATCATCAAAATACGACGCATAGTATGAATTCTTACCTGAAGGATTTTGACCTGAGGATTTTGATAGCCTGTTGATGAGTTCCTTGTATCCCTCAATTATCAAATTTAGGTTGTTTTTCACACCTTCATTTTTGCTTCCTTCTTCTGGTACCTGATTCACATCAAGAACAACAGTATCTCCCTTTTTAACTGATGAAGATCCCTGAGCTCTTCTTAGACGACTTGTGTTAAGATTGCTGTATCGAGCATGGACATTCAAGGAACAACTAGAACTGACTTTCCTGGTAGGGTGAGTGCTAAAACCAATTGGTTTAGAAATACAAATGTCAGTTACACCTTTGAGAATTAAATCTAAGGTGTGTTGAAGTCGAACAATAAAATTGTCATTCAACCTAGATTTCCTCTTTTGTTAAGCATGTCCTTTTGAATCACAAAAGAGACACACTCTGATCACCTGAGTGAATAGAGTGAACAATCTTAACACAATCGTTGGGAGATTTCTTCCTTCCGTGTGATGTGGAGAATCCTTGATTAGAGGAAGATACAAGCACATATTTTCCAATAGGAAGGGATTTCGATTTAGCTTCTGGGACTGAATTTATTAGAGTTGAATCAGAAGCAATTGGTATAGTGGACTCTTCGAAACATCCTTGAATAGAGAGTTTACTAAAAAGGCGTTCAATTTCCAAAGCATCCTCTTTGAGTTTTACCTCGAGCAGAGCTCGTGAAGAACAGGCTGAGGCGTTTTCCTCTCGAAGAACTTTTAATTGGGAGTCACGGTCATTTACCATACCAACAAGAACATTGACTTTGTGTTTTAACTGATTGATTTCATCAGCATGGATTCTAACAAGTTTTAGAATCACTTCACTCTCTTTGGCTGCTTCCCTTTCTATTTCAGAGTCAGACTCATCGGTAAGGTAATCAGGGTAACACTTGTCAATGCAAGTCTGTTTCATTGGAACACTAGGTTCATCTATATTCGAGATAAACAAATATTTCTATTTAATAGATTTCACAGAAACAGAACTTTTGTTTCTGATGATGCGTTTATCAGAGATAGCACAACTGTCCATATAGTCAGATTGCTACAAACACAGACTTATGAGGTCTTAAACGTGTTTTCCTGCTCTGATACCAATTGAAAAAGCGGGGGTACAACAACCACACCCAATATTTCGTTTCGGAAATCTGTATGGACTAACTCCAATATACTTTCAAGAGAATCAACTAGACAGTCAGACTCAATCTTAAGAAAAGTATATCAACGAGTTATATCTCTGTTTCTTAATGTAATCAACAAATCGAACAGATAGAAATCCGTGAGCTTGATTAATATAAGAAAAAACCAATATCCAAGTGTCAATCAATTCAATCAACAACCCAAAGGCCGGATTCAAGAACTGATTGAACTTACGCACAACCTGTGATATTTCAGTTATATAGAATATAATGCGGAAAAGAAATAACACATACACCAGAATTTTGTTAACTAGGAAACCGCAAATGCATAAAAACCCCGGGACCTAGTCCAGCTTTGAACACCACACTGTATTAAGCCGCTACAAACACTAGACTAGTACAATATAACTTCGGACTGGAATGTAGTTGAGCCCTAATCAATCTCACACTGATCAAGGTACAGTTGCGCTCCTTACGTCTCTGAATCCCAGCAGGACTCTACGCACTTGATTCCCTTAGCTAATCTCACCCACAACCAAGAGTTGCTACGACCCAAAGTCGAAGACTTGATAAACAAATCTGTCTCATAAAGAAAAGTCTATTTAGATAGATAAATCTGTCTCTCACAAAAATACCTATGAGTTTTGTTCCGTCTTTTGATAAATCAAAGTGAACAGGAACCAATTGATACGCCGGACTTATATTCTCGAAGAACAGCCTAGTAATATCAATCACCTCATAATAATCTTAATTGTATGAAAGCGAAACAAGATATTGTGGAATCACAATTCACAAACGATGAGACGAAGATGTTTGTGACTACTTTTTATCTTTCCTATAGGATTAAATCTCGAGCAAATCTTAGAGAAGATAGTACTCAATCACGATAGAAAACAACAAGATCAGAACACACAACTACATATAAAATAGTTGGGTGTAGCTTCATAATCCCAATGAAGTCTTTAAGTCTTTAACCTACAGGGTTTTGGAAAAACCTAAGGTTAAAGGAGAATCGACTCTAGTCGCAACTAGTATCACACAAGAGGTGTGGGGATTAGGTTTTCCAGTTGCTAGAGTTCTCCTTTATATAGTTTTCAAATCATGGTTTGCAATAATGTTACCTTGGTAACAAAGCATTCAATATTTACCGTTAGATGAAAACCTGATTAGACTCAAGCTAATATCTTTCAACAGTTAGATCAAACTTAGCTTGTTACACACAAATGAATGTACCTTCATTTAGATATAGGTAACCGTACCTAAACGTGTACACCTTGTTGGCTCAACAATAGTTAACCGAAGTTAGCCATATAAAAACTTTCATATCAACCTTATTCATCTTAACCACAATTAGTTTAAATGACTCAAATGAAACTTGTTTTAGAGTTGTTTAATTGTTTATATTCTCTAGGCGATTTTCACATTATCATCTTTTGACTTTCGTCAAGTATATAAGATGAACTTGGTTAAAGCGAAAGCTTACCAACACATATTTCGAGAAATATGTAAGCGAGTTAAACTCAGCTCGAAATTTCGAATGTGTATAATATGAAGTCTATATAGCTATACGACTTTTGTTTCAAATAGGAGATAGAGTAGAAATAGACTTCTGAGTGATAGATGAGTTTCAGTCTCCACATACCTTTTGTCGACGAAGTTCCACAAGCTCTCCTTAGTAGTTCTTCGTATTCAATTGATGAACGCCGTGAAGTTTAAAGCTCAACTACACATTCTATCCTAGTCCGAGACATAGCTATAAGTAGACTAGAAATCAAGACTTATAGTTTTGATCACTAAATTTGACAAACAAGCTTGAGATAGCAACGCTTGCGAATTTGGCCGAGCAGTGCTCTAACACAAAGGTATTCTTAACACTCAAACCATGCGTAATGTTCTCTTAGGAAAGATGGCACGCAAAATGTTAAATGGACTATAGTCTTCGAGTCACCACCTTGAGGGACAAATTAATGCTTTCTATATCATAATATATTGCATCATGCAATGATAAAAAAAAGGTCATGGGTCTGGAGAGGAATTTGTAGAGGTCTAAAAAATATGAGACATCATTAATTTTCGGTGATAGGTGATGGCCGTAAAATTTGGCAGCACCCTCCTAGTACTAGTTTGGTTTCTAATCGTATGAAAACTGTTGACGAATTGATTATTCATTAGAGGAGATTTTAGGACATTGATATCTTAAATATAGTAACAGTAACACTGTTGATGAAATTTGTAAAATATGAATTCATATGAAGGGTAAATATAAGTTGAGATGGTTTCCGGTACATAATTGTGTTTTGTTTGTTAAAACAGCTTATAAAGCTATTGATACCAGAAATCATGGGAGTGGCATTACACGTAATGAGGCGAATTTCACTTCGAACAAATTTCAGGAGACAAACTTGCCACCAACGATTCTGCACTTTTTGTGGAAATATATCCATATATACTTACCAGTTAGAGCCAAACTATCTTGATTTGTCGGTTATACACCTGAAACTTTCCCTTTATGCAATAATGAGTCTGAGTCCATTAATATATAGCTATTAAAGTATTTTGTTGCAAAATCTAACTTTGCGGGGATGATTAATAACACAACTATCATGAATTGGATAGTTTGCTTGTATCATGATACCAACAATACTCTGAACTACATAAGTAATACGGTAATATTGGTAATATTGTTGCAAAATCCTATGGGAAGTAGAATCATACTTTAAAGTGAAGCGGCGGAACAAAACATCAAATTAATTTGCTCTCACGATGAAGTAATGTTCGAAAGTATTCACTAAGAGGCTGAACATTTGCCACTTAAAAAAAATCTGGTTTTTTTATTTTTAAAGTTACAGGGACCATCATCTTTTATTTTTTTTATTTACCATTTTTATTCTTAAGTATACTTACGTGCTTAACTAAACCTTCTTTGCGTTTCTATTAGTAACCCGTAAAACGTAAACTTTCGCAGATGAATAATATGAAATAGATATAATATTTGGTGTAAATTACTAAATTTGGCTTCATTTAGGATGTGCAATAAATTTCTAAACATGAACCCGCACCCGATCGGATCTTTAATAATGGGTTTTCAATAGTGGACGTATACCCAATCTACCCATGAGGGGGTTGGCTGTTCACCCGCCAAATTGCAAATGGATTGAGTCAGGATTGGCTGGTTGGACCACCAGCACCAGGCTCCAGTGGGAGAGAGTAGTTACAAGATGGTTTTAGGGTACCCACTCATGAGTCCATGACCCATCAATTGAGTTTTATGAGCACTGAGCAGCCAAGGCCCAAGACCACTTTACCCATTATCTCCTCCCCTCTCTGGAATTCTTTCAAACCCTAATTTTCATTTCTCTGTTCTCATTTCAGCCACCATTCAAATTTCGAACCCTCTCTTCGTCCCTGCTGAACCCAAATCCCCCACCACTCTATTCTATACTAATACAATGGTGATGCATAGACGAATCTTAAACTGGGTTTTAGCTAGTGTTGTTTTCCCTAGTCCCCCATGGGGCTAATTGCTAAATGGGGGGACTGGAAAAACCACATTTGCTCAACTCCTTTTACCTCCTGATGACTGGAATTGGATACGAATCACCAAAGGGGGTTACCTCCTGAATTGGTAGGGATTATTACAGGTAATTTAATGATTTGGTTGTTGGTTTTAAATGAGGTTCCTTTTTTTTTTTTTTCTTCTGTATGTGTGGTTGTGGACAGATTTTACATGATTTCTGCCTTTCTGGTATGCTTAATGTTGTGGGTTCTATGTATACTACTCAAACACCCAATTATTGCACCAAAAATTAGGCTAATTTGATAGACGGACATACGGCTTCTTATTCAATTATGTATTGATTGTTGTTGGCCTGGTTCAATGTTGGATGATCAAATTCTTGCAAAATCAGATCTGTATCAAAGAGCTAATGGAGGGCTAATATAAGATGTTTGGATGGACTACTAGTTATCTATTAACAGATTGGGTTATAGTTCCTTAAGGCATATAATCAGCAACATTGAATATCTCCTTGTGCAATTGCTTTGGGTAGTCTTCTTTTTAAACCCATAATGAGGATTAGTTGATTATTGGATTCTGTTGAGATACTAGCAAGCTTTATTTTGATTTGCTTAACTATCTTTTATGCTTAATTTTATTTAAAGTTTTCTGCCATAGTAATTTTTTTTTTTTTTTTGCTTTTGAAGGGTGGTTTTTAGTGATTGCTATGACTTTACCAAAACTGTATGATATGTTTTAACGCATTCACTGGAATTCAACCTGCATTAGTTTTGAGTTTATTACACTTGTTCTATTGAAATTATAATGATAAACAAAGATCAATCATGTTAGCATGTTCTCCTGTGTTGGGCAGGATTTTTTTGTAGTAGAATGAGTAAATTCAGGCTAATGTTAGCCGAGGAGCATTGAAAGGGGTTGCAAAAGCAGGAGCGCGGATATTTGGGCATGTACTAAAACCTAACAGGAAGCTTTTTGGTGAGAAGGTGGCTGTGTGTTATCCTTTTGCATTCAAGAAAAATGATCCTCTTGTCATGGCTCGTGAAGAGAAAGCGTAATTATCATAACCGTCTCTGTACCTACTTTATGTTAATCGATTTTTGAATATTGCTGCTGCAAAACTTGTGTTGCATACACATCTTTTGATTCCGTTCTGCTTCCATGTCCATCCATATTTGGTTATCTACCAAGGGACATGGGAATATGTGACATCTGACTTTTAAAAAAGATATCAAGGGGTATGCCTAAGTCACAAGATTCAAGTTGCTAGTATCCCTTGTATTTGTATTTGATAAGAATGTGTAAATAACATGTCATGAATTTTGTGTAATTGTTGCTTGTGATTTCGTAATAATGTGATCTTTTTATTTATACTTTTAGGGATTTTTTTTAGACTAGAACAGACGGGTTTTTATTCTATTGGTCTGTGATCAACCCATGAAGAAGCTATTGAAGCATGAGGGAGTCTTCTGATTCTGTAAGTAAGTTGCAGTAAGCTACACTGATATCTGAATTCTTTTGTGATTATTTCGGACTGATCGGAAAGAGATATTTTTGTGAATCAGAGGAAACAGTGTTATTTGGATTATTCCAAATACAGCGTTACATATGATGACATACGAGCAATAACGATGTTGGATCTTAAATAACTGTCCTGCCATTGGTACTGGTCCTGTGGTTGATCTTTTAGTAGGTTCTGCACCCTGTGGAACAGTCATTTTGTTTTCATAACCATTAGATTTAGCTCAAACTGAGCTTGGTTTTGTTTATTGATTGATTACATACATACTCAATCTACTGGAAGCGAGTCAAATTCCCGACTCCTAATTCATTAACGGATGCAAGGGCCACTTGCGGTTCCTTGTTAGCCGATAAGATGCATATTGGCTATTAGGGGTTTTCGAAGCTGAGCTATAGTGCATAAAATGTTACACAGCACAAGGTAATTTCTCTCCCCAATTTTCGGAATTACTTATTCTCAGTATCTCGATCTTGGGCACAATCAAGGAATCATCGCAAATCCTGCTTTGGGTTTTCTAATACTACACTCTACTCGTGCTTTTCAGGTCTAATTTCCACAGAATCCACAACTCTAACAGTACCTTGATCAGTGTTGGAGGCTTGAATGGTTCCTAAGTTACTTCATTTGACTAACAACAAATTGTCTGCCAAAGAGGTATTTTTCATTCCTCCCCTCCATTAGAAATAAAGGGTATTTTTGTAAACTGCATGATACGTCTATCCTCACCTATTGAGCTTGGTTGGGAACAACTGGTGTCATAGTGCATAATGCATAGGCAGCATGGGCCATTACATCACGGTTACAACTTTTTAGCCTCTATACGTAGGTAGCTGGTGCCATCACGGTTACAACTTTTTTAGGAGTTATGACAAACATCTATTTAGTTGAGTGAGACCACCAATCTAACAGTTATTATGAATTTATGGCAATTTTCTGCCTACCACAACCACAAGGCACTGAGATCTTTACCTTTTATTACTGCTATTAAAATCCTCATCATCTTTATATGAAGATAAAACAAACAGTAATAAATTGCCATTACTTTATAATTAATAGTGACATCTTTACACTTCTTATTCTTCCATACTCTCTCTTCCTCTGTTTTTCTCTGAAAACTCTGTTTTCCTGAGAGAGAGAGAGAGAGAGATGTATTCATCTTCTTCTTCATTTTCAATTCTTCGGCTTACTATTTTCATACTAATCTCCATATGTCTGTTAAATCAGCATTCAGTTGCTATTATTGATGTTGAAAATCGGCATGAACTGTTGTCTGTTAAAAATGTAAACAGATCTCAATCCTATAAGAGTAATTGTGATTTCTTCACAGGTTCTTGGGTTTTCGATGATACGTATCCTCTTTATGATGCATTGAAATGTCCGTTGATCGAACGTGAATACAGTTGTCGGCACAATGGTAGACCTGACAGCCAGTACGAAAAGTATAGATGGAAGCCTCAAGGTTGTGAACTGGTCAGGTACATATTATGAAATTCATCTTGTTCTTTGATTAGTCTTGGAGTTTCTTGGTATAATCTTGGGAAATTCATCCTGGTTAAGAAAAAATGACATGGGTAACTTCATGAAAGTAAGAAACTATGATTAGATTAATCTCAGTTTAGTATTTTAGTGGCACAACCAATAAGGGCCGCACAAGTGACAGACAGACAGACAGACAATAGTTCTGTGTTTTCATTGGGGAACCTCCGTCAGCGTAGACCATACAAATTTTAACTGTGTTGTCAGCCTCAGTTTATCTTTTTCTCATGTGACATTGATTCTCTATGTTTTTCACAAACTGGCACACTTCTCTATGCAAGTTCCAAATCTGAACCAGTTTAAAATTATCCTAGTTAATGAATTTGATTTTGTAGGTTTGATGGTAAAGATTTCTTGAAGAGATTCAGAGGGAAGTCAATCTTGTTTGTTGGGGATTCTCTGAGTAAAAATCAGTATGAATCGCTAATTTGCTTGCTTCATTCTTCGGTACCAAGTGCTAATTACACAATGGTCAGAACAGCATCTCTCTCCACATTCAAAATCAGCGTGAGTTTTTTTTTTTTTTCTTTTTCTCTTCGGTTTTCAGTATCAATTGCAATTTTCATTTTATTTTCCAAATTTTTCTTCAACTACATTATTTCAAAGTGTTAATATTGTTCGAGTATGTCACCAATAAATGAGGACTGAGGAGAGTGATTACCAACACAGTACATTCCTGGAACTTTTCCAGGAGATGCATTTGTTTATTTTAAAGACCACCAGTCAGTAATATTTTAAAGTTACCAGTTAGGATGCCACCGACAGATCTGGTTGAGGGGAGGTCACAGAACGAAATTAACCAACCAAACTTGTGGGCATTTAGGTTCGCGACAAGACCAATCAACAAAATGATTATAAGGTCACGAGGTTGTAGACAAAAGATACCATCAAGGGAGTGAGACCCGCGAGAGAAACTTTATGGATCTGGTACACTGACATTTATTTATTTTTGGTGCTTTGTTACAGGAATATGACATTACTGTGATGCTCCAACGTAATGTCTACCTCGTTGATGTCGTAAGCGAAAAGATCGGTCGAGTTCTAAAACTTGACTCTCTCGAAAGTAGCAAGGCATGGATGGGAGTTGATACGTTGATCTTCAACACATGGCATTGGTGGAATCGTAGGGGCACTACACAACCGTATGTAAATCACTCGCACTTAGTTACATAAAGAGCATAAATGACCAAGTATTTTGATTAATTAGCGTAAAATGGCTTTTGAAGCTTTGTGCACGCATCATTAGATGAATTTGAGTTTTGTGTGAATTTGTTTAGACAAATTAATCTTGATTGGGACACTTTTGGTCATTATATATAGGTGGGATTACATTCAAGAAGGAACTAAAATATACAAAGACATGGATCGTCTGATTGCTTTTAAGAAAGCATTAACCACTTGGGGTAAATGGGTCGATGCCAATGTTGATCCTGCAAAAACCGAAGTCTTCTACCAAGGGGTATCTCCATCTCATTACAAGTAAGCTGTTTTTACTCATTTTTATCTAGCAGTGTCCTTGCTCAAATTTGACCCAACTGCATTTGTTCCTGAGACTGATTTCTGCACAAGGATTATCACCGTGTAAATATGCTTTGGCATCGTTCTAACTTCTTATCCATAAAATCCTTTTGAGTTTATCAGTGGAAGTGATTGGAGTGAGCCGCGTTTGAAGAATTGTTTACTAGAGAAGGAACCTATAAAAGGTTCTACATACCTAGGAGGTACTCTGCAGTCGGTACACGCAATGAAAGAAGTCTTGAACACAATAAGAAAGCCAGTGTATTTGCTGGATATAACGACTCTTTCTCAGTTGAGAAAAGATGGGCACCCATCTATGTACGGCTTTGGTGGTCCAAAAGCAATGGATTGCAGTCATTGGTGCCTTGCTGGTGTTCCTGATACTTGGAACCAGATCCTATATAATGCGATTCTTTAAAGAAAAATATAAATGCAGAAATAGTTTCACCATTTATAAGATTATCCGATTCTTGCACAATCTTTTCTGATACTTGGAGCATTTGTAAGATTTTCACATTATTACATTTACTCTCCATTTTACTACTACGCGGGTTAAGAATCTTGTCCTTTTATTACATAGTTATTAAAATTTAAATAAAACGATGGATGAAATTGTAGTGTCACTTGAACTCATTAAGGAGAGTGCACAAAATTAGACTTGCTGCGAAAGCATTTAGAAATTTTTAGGGATAAGGTCATCCATAGTCAGATTACAACAATCTGAATGTACCAAGTCTATAACTGTAAACAACAAGAAATAAAACCAAGCACGAATCTGCAAATTTCTGCTGGTGCAGCATTATGCGCTGCTGAAGCATCAGAGGTTCAAGATCCATCATCAACCGGCACAGTTTTCTTGACAGTAACAAGTAACAACCTCAAGGCATTTGTTCATGAAACTAATACTCCCAATATTGTAAACCCCCGAGTACAAAGGGGCCAAGACCGGTGGTATCACAAGTTACATCTTTAGATCCTTATATTCGAAGGTGAACAAAGCGTATAGGCCACCAAGTCCAGAAAACATCTTGATCTTGCTTTGAAACATCAGAGATCTGTCTTTTATATAGGATCATGTAGAATATATATATGAGTGTATTATTTCATGTCCAGTCCATACGTATGTTTGGATCCATGTATTATAGAGTCCAATATAATCTGTATCCATATAGCATATTATAAGTACACTAGGGTTTAACCCGTGCCATTGCCATAATGGCACGGGTGTTATATAATTATGCATAATCATGTTAGATTATTTATTGAAAATAACTTCTAGTCAAATTATTCTGGACTTTTAAACAGAAGTCCGGAGAACATGGATTTTTGTATACATGTAAGATCATTTTGTAAATACCAATCCATTTTCAAATTATAACGTGTAATCTAAATAATCTTATAAATTTCTCTTAAGTTTATCTATTAAGATAAAATTAAAATTATGTTTCCACTAAGTCTAAACAAAATGAAACGAAAAATAGGTTCTTGAGAAAATCTCACCTTTCTAGACCAAAAAGTTGTGAATAGATTGAAACCCCGACGACCTGTGATAGCCAAATTTTCATAATCTGGCTAATCACAAAATACAAGCACCCCTAAATTTAAACCATGAGGTTATTGTAATCAATAAGGTTATTTTTGAAAATGTATACTTCAGTTAAATATACAACAAATGATATTTAAGAAAATGATAGAAATCCCAAAAATATGAAACAATCTAAAAAAGAAAAGATTTTCTCAAATGTCGTTAGCTCAGATTAGTTTAACTGGTCACAGATGTACATTTTGGTGGACGAAGATTGAGAGAAAATTGAAAGAAGATTGAGCGGAACTATACTATTGGATTTGAGTTTTTTCCTCTTCGCAATCTATCTCCCTTCCCAACTTTATTTTTGATTTTCATTTGCTCCAAAGAAAAGAATTAGAGTTTTCAAACACACTCATCCTACCAAATGTGAGCGAGAGAATCCATTGTTCAGTTTTATAGGAAGGTAGGCTTGTTATTTTCATTTGATCAAAATTTTCCATTTTGATTTAGACTTTTGAGATGGGAATAAGAGAATATGTAATGAGTTTTTCTCAATTAAAGAGTGTATTCATGGGATCAACCGAAAACCGTGAATTTACCAATTGGGAGGAAAAATCAGGACCGGTCTTTATCTTTGCTAACTTAGCGAAGCTTCATTTTATAGTACAGTACAAAGAAATAGGCAAAAAAAAAAAAACATCGCTAGGGTGCAACCCTTACCATAATGACACATCTTGATAATAAGTAATTTTTGTGTATTGATTTTAACTTGTGCCCGTTTGTTTGTAGTAATTATATAACGTGACATTTTGTGGTTTATTTTATTTTTTTGATCTTTCATGTATTTTAATCGAGTTTATGTTACTAATAAGACGATCAACCACAACTTTTAATTCATAATATTACCCATTTTGTAGCGAAACATAATTAACATAGCCTATTGCCACTCACCAACCGTCGCCACCACTACAAAGCCATCTAATACCATTTATTTCTCCACTACAACCGCCACCTACCTCCCATTGGCCGTTTTTCGTACTTCTAATTTTGAATCACAAACATCATGAGTAAAGTTTTGGCTGAACAAACTTAGGTTGTTAATTAATTTATTCCATTATAATTTGTATTGTTATATATTCTGTTGTATTGCAATCAATTTTATTTTTAGAACCATGACTTATACAATCGTGTACTAAAGGTAGCAGGGTACCATTTAGGTGATTCGGTGACTATGATCATTTTTTTTCTAAATGGTATGGTCTCATCCTCAAAATATGATTATGGTTAAGAGAGCTTTCATAATCGTTCATGGTATCGAGATCCAGAACGATCTCTCTAACCCAAGACTCCATAATTTCTCCTTCTTCAAAACCCTAGTCTGATTTTCTTCTTTTTCTTTTCTTTTTCTTCATCATGTCGTCGTCAGCACATGATTCCTTTATTGTTTCTCAATCAACAGGTTCTCCAACTATTGCTTCTTCTAAGTCCATCAGCATAGGTTCGCTTATGTCAACTTCTGAGAAAGCACCATTCCTACCTTCTTCTACCAAAATAGTTCTCTTGGACAGACCTAATTACCTTCTCTGGGAATCTCAACTTGTTCCTATTCTCAAATCTCAAAGACTCTACAAGTACCTTGAAGATACATTTGTAATACCATCCAAAGATCTTATCGATGAAGTAAATAAAGACAAAACCCCAAATAAACACATGGCATTGGTGGAACCGTAGAGGCACTACACAACCGTATGTAAACCACTCGCATTTAGTTACATAAATGACCAAGTATTTGATTAATTAGCGTAAAATTGCTTCTGAAGCTTTGTGCACGCATCATTAGATGAGTTTGAGTTTTGTGTGAATTTGTTTAGACAAATTAATCTTGATTGGGACGCTTTTGGTCATTATAGGTGGGATTACATTCAAGAAGGAACTAAAATATACAAAGACATGGATCGCCTGATTGCTTTCAAGAAAGCATTAACCACTTGGGGTGAATGTGTTGATGCCAATGTTGATGCTACAAAAACCAAGGTCTTCTACCAAGGGGTGTCTCCCTCTGATTACACGTAAGCCGTTTTTACTCAAATTTATCATGCAATGTCCTTACTCGAATTTGACCAATTGCATTTGATCCTAAGTCTGATTTCTGCAAATGGATTGTCACCTTGTAAATATGCTTTGGTGTCGTACTAACTTCCCATCTGTAAAATTCTTCTGAATTTATCAGTGGAAGTGACTGGAGTGAGCCGCGTTTGAAGAATTGTTTACTAGAGAAGGAACCTATAAAAGGTTCTACATACCTAGGAGGTACTCTGCAGTCGGTACACGCAATGAAAGAAGTCTTGAACACAATAAGAAAGCCAGTTTTATTTGCTGGATATAACAACTTTTTCTCAGTTAAGAAAAGATGGGCACCCATCTATGTACGGCTTTGGTAGTCCAAAAGCAATGGATTGCAGTCATTGGTGCCTTGCTGGGGTTCCAGATACTTGAAAAATGAAGATCCCATATAATGCGATTCTTTAAAGAGAAAATAGAGAATAATAATTGAAAAAAATTCAGAAATGGTTTCACCATTTATAAGATTTTCCGTTTCTTGCACAATCTTTCCTGATGAACATTTGTAAGATTTTCCCATTATTACTCTCCATTTTACCACCACGCGTGTTAAGAATTTCATACTCTTACTACATAATTACTAAAATTAATTCACTTGATGGATGAAATTGTAATGTAACATAAACACTCGGCAAGGAGAGCGCACAATGTTAGACTTCTGCTAAAACATATGGTCATCCATATTCAGATTACGGCAATATGTACCAGGTCTATAACTGTCAACAAGAAAGAAGAAAACAAGCATGAATCTATAAATTTCTGCTGTTGAAGCTTCAGAGTGCAGCATTGATAATCAATTTTGGTGTAATACTCTCATGGCTTAATAGCCTATTTAAAGTAAAAGAAAACTTGACGACCACTCAAAAACACTTACCTAACAAAAACCAAATACTAACCAAAGACTTTTCTAGAATATTCTAAACCGACCAAACTCTAAAACCAGAATTACTTGATTCACAAGTTTACTTCACGTCCAAGCTAAACACGCCGTGTCAACTTCAACTAGTTACTTCCAGAATAACTTCACCAATATCTTGGTTTAACTTCCAACATCCTCCCTTAAACCAAGATATTCTTAACAGCTTTGCACTTTGTCACTACTGCCATGAACCATCTTCCCTGTTCTTCTGTTAATTCCCGGCATCATTTCAGTCTCTAACAGCTTTGCTCTTCATCACTACTGCCATGAACCATCTTCCCCGTTCTTCTGTTAACTCCCGACATCATTGGTAGCTACCATGAAGAACAACACGCTTCCCTTAACAACATCAAGACAAACTTATTCTACTTGTAATTTATAAATCATTACCGAGCATTGTAGCTCATCTTTTACTCTTGTTTACCTACTTCACTCGCAGAATTTCAATACAGAGCATTATAGCTCTACTCTCACTCTTCAAATTCCATACTGGAATTGCTTCGCTTCTCTATTCAAATCCCACACTGGGATTCCTTCACTTCTCACGATCACATCCTTGTGACGTCTCTCCTCTTCACTCTCTCATCACCTCCTTGTGATTCTTTCTTCACAATCTTACTTCTTTTCTACTTTTTCTTCTTCTTCTAGTCATGATATTATTGCGATACCTTCACACTTCTTTACTTTTCAAGATTCTCTCACAATCTTGTCATGCTTCTGCCACAAGCGCTAACTATTCTTCACAAAGTCTTCCACACTTTATAAGTATTCCAAGTAATTCTGCCACAAACTGTTCAACCACACTTCTGTCACCAACATGTTTTAGCTTAAACTTCAACATCCTCCCTGAAGCTCAAAAATATCCACCCAACATTCCTTGTCATTCTAAGTCTCTGAATTCGATCAACTTAATCAAACTGTACCATGCTTTCCCATCTGCAATACCAACTTTGATCTTCTATTGCGGTTATTTTGAATCCATAACTTAACCCTTTGAATCAACCACTCACCCAAAGCTTCTTTACCTTCTAAAATCAACCAATGCTCTACCACAACAAACTCATCAATAACCACCAACATAGCCATCTTCAAATTTCTATACTTCGATATGGATAACTCTTACTGCCATGATTAGCAGCAACAACAACCTTGCTACAATCATCATATCTTCTACTGACTTCAATCTCTTTGTTTTTCACACAACACAAGTACTCCATATGAAAAGCAGTTAACTTTTTCTTCCTTTTTCCTTTTTTTTTTTTTTTTTTTTTTTTTAAGCAAGTTACCCAGCCGTTTTTTTTTATGAAACGGATGAACTTTCTTACCTAGCAATTTCCTTTATAAAACGGCTGGACTTGATTTGAATTCAAAACTTCTTCTTCAATCTTCAATACAGAAGCCTCCAGCAAACTTCAAACACCATCACATCCAGATCATTACCCTTTTTTTTAAAAAACAGCAAACAATATTATCACCTGATCTCACACCTTCTTCCCAGCAAAAACCAAACGCAGCTTTAAGACTAACTCTTTCTCTCCTTCTTCCTAAGTGATTTACCACCGGCACAACTTTAATTATCATAACAACTTTGTGCAGTAACTTCTCTTTTAATCAGAAAAACGAACACCATGAATTTTCTGAGTTTTTCTAACTCTCTCCCTCTCCTCTCTCTTCCTCTCACCTTGCTCTGATGCCAAATGTAGGATCGAGACAAGAGAGAGGATGGTACAAATGCGAAAGCAATAATAGTCTACATTGATAATCAATTTGGTGTACATACTCTCATGGCTTAATATCCTATTTAAAGTAAAAGAAAACTTGATGACCACTCAATGACACTTACCTAACAAAGACCAAACACTAACCAAAGACTCTTCTAGAATATTCTAAACCGACCAAACTTTAAAACCGGAATTACTTGATTCACAAGTTTACTTCACGTCCAAGCTAAACACGCCGTGTCAACTTCAACTAGTTGCATCCAGAATAACTTTACCAACATCTTGGTTTAACTTCAAACACAGAGGTTAAAGATCCTCTAGCATCTGAACTCTGAAGCTAAATCATTGTCCGTCTTAAAATTATATTTTTCTTTGAAGATTCGACAATTTCTTTCCTTCCAAGGAGTCCACGCCACTTGCTGCAGTGATTAGACCCCATACTAATATAGCTGAGCTTATCCACTGAAAAGAGCTCCAAGAAGGAGGTAGATCCTTCAGTGTATTCCGGAAGACCCAAGCCTACTTCTCTGTAGGAAACAACATAGACCAGACTTTATCAGCAATCTTGCAGCATGAAAATATGGTTCTTCAGTTTCAGAGTAATTACCACAAAGTACACAACAATTATATAATCTCATCCCTTTATGCACAAGCATATCCACAGAGTTGAGTTTTCCATGCACATCACACCACATGAGAAAGTTAATCTTTGGAGGAATTGTTGCACACTTCCAAATGAATGGTACTAGGAAAGTTTTCCACCCTATCATCGGCTACCAATTTTGAATATATAGAATTGTCAGAAAAATTACAAGAATTATGCAGTCTCCATCTTCGTGTATCAGGTAGAATGTCAAGTGTAGGAATCCAATGAGCATATATAAGAAGTTCAGCGAAGATTAGAGAGAAGTCTCTTAAAATCAAATCACCAACTGCTACCATCAGTAGTTCATAACCGACTGAGTTTTAGTCGTGTTCTTCGGATCACACAAAAGGTGTTAGAATATTGTTGAAAGATGGCTTGCCGGCCTTGCCCATGTATTAAACCTTTTTAATTTCAGTGTTAGAACCGAAGAATAGTTGGGACACAAAAAAGTGTTGAATCTCATTGAATTAGTGCTTGGTAAAACACTTGACATATTCATGGGAGTCGAACATAAGTTGGCATTGTGACAGAGTAGCCGGTGGCATGTGGCCTGCTTTGAATCCTTTGATATGTCTGGTCCGCAACCCGTCTTGGAATTATCTGGTCCAACCGTTAAGAGTTATGTTCTGGGACCTGGTTGGTATGTAATTTCCTCGAGTTACATAAACTATCCAGGATTGTCCTGTGTGCACCAAAACCCTAACTTTTCACATTGAAACAGCAAAGGGAAAAAGAAATTCATCCGCCGTCAAAACCATGAAGGAAAAAATAGCATTACCGATCCTGCCGGAAGATGTTATCATCCTTATACTTTTGATGTTACCAGCCAGATCAATCGTACGATTCAGGTGCGTATGCAAACCCTGGTCAGATCTATTCAAAAACCTTGATTTTACCAAGAAGCATCTTAACCAAGCTATTGAAAATGACATGTATAATGTCTTCCTAACTACATTATCTTCGAAACAGTTAAAAGATTATTGTCTCGTAGATTTTGATGCAGCTTCAGCATCACCCTTGAGCGAGGCTGTCAAGATGGATTTACCGATGTTTATCCGAGGACTACTTGGCTACTGTATTGGTTCATGTAATGGCATATTTTGCTTTACTGAATACGGTTTATTGAATACGGTTATGATTTCCCTATGGAATCCAGATACTCAATAATTTAAGGAGATATTTTACGAAAGACCACATAATACATATGTCGAGGCATATGGGTATGGTTATGACTGTAAGATCGATGATTACAAGTTGATATTAATTTTTAGTCAGATGAGGCACTTAATATTTAATGAGCCTGTATCAAATACTTTTTCAGAAATTCATGTTTACACGGTAGGTTCAAGTTCATGGAAACTTAAAGGAAACACTCTTTATGTAAGCGACGCCGATTCTATGAAGCTTTTAAATGGAGCTATGCATTGGGTAGCAAAAAAGGTTATAGTTACCAATGATCATCGAGCACTAACTGCTGTTATAGTTTCCTTTGATATAGCTGAAGAGACAATAAAAGAAATCCAAATACCGAGTTGCTTGTTAGATGAAAGGTACAGGCTTAGAAATGAAAGTGTGGATGTGCTTGGAAAAGACCTTTACCTCGCAGTTCATGTTTCAGATTCTGTTTCAGAGAAATTCGAGTTATGGGTGATTAAGGATTATTGAGTTTTAGATTGTTGGACTAAGCTTTTAAGTTATAGAGATGTGATGGGAAAAATTTATATCCGGGAGGCGCTGCTATGTTTCAATAGAATCGCCAGATCCTATTGAACTGTTATAAGAATGGTTTAGCCTCATATGACGTGGAAACTGGAAGTTTAACGTTCTTGAAAATTAATAATATGCCGGTTATGTTTAGTGCTGCAAAAATATTTATCGGAAGTCTAGTTTCACTTACATCGTCAAGTTATGATCAGTAAAAAACAAGAATCAACTTTTTAAGAACAAGAGAAGGAACCTACAAAAGGTTCTATATACCTGGGAGGTACTCTGCAGTCGGTACACCCAATGGAGGAAGTCTTGAACACAATAAGAAAGCAAGTGTATTTGCTGGATTTAATGACTCTGTCTCAGTTAGAAATTTAACGACTCTGTCTCAGTTAAGAAAAGATGGGCACCTGCGCCTCGCCTAGCGCTCCCTAGAAAAAAAAATTGGTCATGGCGCCTCGCCTTGGCGCCTTTGTTTGCTAGGCGCTGATCCTACGGCTAGTGCCCCTTTTACAGCATAGATAGGCACCCATCTATGTACGGTTTTGGTTGTCCAAAAGCAATGGATTGCAGTCATTGGTGCCTTGCTGGTGTTCCTGAACCAGATCCTATACAATGATATTCTTTGAAGAGAAAATAAATATTAATAATTGAAAAATTAAATAAATTTAGATATTCTTTCTCCCTTTTATTACTCTGAAAAATTTGTAATATTTTTCCATTAAGCTCTCCGTTTTACTACCGCGTTTGCTAAGGAGTAGAGCCACTTGTGCATCTGTGTTCCATGTATTATAAGGAGTGGAGCTCGACTTTCTCTAGTCATTGCTAATGTCTTCAGGAATTACTTTCCATTCATTCATATCTCTGGTCAATCATATGAGTGCTAATTATAACTGAGGCGGAAAAAATGTGCATCGCATAAGTGCTCGATCTGCAGCAAGATCCCATGAGGACCTTATTGTGCTAAAACCCTGCGAAAGCGATTTGCACAGCTACACAGTAGTACTCTAAATATTGCAAAGAACACAAACTAGAAAAGAAAAGAGACAATCCTCGGGAAAAATAAGAGATTTATATATTATCGTTTAGTAGAAAACATATAAAATCTAATTGAGAAAGAAGAATTTTTGGTGTGTTTTCTAGGTTCTTTACTAGGCTATTTAAATAGGTATATTACTTAGCGAATAAGACTAGGGTTCCATAACTTAGCTAGGAATTCCCTAGACTTTAGGAATAAGCAAAACAAAATAAAGAGCGACAATACTCTTGGCCGGCTGATTTTGGGATATACCAAAATATCTCCACCGACCCAACAAGTTTGAGTTTGTCCCAAACTCAACTTGACCGACCTATATCTTCTAGCATCTAGAATACACGACTTTGGAGTTCCATTTTAATTTGAACTCTCACAAACCGTGTCCTATAAACTAGCATCCTACAATTCTCCATCTCGGATCATGCATTCATGCATGAGACGATCAATAACGAAACCACCTTCTTCTTCCAACGTCGATTGCGTCATAGGCTGCCTATGTATCCTCTGCAAGGAATCAAACCGACTGTAGTTCACTTAATGGCCTTACTAGAAGGCCTCCACGAGGTTCCTAAGAACTTCTACCCCAAAGGGTTTCACCAAATAGGAAGAATGTGGATCAATTTCGAGCAATGACGAAACTTGAACCCAGATACTACTTTCATTAACATATCAGCTGGATTGTCTTTGGTATCGATCTTCACAAGTAGAATCTCTTCTTCTTCTAGAATTTCTCTAACAAAATGAAATCGAACATCTATATTTTTGGTTATGGCATGATGCGCTTGATTCTTAGCCAAGTAAATTGCACTAAGACTATCACAATGCACAGGCAGCTGTTCCTGCACAACACCCATGTCATCGAGCAAACCTTGTAACCATATAGCCTCCTTAAATGCCTCTCTCACTGCCATGTACTCCGCTTCAGTAATTGAGAGATCCATAGTAGACTGCAAAATTGATCTCCAACTAACCGGTGCTCTAGCCAAGGTAAATACATACCTTGTAGTTGAACGTCTCTTATCCAAATCACCAGCATAGTAAGAATCTACATAACCAACACACAGCTGATTGTTCCCATCTTCTTTCATAAACTCCAAGCCAACATCAACTATACCATAAAGGTACCTCAAAATCCATTTCAGAGCTTGCCAATGTCCTTTACAAGGATTACACATATAACGACTAATCATACTTACTGCATGTGAAACACCAGAACTCAACTTAAAATGAGGACCAAGGGGAGTACTTACAGATTTAGTTCCTTCGCAGATACCAAATTTATGTAACACTTTCTTCATATATGCCTTCTGAGCAAGGTAGTCAATATCGGTTGTACAGGCCGATATTACAGGTTTTTATCGGGTATCGGAAAATACCTATACGATATCAAAAATATCGGCGATACAAGGTCGGTACAGACCGATATATCGGTTTTACCTATACACAGATAATATCGGTTTTAGTGAATAAATTTTCCATCAACATGCATATAGTCTTTACTAACAAGTAAAACGTCAATTGGAGAAGGTAAAAATCCCTAATGTATTTATGATATAAAATCAATGACTATATGGTAGGATATAAGATGGAAATCATATTTCGATTGCAAGGAAGGGAAATATAAAAGATAAAAGTGAAGGATAATAAGAAAGATTTACCGGCATAATGGGACAACAATCACAATGCTGGCTAATAAACCACCTTGTATTTTGGAAATTTGAGATATGTGTATGCTTTTTATTATTATTTTACTATGGTTTATAAATATTTGAAATTCTGGTTTTAATGATGTATCACCGATAAAAAACGATATAATCTTTTGTATAGGTGTACAGGACCCGACCGATACGAGATCGATACGCGATATTAACTACCTTGCTTCTGAGACAAACAAACTTTACCCTTTTCTCTGTCACGTTGAATCTCCATGCCAAGAATCTTCTTAGCTTCTCCCAAATCTTTCATCTCAAACTCGGTTGACAATTTGTGTTTCAAATTCTCATCTCTTTCTTGTTATTCGATATTATTAGCATATCATCGACATACAAAAGCAAATATATAAAAGACCCATCATGTAGCTTCTTAAAGTATACATAATGGTCATAGTGACTTCTTGTGTATATCTGGCCAATCATAAACTGATCAAATAGCTTGTACCACTGTCTTGGAAACTGTTTCAGCCCATACAATGATCTTTTCAGCTTACATTCACAATCTTCTTTACCAGCAACTTTGAATCCACTCGGATGAGTCATATAGATCTCCTCTTCTAGTTCACCATGTAAGAACACCGTCTTGACATCTAGCTGAACTAGGTATAAATCATATAGTGCTACCAAGGCTAACAAAATTCGGATTGATGAGTGTTTCACAACTTGAGAGAACACCTCATTTTAGTAAATCCCTTCTCTGTGAGCATAACCTTTTGCAGCTAACCTTGTCTTGTAGCGTACTTGATTCACCTGAGATCCTTCTTTCTTAGCATATACCCACTTGCGCCCAATGGCCTTCTTACCGTTCGTAAGTTTCGTAAAAATCCATGTGTCATTCTTGTAAAGAGACTCCATCTCATCCTGCATAGAAGATTCCGATTCTTGAAGCTCTACGTTGTGTATAGCTTCAAAATAGGTATTAGGAATGCCTTCTTCAATAACTGGTAATGCATAAGCTAAAAAATCATCCATCCAACCAGGTTTCCTGGTTTGTCTTCTTGTTTGCTGGTTGATATGGTCTCAATGACCATAGATTATGTATCTTCTACCGCTTCTTGTTCCTCTTCATTAATATCATCAGTGTCATTTAGAACTTCGGTAGTTACCTCCCTTGTAGACGCCACGCCTTCGGAAGTAGTCGTAAAAGATATAGACTTAGCTGGAAGTGGTGGAGTTGCATCAATATCCACCTGCTGCAAAGGCCCACCGGTACTGGTAGTGTTCTCCACCTTCCTAGAACCCCAAGACTTCACCATAGACGCTTCATCAAATGTAACGTCTCTACTCATGACTATCTTCTTTTGTATTGGATTCCAAATTTTGAACCCTTTCACTCCTTTCTTCACACCCATAAGAATCCCTTGAACAACACGACTATCAAGCTTGTTTTCACTAACATGATACCAAGCAGGGCAACCAAAGATATGAATTGAGTCATAGTCATAAGCTGGTTTACCATACCACTTCTCCATCGAAGTTTTACCTTCTACTGAAACTGATGGAAACCTATTAATGAGGATTCACACATATGTAACTGCCTCAGCCCAGAACGCTTTACCTAATCCAGCATTAGATAACATACATCGTACCTTCTCCAGCAAAGTACGATTCATGCGTTCAGCTACCACATTTTATTGCAGTGTCTTCTTAACTTTGAAGTGCCTCTGTATTCTCTCATCATGACATATTTGCAATATGGATCACTTTTGTACTCTCCACCATTGTCCGAACATAGTACCTTGATCTTTCTGCCAGTTTGAGTCTCAGTTTCCTTTTCCCACCTCACAAAGACTTTTAGGACTCCATCGTTATGCCTCATGGTGTACACACCCATATGCGCCTTGAATAGTCATCAATGAAAGACACGAACCAATGTTTCCCTCCCAATAATGCATTCTTGGAGGGACCCAAACATCTGACTTTTTATGTATGTAACATGTACTTCATCAATTAGAGCATGTGACTTTGTAGTTCCATTGACTTATATCTATATCTCTTATAAATACGGTTGACTTTCACTTATTCTGACATACATATTCAATAACATTTTTATTTCTCTTCTCTTTTCTCTGCAATATCTTCTAGAAGATTTTTACAAATTGTCATAATCATGAATTAGTCTTTTGATGGTTCTGTCATAAACGACGGGCTTACTCATCTGTGAAAACCTGCACCCCTTAGTCAAGCTTGAACGGCTGCATGACTCGAGGACAATTGCATGTGAGGAAAAAGTTAAATTGAAATAATCAGAATTTTGACCGTAACTGTATTGAAGGAGACAGCTTAATTTTAAGGAAACATATGAACCACAGAAGAAAGAGTATAGAAATCTCCATTATCATCACAATAATTAGAGGAGTTGACATTTGATTTTAATACCGCGTTATTCCATTTTATGCTCGACTTATTCTGCATAAACGTACCCTAAACGCTATCTGGACTCTAACGCGATGAAATGAAAGACTGTTCCGCCGGGACCTAGTGTGTTAATGATTGTCTAATCCAATTTTAACAATCGAACAAGTTGAAGTTCTTACAATTATAAATGCAATTAATCCGGGTATAATGTAAAAACTTATATATAGTATTCTATATCAAAGCCATATTTGCATTCAGCATTGATCAAACAAATTTAAATTAGATGAAGGATTCCTTCACATTTTTATTATCCCACTATCTCATAAGTTGGGCGTAATTTTTGCAAATAAAAACCAAACCGTAACGGATTTGAAACTAAATATTTTGGGGATATATTCCTATTACCAAATTCTACATGCCTACCAAAAATTACTGCATTTCGAACTATAAAACCTCACAATCTACCAGTCTTAATTTCGACGGCTAGAAATCCGTCGATTTTCAACGGCTCATTTTCAAAGTGGTAGATGGTGGTGTTATACTTCTTGGAATACGCTTATTTTTGGTAAGAACGTAGAGATTTGTAATATTAACATATTCCAAAAATATTAGTCTCAAATCCGTTACGGTTTGGTTTTTATTAGAAAAAATGACGCCCAACATGTGAGATAGTGTGATAATAAAAGTGTGAGGGGATCCCTCCTCTTTAAGTTATATACATTTGTTATTTGATATACCCAGTTTACTTTTATTTAGCCATGAGTTCATATAATAAGAAGAGTATTCAAATAATATCATTCCACCATCATTTCATTTTCTTTTGGTTGATGAACCTCACTCAATTTCCACTGCCTTCTCATGGATGCCACCAAGAGGAGAGAAGGGCTCTCTTAGACATCAAATCAACTTTACGAGACCCTTCGTATCGCTTGTCCTCGTCGCAAGAAGGCAGCAAATATAAAAACTGTTGTGATTGGCGTGGAATTCAGTGTTCACCTGAATCTTTCCATGTCATCTCCATCAACATAAGAAACACGGAGTATGAAATTTCCTACAATCAATTTTTGGATAGTGATAGTTCGCTAGAATTCAGCACACCAAAAACTGCACTACACGGTAAATTCTCTCTTTCCTTCTACAAGTTTACTCATCTTCAGTATCTAGATCTTGCCTTTAACAATTTCCAGGAATCACAAATTCCACTTCAGTTATCTAATCTAAAAAAACTCACTCATCTTGATCTTTCCAACTCCAACTTTTCGGGATCAACGTTATCACAATTCAGTAACCTATCATCTCTGAAGTACCTTGATTTATCTTGCGGTGTTGTAGACTGCATACACTTATCATCTACAAAGTGGTTGAGAGGGTTAGTCAATCTCCAGGTGTTAAGGTTGAGTGGTATTAATTTGCATGAGGTGGACATCAAGGATTTTCAAAATTTGAAATCAAAATTACAAAAATTGCAGTTATATGATTCTCCTAAAAATATTAGGGTATATCTTGGTATGTGTCATCATAATAAAAAAAAATTATGGAAAGTGGTTAGCTTGTAAGGGAAACCCTAATGTTGTGACAGAAGCTATATATTCTTGCTGCACCTCAAGAGTAAAACAGTGCGGCAATATTATTTTTGTGATAAGAACGTCTCAAATCAACCAACTTCAACTGGCTGCTATAACCAAAAGAATGAGAGAAACAACTTTAATGGGGGATAGTGAGATTTGAAAATAAATTTCAATTAAGCTAACCCTACTTCAGAAGAACAATTGCAATCGGACTTAAGATCAGTGAAAACAAGCGATACAGAATTTTGAGAAAAGATAAGGATTGAAACCTCAAAATTTGCAGTATTCCTTTGTAAATCAGCAGCAAGGAGACTAGTTGTAGGTGCAATTTGTTCCCATCCTTCCATCTCTGAATCCATCATCCTCATGTCTTCATCACTGGTAGTTGTGTCGTTATTCTCCATAGGAACACCTCTACCACCATCTTGACCTAGGTTTCTTTTCTATGGATTTCAATAAACAAAGGGGTTCACAAATTGAGAATTTTTTTCAAGAAGAACGAGGTTATCTTCAACGCCATCCTCTCTGGACCTCTTCGACCTTCTCGGGTCAAGCCCATCATCGTCCTTATCACTAAGCCCATCCTCAGTATTTGGCCCCCCAGAACTTCCAAACATTTCCTTAATCTTATGCTCATTAGCAGCATACAAACTTTGAAATTCTTCTTCCGGCATTCTGAATATCCACAAGTGAAAAGCAATTTCTTCACACTTCTCTTCATCATGATCCATTACATAACACTTTGGGCATATATTTCTTGGTTGTTTCTCAAAGTGGTACTTAATCCACACTTTTTGCCTTGAAGCTGTAAAAAGCCAGTTTCCTCTCTTCATTTGCTTTTTTAAGTCCACTTATATTTTAGCATTCACCACTCTTCCCCTAACAGTATAGTTCTTTTGATCTTCATTTGGTATTACTCTACCAATATCCATACAAAGCTTATCAATGATATCTTCATCTATGTGGTCCAACTTAAGCCCTCTGAACAAAACCGAAAAGATTTGGTGGTTGAAATCATAAGTACTCAAATCAACTTTTGAGTCATAATCTCTAAGCACCACTAAAGCTTTGTTCATAATCCACGACGCTTGTTTTAACACTTCATCATGATCTTCCTTATTCTTGAACTGGAAGACAAACAGATTTCTTCCCATAGTATGAATACCAACTCTTCTATAGCTTCTCCAAATAATATTAACCTCTCTCTGAACTGCTTCATAAACAACCTCATCTTTCTCTACAACTTTTCCGATCAGACAGTTATTCCATTTGTTAGCAGCTTTATCAGTCTCTTTTAAGGAGACCAAACTTCCTCTTGATTTTGAACTCTCCCCCATTAAATTTGTTTCTCTCATTCTTTTGGTTATAGCAGCCAGTTGAAGTTGGTTGATTTGAGACATTCTTATCACAAAAATAATATTGCCGCACTGTTTTACTCTTGAGGTGCAGCAAGAATATATAGCTTCTGTCATAGCATTAGGGTTTCCCTTACAAGCTAACCAGTTTCCATAAAAAATAATTATTATGACGACACATACCAAGATATACCCTAATATTTTTAGGAGAATCATATAACTGCTATTTTGGTAATTTTGATTTCAATTTTTGAAAATCCTTGATGTCCGCCCTTTTTCGACGATTATTACCAAGAATACCCATACTGGTTTGATGACTGACACTGTAATTCTCGAACGAGGAAGATTGACTATGGTGAGATATTAGATTTTTGTGGATATGGGTATTGAAAGAGGCACAAAACACCATTGTTTTGAACATAACTTGTGAGAATACTATGACCAAGAGTACCACTACTAAAAGCCTTGCACAACTACCTGCGATTTTTCCCATGGATCTGATGAAGGATAAACACCACTGTTGAGATAGGATATTAGATCAAGATTGCATCACTGTTCCCAACCACCACTGGATCTCTACTGTTCATACAAATAAATACCACAAATCCAACGATTAGTGATTCATATTAAAATTTGAAATTTGAAATCATATAACTATTGAAAAAATAAAATCCAGTAAAAAGAAATAGAAAAAGAAATTAAATCATCTAAGTTTTTTAAGAAGAAAGCAAGATAAAGCTTTTGTTTCCTGTTTTGCTATGTTAGAGTTAGACCTTCTCACAGAAACTATTAATTAATAATATGATCTATGTAATATATATTGTGTCTCCTTGATTAGGGCTTAATCTTTTCTTGTCATAGACCTTTATTTCCTGTAGTTCTTGTAATTAAAGTAATAATCGATGTTATGAACCAAAATCTGGTAAAGACTTGAAGTAACAAACATTAGGGTTTGTTATATACAAAAAATAACACGTGCCATAGCGGTACTCGTTGTAACATTTTTCTAATTAATAACATGGAAAACCCCTTAACCCAACCAAGATCACCTAAAACAGGGTGTTCAAATAGTGTTTAATAAAAGAGAAAAAAAGGTAATGTTGTTATGAAAGTAGAAAATAAATAAAGAAACACAAAGTAGAGGGGGAGAACAGAGAGAGAAATTCTAATTAACGTGTATATAATACAAAGGTTTAGGACTCTATTTATAGAGCTTAGATACTTGGTTCCCAAATAATAGGGTCCCATAAAAGTGGGCATCTATATGTAAACTTCCGTTTACAACACTCCCCCTAAATGACCATATTATATAAGCAATTTCCTCGTTAAAACCTTTGTCAGGAAAATCCAAAAGGGACAAAACCTGATTGAAGGTAAAGAGTACAATTGTGAGAAAACTTAGAACAGAGTTGGACATGCATATGTTGCCTCATTAAAACCTTGACAAGGAAAACCCAGTGGGAAGAAACCTTGACGATGGAAAAAGAGTACAACGTGATAGTCCAGTAAAATACCTTTTACTATGATGCTCCCCCTGATAAGTACTTCAGTTAAACCTTGGCTTGCAAATCATTGAGTCGAAACTTTTCAATTTCGATGAACGAATTTCTTGAATGCTAGATATAACCACTCTTTCGTGAAGAATTATGCTAGTCTATGAAGTCTTCTTTAGTGTTGTACAAGCGGCATTGTCTTTAAATAATAGTGTTCTCAAGTCTTATGTAGTTAATTTCTTCAACAAAGTGCCAATACGTAGGTACAGTACCATGGGTGAACAAAATTTGTGATCATGCCATATATGGTCTAAAAAAATGACCTAATGGTGGGAATCCACCAAATAACCAAAAATACAATTCCCCCTAGGATGACCACCATGTTGAATAAATTGCTTCACTAAAACCTTACCACTAAGGGTCTGTTCGGCAGTTGGGATAGGAAATACGTTATCAAGGTTAAGGTATTCCTTGGTTTATCCAAAATTATCATGGCAATGGTTATTTTAAGAACACCAAATTGGGGGATACATGGATTAATTAGGGGATATCTGCCGGCATGGTTTTTTAATGCTGCCGGCATGGTCGATGGATTGCCGGCATTGAAAAACCATGCTGGCAATATCCCCCAATTAATTGTTTTATTTTAAATGGCGTTTGTTTTCCACTGTGGGTTAGTGTAGTATGTTGTTTGTCAAAAGATTTGTATACAAGCCAAATTAATTAGTTAATAAATAAATAAAAAACAAATCCATATAATTTTATGGTTTTCAGTATAAAAAAAATTAAAATAAAAAAAAGTAGTTATCAAAAAAGTAACCACCAAACCAATGAAAGGAGGTATTCCAGGTTTTACATGGAATTCCAAAACCCCACCTTTTTGGCCTCCTAAAATTTAAGTAGGATACACTATTCTTATCTTAACATGGAATAAGCCCCACACAAACACAATATACGGTTATTTAAGGGAAATTCCAACCTAGGTTAGGATATCAAGGCTGCCAAACACGACCTAAAAGTATGAAAGGAACGTACTGCCAAGGCGTGCCCAAGGAACGGGGTTCACTGTGAAAGGCAGTTGTGAAAGTGAGTTAGAAGTATTTTCCATGAACAAGGTTTCTTCTTCTTTTTCTAATCTTTTCTTCAACGGTTTCACATATACGGAGAGTGATTACCAGGGACCAGGACTAATTAATAATTAGTCTCACCAACTTGTTGTTCCTAATGTCTTCGAGAATTAATTACCATTTCCTATCAATCTTGACTCCTTAACCTCATAGTTATCTGAAGTTGGTGGAGATAATCGATCAATCAAGAAAAAAGCTAAAAATCTACTACAAGTAAGTTAGAATTCTTAAGATGGATTTGGTATTGTTGTCTATATTGATTGCATATGCGCTAGGAACCACACAAAAAGCCAATTTGTTTGACCAGATATATGTGAAATCAAAAGATTTTTCGATGCAACTTCTAGATCTCTTTTCTTTGTTGTGGAACCTATATCGCAAAGAAAGAGTTAACATCATGTGTCTCCAAGTCAAGATCATTCTAGTTAGTCAATGAAAATATTAATCCATGCACGTTGCATTCATTCATTAGTCCAACACTTTTATATAATACTCCAATATTGGTGTTTAATACAACTTGTTTAGTAGTAGTATTAGTTAACCATGGATTCATCATTCAATAAAGATACTCAAATTACATCAATAATCCATCTTCTTACTCATCATCATTTCATTTTCATTTTGTTGATGATCAGTCTCACTCAATTTCCACTGGCTTCTCATGGATGCCACCAAGAGGAAAGAAGGGCTCTCTTAGAAATTAAGTCCTCTTTAGAAGACCCTACAAATCGCTTGTATTCATGGAAACAAGGCAACAAATATCAGAACTGTTGTGATTGGCTTGGAATTCAGTGTTCTGGCGACTCTCTTCATGTCATCTCCATCAACCTACGGAACACAGAGTACGAAATTTACTATAATGAGTATACGTATACAGTAAATTTAAATGATTTCAATCCCCCAGACACTGCACTACAAGGTAAATTCTCTCCTTTCTTTAATAACTTCACGCATCTTCAGTATCTTGATCTTGCCTTCAACAATTTCCAGGAATCACAAATTCCACTTCAGTTTTCTAAGCTCACAAAACTTACTCATCTTGATCTCTCCCACTCCAATATTTTTGGATCAACTTTGACACAATTCACTAATCTATCATCTCTTAAGTACCTTGATTTATCTTGCGGTGTTGTAAACTGCATGAACGTATCATCTACAAAATGGTTGAGAGGGTTAGTAAATCTCGAGGTGTTAAGGTTGAGTCGTATTAATTTATATGAGGCGACATCATCAGAAAATAATTTTCTTGAACATATATCTGTTCTTTCCAATCTTAAAGACCTCGATCTATCTTACTGCAGTATATCTGGTCCGGTTTTTCCCATCCAAGAGTCTAACAATCTTTCCCGTCTATCCTCTCTCAATATGAGTTTCAATCCTGAGTTCAATTCCTCATTCCCAGAACATCTGGCAAAAATGACTTCACTTTCTAGTCTTTACTTGACAAGGTGTAATCTTCATGGTTCAGTTCCATATATGCCTCAACTTGAAGAGCTTGATGTCAGTAATAATACTGCTCTTCATGTCGATCTTGTGCAAATGTTTGAACGTAAGTGGCCTAAACTCAAATCTCTTAGGATATCAACAACTAAAGTAACTGGACAAATTTTTAATTTAATTTCAAATGTGCCGATGTTAGAGTTTCTTAAAGCCTCTGGTTGTTCAATTCAAGGATCCATCCCAAAATCAATCTGCAAACTTTCTTCTCTTCGAGAAATTTTCCTGCAGCGTAACAATTTTACTGGAACGATGCCAAGTTGCTTTACCATGCTCAGGTACCTCGATCGGTTAGATATCAGTAAAAACTTTATTAGGGGTGATGTCTCACTTTTCTCTTTGTTTACCAAGTTAAATCTAAGTTATCTAAAGCTGGGTCCAAACAAGCTAACGGTATCTATAGATCAAGACTTACATTTATACCCTAAACTCAAACTCAAGGTATTAGGGTTGGCGTCATGCAATCTGAAAGGATTGTTCCCTGCTTTCATCTGTAATTTGACTGATTTAGAAATTTTGCTGTTATCTGGGAATAACCTTACAGGAACCATCCCTTCTTGCATCAACAAACTCAAAAATCTCATGTCATTAGATTTCTCATCCAACAATTTTCACGGTCCTCTGCCTCTTCCGTGTAAAAACGCCAAACTATATAATTTAGCAAATAATAAATTCAACGGTGCAATCTCAATGGAAGTCGGAGAAAGACTATCTACCGTGTCCTTAGTTTGGTTATCTGGTAATCAACTTAAAGGCTCTGTTCCCTTTTCTGTATGCTCCAAAGAACCTGGAGAATCTAATATACAATATCTTGATCTCTCCAACAATAACTTATCTGGGATTATACCTACTAGTGTAGGGTACTGTCATTCTCTTATATATCTTAATCTCGGCATTAACAACCTCACTGGAAATGTTCCCAAAGAGCTTGAACAAGCAAAGAAATTGCAAATTCTGCAACTAAATGACAACAATCTTGATGGCGATCCTCTTCATTTCATCGGTGAACTTCACGAGATGGTGGTTCTCGACTTAGGGAATAACAACTTTGGAGGAAGTATATCCAGTTTGTCTGGTTCACTTGGTAACCTTCAGATTCTTTCTTTAAGATCAAATAATTTCAATGAGTCAATCCCCAAAGAGATCGTTGATTTGCAGCAACTCCATGTATTAGACTTATCGAGAAACAATCTCACCGGAATAATTCCTAAGGGAATGGGGAAGTTCTTAATGTTAAGAAGTAGACCATCAAAAAATAAAAAAATAAAACTAATGTTAAGAAGTAGATCGAATTATACGTTCACACTTGATCGTGGTGGGTATCCAGGCAATCTGCAATTGCAGATGACGACCAAAGGGATCATAACGCAGTATGAGAATCTGTATACCTATAATTCAGGAATCGATTTATCCTCTAATAAACTCGAAGGGGAAATTCCTGAAGAGATAGGTCTATTGAAAGGACT
The DNA here is from genome assembly GCA_023531105.1 of Papaver atlanticum. Lineage (NCBI taxonomy): Eukaryota > Viridiplantae > Streptophyta > Magnoliopsida > Ranunculales > Papaveraceae > Papaver > Papaver atlanticum. The sequence continues at coordinate 5,919,209 of JAJJMB010001716.1, read as the reverse complement.
TTCCATGCTAAATCTATCATACAACCACCTCTCAGGTAACATTCCACCGAGTGTTGGAAGTATGAATGGTTTGGAGTCCTTGGATTTGAGTTTCAATAAGTTGTCTGGACCTATCCCAGTATCTTTAGCATCAATGGATTTTCTTGGTCATTTGAACCTATCTTATAATAACTTTAGTGGCCTAATCCCAAGAGGACCACATTTTGATACTTTAAGTGGAGATGGTTCAGCATATGCTAATAACAGTTTCCTGTGTGGGTATCTTACAAAAAGTATTTGTGGGGATGGCAGCGATAATGGCAATACCGATTCTCCAAGTGAAGTTAATAGAGATGAAGAAGATGAATCCAAAGATAAATGGTATTTGTTTGGTGTTGTTGTTTTGGGGTTCATAGTTGGATTCTGGGGTTTGTTTTTTGGTTTGGTGTTGAAGAAAGAGAAATGGTGGTGTCCGTACTGGAAATTTGTTGATAGCATCGCAGTTAGAACTATTCAAGTTTTCTTAAAACATTGATAATTGATAATAAATTTATTACTTTTGCTCAATTATAAATGATTGTATGTTATTGCTTGTAAATATAAGATTTAAGAAAGGAGAGGGATCCATTTACGATGCTATTTTCACATTATCTCATATTTTGGAAGCCATTTTATCTTATATAACTCAAAAGACGAATTTGAATCTAACATTTTTGGACTTTAGTAATAGGTTTGGGCCTTCTGGCTTACAAAGCTCTATAATCCCACTAAAAATTAATGTATTCAGAGACGAATAACACAACCATCTATCAGTTTGAAAATCATTCGTTAAACTTAATAATTATAATTAAGATGGATAGATGGTAATATTAGAACACCGCTGCCACTGTGGGGAGGGTCGACCGAAGAAAAACGAAACGAATAACAATTTCCGCCGGTAGGCATATGCTACCTTCGTTTCAAGAAAAGTGATATTTTCATAGTTTCATTTTTCCTAATAATAGGCCAAATTGATACAGTGATAACTTTTCTTGAAAGTATCACTTTTCCTGAAACAGAGTGAAAGTATCACTTTTCTTGAAACGGAGGGAGTACATCGTTTTATTAGTTGCAACGGAAAATTAGTTAGATGCATAAACCAAAATATGGCTACATAAAGTATTATGTATCCTTTGTCGTGGTTTGAATAATGGATATACTGTATATCTGTAGCGTCCCCAAAGCTAGCAGCTGACTAATCCAAAAGATTAACTAAATAAAGAGGCACTAAGAATCTAAATGAACTAATTAAAAATTCTTATAAAGAAATCTGCTTCAAAACTTAACCCAAAACTAGCCCCACTCTGAAATATATAATACAAGAACTCCTCTCATATGATACATATACAATAGTCTTACGGTTCACAAATAGAATATATAACATAATAAACATAGCCGAAGTTAACCAACTAACAAACTCAACTCCTCGAAGCTTCCGCCGCGCAACTCTGATCTGTCTCTGAAACTGAAAGTGGGAATGGGTGAGCACATCATCCCTAAAAGGGGTGCCCAGTAGAAATAACATTTAACTTTCAAGTAATCATTGAAATGATTTGGAAAACAATTCATGTTTTCCCAATACACTAAAGCACAACCAATTTACGGAGTTAAACAATCACGTATATGGAACTAACTCCTTCGTCAAACAATGTACTATATTGAGTGTCGACCAATTCCTTACACACCCTATTACTTTATATTAGTGTCGACCAATTCCTTACACACCTATTACGCATAAAAGCTCGAAAGTAAGTAGATATAAATGAAGGAGTAGTATCCTATATACCACAGATGGAAATTCTCATTTTCCAAGCATACAAATGGAAATTATTATTTCCCAAACAATTCATAAAGACAAACAAGGCATTACAATTCATTTCCAAGAAATGGAAAGATTAAAAGAATCAACAGTACTTTCGGAATTTAAAATAAAACAATGCATGGAATACACAATCAGGCAATGCATGAATCTGTTAAACATAAATTTTTGTAAAAGAAAACAACAATAATCACAAAAGAGTTAAATGTAAACTCCCACCTCTTTTGATGACAAGCCACGCCTTCCTCGAGATCCACGATCCACTGGTTCATCCTTGCATTGATCGTTGTTAATATAGACTAACTGTTAATCATACAAATCTAACTAATGGTTCTAAACCCATTGACTTTACACATTTTCATTCTCTTTCTTTAGCATAGCTAAGGTTTACTAATTCAATTAGGTTTATTCTATAGTCAATTAAATATGTCTTATGAATATCTACAACTTTGTAGAAGGAACCAAACGTCAATTCGGACCATAAGGGTCCTAAATGTCTAATTAAGAAAACTGGCCCAAGTCCACTACTCCGGCTCATTAATCTAAGGCCTGGTCCATTTAGGTTAACTAACAGTCACTAACGGTCAAACTGACGGTTACAGGTCAACTAATAGTCAACGTCTAAGTCCAGGTCAAAGTCAACGGTCTACTGGTCTGGTCACTGAGTCAAACCGATTCAACTCAGGTTAACAGGGTCAACTCGACTCAGTCAGATTAACTGAGTCAGCTAAGGTTAAAGTCAGACATATGACTGGGATGACAAACAGGCAACAATTCTATTTCAGTTTCACTTAAGCTATAGTTCTTACATTCTCATCTTCTATTTTAGCAATTCAACAGCAATACATTTATTTCTAAACAAACTTTGAATTCCAATTACAAATGCAAACTAAGTTTACCTGCAAATGCTGCTTTAAGCTTTTCACAGCAAACACTAACAACAACTAACACTAAATAACATCAACAACAACATTCATCCACCACCATACACAACACCCTCAGCGGTAAGACCATTCTTCTCACTGAAGTACACATGCAACTCCAAAATCTTCACTACTGCCGCTAAGAAATGAACTGCTTCAACCCAACTCAATTCACATCTCAGTTCAATGCTTCAACACTCAGCAGAACTCATTCTCACCAGAAAAACATCCTAAACATTCATCTAATACTTGAACCCATTTGGAACCAACATCATCAACAACTCTATGTTCTTCAAATTCAATATCCTCAATTCCACCATTATCATTCAGTTCATTACAGCCCAATACATCTCCCTCAATTCAACTATACCTGCAACCCAGTTTAACATAGCTTAATCTCAAATCAACACCACCACCAGCAACAACTCCATTCCATTTCTCTTTTATTTTACTTACCAAAACCAACACCCAAAACAACTCACCCATCACTTGTAACAATTACAGCAAACACAAATCCAATTCTTCTCAACACTACTCAGTTACAACCATCTTCAATCCAAACAAACATTATCTCCATCTCTATCTACCATTATTCTTTCACCTGCAACTCCACAACTTCCACAGTTCACCAACACCATATACTTCTCCTTCTCCCTGCAACATCAACATCACTACCAGACTTCTCTTGACAATCTCATTCTACCACATATCCAACTTAATTGCATTTGTAACTTTACTCAGTCACAGTTGGAACCATAATAGTAACAGCTTCATATCAACTTCACCATCACTAACATCAACTGCCTTGAATCAAATTAAAACCATAACTTCTCAATTTCACAAACAAACCGAACCAAAACACCATAAAGTCAGTTCAACTTGAATGTAAACACAACCCAATCTAGATATCATCATCATTTCATCCTCAATTCTATGAAAACATATATTGAAATAAGAGAAACCCTCAATTACCTTATTCGATTCTTCTTGAATTGAATCAACACCTGAACTGACACCACCATCACCAACTGGTTTCCTCCATTGTATTCTTCTTTTCTCGATGTCAGACTCCTAATCCTCATCACCATCTTGTATTCTCAAAAGACTCCACCTCAATTCTCAATTCTCAACACCGAAACCCTCATTTCCAAATTTGGGGAAGAACATGAGCAACTGAAATCGAAATTAAACTCATGCAAACATTACTACTTCCTACCTGATCAAAACCCATCTAATGAATCCATCTAACTCTTTTATTTCAATATATGTTTTCATCTAACTCTTCAATTCTTCTCTGAAGTTTGAGAATCGAACTCTAATTTATCTTCTTTGTACCCAACACGCAGAAACCCCATCAATTACTTAATTCCATCCTCAATTTCTCATAAATCTTCAACCAACTCCAAATCACAGAACATTAACTTCCAATTCACCTCCTCCTTCGAGTCTGAATCCAAAACAGACAGCAACACCATCACTAACAACTACTCCATGATCTTCTCCACCTCCTACCGATAACAAAATCACCGATCTGTATCCTCGAAGTTCGGCAGAAGATGAACAGAGAAAAAGAACGAAGAAGAAGAAGAAGAAGAAATGAATAAAGAAGAATAAGAATTATCTTCTCGGTGGGTGAAGATAAGGCCAAAGAGAAATACTAGGACACCCACTTGCTTTGATAAGGGCAGCCACAACGTGTCTGCAAAAAGATTATTTTGCCCTTCTCACAAAACTGATGATATCTACTTCATCCGATATCCGATTGACATGTTCGAGTAGTCCATTTCGCGTAACTTTTCGAGATCTATCCAGTGGTACTAGTTTTGCATCTAGTTCGTTGTTAGATTAATTCCTATTAATTAACATTCGTGTTAAACTAATCGAGTTATTATCGGCTAATTCGTCACTTGACTGGTCTAATAGCGTTGACGAGCTTGAGGGTCCTTACAATATCTATTATGCAAACCACGACAAAGGATACATAATACTTGTGCCTAAAATGATAAATACTTCCGAGTTTTTCGTCAAAACTCTAAATTTAATATTGTTGTTTGTATTCATTGCGTATATTTTTTTATAACCTTTCCAACGAGATAAAATTTGTAAAATTCTAAGGCACGGATTTTTAGATATGTTATATTAAAGTTTGGTTGCTAATTATACCCCTAAAGAATAGGATACATAAAGAATTATAGTAATTGGACTAAAATGGAGGGATATTTTAGTATTATCAAGTGCACATTATCAAAATCTTTTTTATGAAATTCCAAATTTATGTAAGGTTTCAATTTAAAAAAAAAAATGGTCATAAAAGGGACCCCTCCCTTCGGACCCTCCGGTCGGTCGGCCCAATTTATGTTTCGTATCCGGAATGCACTAATTTTATCTCAAAGATGCTCGACCATAAATCTATCGACAGTATTTGATATTCTTACGTGATGCTAATAGGATGCAATGTCCTTGTGTTGGAACATAAACTACAAAGAAAATGGGCTAAATTACGTATCTCTCGGTCAGGTCGATGCAGCTCTAGTCAATGAATGAAACTTCAGTTAATTAGATCTATTGAACAAGTCTATAGCTAATGCAGTTCATTCAGCGAATATAGTACTAAGTAAAGGAGGTAAAAAAAAAAAAAGCTTCCAATTTGATTACAAGGGGAAAAAGATGTAGTAACAGAAATGATTTACTCAATGTATTTCCTCACAGGATTCATTCCACTTGTAAATTGTCTCTTTGGTATTAAGAATTGTTCCCAATTATGAGCCTTTTTTTGTGGCATACTCGTTAGTCGTTACCCTTCATGTTTTGTCTGAGCTTGTGTATCCTGAACAGGGCTCATCATGTTTGATCCATCAGACTTCCTAAGTTGTTGTTGGTTTTACGACTGCACAGGCAACGAGAGATTGCTGCTGGCTCTTTTTTTCAAATCTTTTCAAGTGACCGAATAGAGGCTTTCAGTCAAACTTGTAATTAGGGACCGTGAGTAGGAGCGCAGGGGAAACAAGGAGACTCCATCAATCTCGTTCTTACAAGATCTTTTCCTGCGATCATAGGAATACAGACTGACAAAGTCTGCATGAATACCATTTTGTCTTTTGAGGTTGTGGCACTCAAAGACTATATTCCAGCAACTCCGAAACCACGAACTCGTGAATCATAATAAAAAGGTAACTGAATAGTGTCTCCACTCCTATTACTTTCGTTTCCTTGACAATTCTCCAGTTTGTTGTCGACTCCGTCATCTAACATCCGTAACTTAACAACTTGAGGTTCCATTCGGAATAATAGAGCTACACGTCCACCCAGTATTAGCATATCAAGAGGCCGCCTAAAGAATCTTTCACGAGGCTCATCAAGAATGAAATTAGGAATTGGAATAACTCTAAACTTCTCACTTTCAACATCCAATGCAACTATGACGTCAGGATCACCCCATAAACCTGGATAACGCACCTTGTTTCTCCAATATAAAGTACCATCCGCATACAACGGCTGTTTTCCAGTGTCATACGGAGACAGCACCTCATTGATAATTATTTTGTTGTTCTCGTTAGGAACCATATTGATCTTTCGCCATTTAGTGTCACGGCCAAGGGTCAACACCTCCCATTTTGCATAATCAGGGCGTTTGAAGGAACTCCAACGATAACCTGGGTATCTAGTAGATAGTCTCCAAAAGCAGAATACTTTATATTCCTTCTTCCCTGGATCGAACCCAAAATGATAAATTGGAGGATGATGACTTTTTATCTTAATTGTGCCGTCTTTATTCTGAAGCTTGTCTTTTTCTTCTGCTAGTAATGTTGATTTGACGTCCCACGGTGTCAATTTTCGTGTACTGGCATTGTATACCCTAACAGCATATGTCTTCCTATCTACGAAACAAAGCAAACCATTTACCGGTCCTAAGACTTTATCATAAAGGAACCATTCATCATCGGTTATCCTAACCTTGCTAATAATGGCTTCGACATCATCCTAACCGCCACTGCCTTTAACTATCTCTGCACATGAAATACTTTGACGTAGATCTCTGCTTGTGTCAAAGCCTTCGTCATAGTCAGTGCGAAGGACGCCTTTTTCTTGCAATGGGTTTCTGCAGAGGAGACTCGGACGTGATTTTGAATGGTTGAAGTGTAAATCAATCGGGCATTTATCTTTTATAATCAAATACAACCAATGCTTACAAACTGACTTGAACCGCATTAGTGATTGCACCGGCAGTCTGCCTAGTATCCTTACCATTACATCATCGCCAATAGAAGGAAAAGTACTAAAGCTGATGCCAAGAGTATCCTTCATATGTTTTTTGAATGCTCATTATCAAGAAGAATCTGGGCTTCTCTCTTACCATCCTATGGAATCTCTGGTACATGGCCCTCCACTATATTCAACTTGATGCAATCTTGGTCGTCTCTCAAAGCACCTGCAGATGACAAAAGAGTATGGTCATTGATTCCTGCAGCAGCCCTTTGGATTATCTGGAATGAAAGGAACTCTCGAACGTTTGAAGAGAAATCAAAGAATGCAGAGCAACTATGTCAGAATTCAAGAGCTCTATTGCTCTCTTGGGCATCACTGTTTAAACCAAGTCTTAGAGGGTTTTCTAACACTGTAACTTTCAACTGGGATGTTATTTTTCTCTAGTTTATTGTTTTTCTTTTTGTTGCTCCTTACTCCTTGTAAGTAGCTTTTTGTACATTCTCTTTCTCTAATAAGGTTTCTTAAAAGAATCATATAGATTCTTATAGATATTTAACTTTGGATTATAACAGATTGAGCAAGGATTAATTTTGATTTATAAAAATTAAAATGAATTACCAAATATTATTACCAAATCGTAATACAGTTGAAAAAATCAAGGTTATCATGTGGCGGTGCGTGGTAGGTGCTGGTGGTGGTTGTCGGTCGGTGTTGGTGGGTGATGGTTGTGGTTGGTGATCGGTGTTGGTGGGTGATAGTGGTGGTTGGCGGTCGATGTTATTGGATGGTGGTGGTTGTTGTTGGTGGTGGTGGTCGATGCTGGTGGGTGATGGTTGGTGGTCGGTGCTGGTGGTGGTGGTCGGTGTTGATTGGTGGTGGTGGTTATTAGTGGAGGTGGTGGTGCACGTGCTGGTTGGTGGTGTGTGGTGGTGGTGGTGGTAGTGAGTGGTGGTGGTGGAAAAGCATAGCGTGTTATGATAAATAAAAAATCAAAAAAAATTGTCCATAAGAATCCATGAAACTCTTGTGGTTTGGGTTGAGATTAGTATGAGATAATAACATGCATATTTTCACTACAAGTATCCATAAGAATCCTATTATATCTTGCTCATTAACTATCCTAAGGAATCTTAAATGAATTGAATACCTAGGATAATTGTGGAATCTAAAAAAATCCAAATTGAATACCATGGATATATAATAATTTCTTACATATCTTTTTTCACTACAAGTATCCATAAGAATCCTATTACATCTTGCTCATTAACTATCCTAAGGAATCTTAAATGAATTGAATACCTAGGATAATTGTGGAATCTAAAAAAATCCAAATTGAATACCATGGATATATAATAATTTCTTACATATCTTAATTGATTACCTAGGAGTTTTTAGGATTATTAAATATCCATGTAAATCCAAATCCAATATACCCTTGTAAGAAATTGAGAGAGATTGAAGATTTTCCATCTATACCCTTAGGAAAAGTCTTTAAACTTATAGTTCCAAGACAAAATGTTTGGGTTTTATTGGTAGTTTTGTGGAAAAGTATTGTGGAACAAGAAAATAACCCTAAAACATCACCTAAAATGGAACGAAGGGAGTAATAAGTTTATGATGAATGGAAAAAATGCCATAGAAAAATCAAGCTAACGAATCTTATCTTGAGAACACTGATTAACAAAATTTAAGAAATACTGAGAATCAGAACTTCAATAAACAGTATATACCTAAGTAAATTCCAATTACCCCTACAAATAATTTCTCAAAATGAATAAACCTAATACCCTAGGTTGAGAAAAAAGAAAGAAAGATGAATAAACCTAATACCCTAGGTTGAGCAAAAAAAAAGAAAGAAACGGTGGAAAGAAATTGAAGACCCGTGCATGGATCCTATCCTATTTATATTGTTTGGAAACCGAACTTATTTTAGATTTTGTATCCAATTTTACTACCTTCCTAAATACTGCGTTGACGGGACTGGGTCGAGAATTTACTCTATTTATCATCGGTACGTTTACAGTAACAGAAACTTTAATCACTGAAAAGGAGAATATATGATAATTCAAATGGCTAAAACACTGAGAAAGAAGGTATGCATAAAGGTTGAGTAAGACGGAAATTAATCCGGAGATGAATTCTGCAGTATAAAAACTAAAACAGAAAATAACAACTGTTGACTGGTGGAGTCATCCTTACGGTAAATTACCGAAGAGTTACAGTTGATGATAAAAAATTCGAGAAAGAAATATTCTTCGAATCTTTTCCCCTTACATGGCACTTCCCTAGAAAAAGACTTCTAGTTCGCACAAACCTACGAGCACAAAAAAACAAATTTTGGCTTGTACGAATCCAAGCCCAAGGAAAATAAAGAATGGTGGAGACGGGAAAAATAAACAAAAACTCATTAAAGGATATGATGGGAATCAAAAGACTTAATTTATTTAAATTCAAATCAGAAAACTGTGCTTAAGATTGGCACCATAACTATTGTAGCTAATGTAGCAATCACAACCACTAAATCTGGTGGAGGCTCTCTATCGATTAGGTCTTGCTAATACTTTTACTGATACCCAATGGGAAACCATTGTGCAAATGCTTAAAACTTCGAATAAAGATTGGAAGGAGAAGCTTTCTGGTAAATGGATAATTGATACACGGGCTTCAGGACATATGACATAATGTAAATAATTTTTATTTAAGACTCATGAAATAGGTTTTTCTTCTGTAAAACTTCCGAATGGCACATACTCTCATGCTCCATGCGAAGGAACTGCGGTGTTTGGAAACGATATAAAATTATTTCGTGTTTTATTCGTTCATGATCTCCACTGCAGTTTGATTTCTTTAGCATGTTTAACTAAAGATTTGAGATGTATTTTCACTATAAATGATAAATTATGTGTGGTACAAGATCGCACTACGAGGATGGTGATTGGTGTGGGTGAGGAACGAGACGGGGTCTATATCTTCCCTAGTGGAACGCTCATTACGGAAAATCGAGTATCTGCTGGAGAAGATTATTGTTCATGGAATAGACGTTTAAGTCATGCGTCTAATAAGGTTGTTTCTTTACTTCCGGATATGAATAAAGTTGATTGTCAGAAATTTCTTAATGAACCGTGTGATATTTTCTTTAAATCTAAACAAACTTGGACTACTTTTCCTGTTAGTGAGAATAAAGATGATGACTTCTTCGATTTAGTTCATTGTGATGTGTAGGGTGCTTATCGTACTCCGTCTTCTTGTGGTGCACATCATTTTCTTACCATTGTCGACGATTATTCTCGTTGTGTTTCGGTTTATCTGATGGCACATAAAACTAAGGTGGTGCAAAACTTTCAGAATTTTTGTGTTATGGATAAGACACAATTTGATAGACAGGTTAACTAGCATTTAACTTAACACAATTTGACTTAACTAGCATTTACCTTTCAAAGTGCTGCAGCTGCCTATAGCAAAAAAAAGTGGGTGTCATTATTTAGAAAATAATAATAATAATAAAATAAAATAGGAAAAGTCAATTGCGAAGAAGAAAAACAAACAGAGAAGAAGAGACAACAACAAAAAAAAAAAACATGAATTTCTCCTGGGTTCTACTGAAACCAAGTACAATCATCAAAGTACAATTCTTCATCCGCCTCCTCAAATATTCAAAATCTAGTAAGTATCAGAAATTTTTGAACACATCTATTATTTGTAATAACAGAAGGGAAAAACAGAAGGTAAAATGGGATCATTAGAAACATATTTTTCAACATTTCTATTTCTAGTTCCAATTGGAATATGTAGATTGTTATTAAAGAAATATGGTGACAAAGGTTTCGGTTTCTCACACAAGTGTGTTGAGATTGTTTTCATTGAATGATTTTATACATATTACATAAGTGTAGGGTTTTACAAAGATAAGGATACATAACTGGGAAAGCAAAAGAATAGGTTACAACAAAGGAATAGGAAGACTAGAAACTAATGAGCTAAAGAATAGGATGACTAATACTGTTAAAATTAATAGCCTATGACCGGATAAACTTAATACCCCTCACCCCACCCACCCCACCCCCACCCCGCAAGTTGAAGCGGTAATGCCAAAACGAACACCCAACTTGCTAATCAGGCAACCAAATTGTGGAGCTCCTAATGGCTTAGTAAAAACATCTGCAAGTTGATCATTAGATTGAAGATGTTTCGGTAATATCAATCCACTCAGTAATTTTTCACGAACGAAATAGCAATCAATTTCGATATGTTTAGTAGGCTCGTGAAAGACAGGATTTTGTGCAATGTGAATTGCTGCTTGACTATCAAAAGAAATAGTGATAGGAAGAGGGAATGAAATGTGCATGTCCTTGAAAAGATAACATAGCCATTGTAATTCAGCCGTAGGATTTTCCAAGGAACAGTATTCTGCTTAGCAGAAGAATGAGCCACAATAGGCTGTTTCTTCGATTTCCAAGAAATAGGGCTATCACCTATTTTGACTAAGTAGCCAATAGTAGATCCGCGAGTAAGTGGTCAACCTTCCCAATTAGAATTTGTATATCCATGCAGAGACAAGGAACTAGTAGACGACAAAAATATGCCATGCCCAATTGTCTCTTTGAGATATTGTAAAATACGATGAGCAGCATCCATATGAGATATGCGAGGATGTTGCATAAATTAACTTCAATAATTGACAGAGTAAGTTATATCCGGACGAGTAACAGTGAGATATAACAAACGACCAATAAGATGACGAAAAACACTTGGATCAGGCAACTCTTTACCATCAGTGGGAAGTAACTTAATATATGTGTCCATCAGTAAAGAGGAACACGTGCCCCTGTGAGACCAGAGTCCTTAAGAATATCAAGGACATATATTTGTTGACATAGGAAAATACCTTTAGAACAATGAGAGACCTCAATACCTAAAAACTATTGTAAGAGGCCAAGATCCTTTATGGAAAAGTGAGAAGCAAAACGTAGCTTAAGGGAGATGATGAAGCTATCATATGTGCCAGTGATAATTATGTTATCGACATATACCGAAACAAAAATCGATTTGTACCCTGATGATATGCGAAAAGAAAGTTATCACATAGATATTTTTGAAAACCTTCAGCTATTAAAACTGAACATAGTTTTGCAAACCATTGACGAGAGGCTTGCTTAAGGCCATAGAGTGATTTATTAAGTTTGAATACTTGAGACTCACCTTTACGTGCCAGGCACGGTGGTATATTCATATAGATTTGTTCATCAAGATCTTCTTGGAGAAACAAATTGTTCATATCTAATTGATGTAAAGACCAACCTCGGACTGCTACATAACCAACACACGGACAATGACTAGTTTTGTAATTGGTGCAAAAGTATCATAGTAGTTGATGCCTTCTTTCTGAGTGTATCCTTTAGCAACAAAGCGAGCTTTATATCATTCTATAGAACCATTAGTGTTAAATTTGATTTTAAAAATCCATTTACAACCAATGGTCATTTTTTAGGGTGGTAAATCTACCATTATCCAAGTATTGTTTTCCTCCAAAGCCATGATTTATTTAGCCATAGCTGCGTGCCACTTTGGACATTTGATTGCCTGTGACAATGTTTTTGGCTCTTCAGTAAGAAGACAGCAGATAAAAAGGCTTTATGAGATGGTTTGAATTTATCAAAATGTAACTAATTTGTCAGTGGATAGGCTGAAATGAACTGACATTTCGCATCTGAGCAATGATAGTCTTGTAAGTAGACTGGTGGGTGGCGAGTACGAGATGGACGAGAATGCATGGTAGGGATAGCATATTCAATGACTAGTTCTGCATAAGATGATTGGTGCATATCAGATGAAGAAGTACTGCTTTGTGAGGATGAGGATGATTTCCAAGGAGAATGAACATATGATTGAACTATTGAATGGTTGGTAGTATGTGAAGATTCTAACGGAGACACAGGATGCAGTGAACTGCAGGGAGTGTCAGATGGGTGTGCAGCGGAATATCCTGTATTACTGTCAGATATGGAAGTGTCACAGTTTGACTGTGAATGAGAGTCAAATGGCAGAGGTGCAGGAATAATCGAAGGGAAAAAGATGGAATCATAGTGATAAGAATCTGGAGGATGTACAGGTGTTGGTACATTAAGATTGTGTGATAAATCATTAAAAGGGAAAGAATTCTCACGAAACCCCATATCTCGGGAGGTGTATATGGATTTAGTTTCAAGGTCGTAATTCTTGTAACCTTTCTGGCCATGAGGATAACCAACAAACATGCTGGGTTTGACACATTGGTAAAATTTGTGAGAAACATGAGTATTTATCCCAAAGCAGAGACAACCAAACACTCGCAGATATGAATAATCTGGTAGTTATTGGAGAAGCATCTCATGAGGTGATTTATGAGATAAAACTGGGGATGGTAATTTTCTTATTAAATATGTAGCAGCAACAACACATTCCCCTAAAAAACGAAGGGGTATATTGGATTAAATTCTTAATGATCTCGCTACATTGAGAAAGTGTCGATGTTTTCTCTCGACAATGCCATTTTATTGTGGGGTATAGACACAACTTGTACGATGGAGAATACCCTTTTGATGAAACCATGACTGGAGTTTTTTTGATTTGAACTCAGTACCATTGTCAGACCAAAAGGTTTGCAAGGATGGAATGAGTAAAGTATTGGTACCAGAAGAAATACTGGAAAATTTATGACCAGACTGAGTCAGAACAAAGTTAAAAAAAAACATTGAAGAAACTTTTAAGTTTCTGATTTTGTTTTCATTAAATATAGAAAGCAAAATATTTGCACCGGAAAAAGCTGGAGTTGAATAAGGACCCCATGTATCAGCATGTATCAATTGGAAATGATGTGAAAATGAAGAAACAATTTTATTAAATTTGAGACGAGTTTGTTTCTCCATTGGACATACATCACATAAGTGATTAATTTGAGAACGAATATACGCAAATTGACTAGATAAAAACTTAAAACAATCCATATTTGGATGGCCGAAAAGGCGGTGCCATGTATCAACAGGCTTATTTGTATGAACAGATAAAGCAAATGGTTAAGGGATAAAATGGTAGAGACCAGCAATGCATCTACTCCATCTAATCTCTTTGCTCATTCGATGGTCCTGAAAGATGCAAGACTCGTGTGAGAAGGATACACAGCAATTAACTGTGCTAATCAATTTACTGATAGAGAGCAAGTTGAATTTAAAACTTGGAATTGAAAAAATATTTGGTAGTTTGGTAGTGGGTGACACTAGTGGAAAAAAAAGGCTATCTGCGACACAATAAAACGACACAGACCGGGGCATTGCGATATTTAGACAATTCGAAAGTGTCTCTGACCAAAGTCAGACCATCGTTGTATCATGACTTATGTTGACTTACACTACGACAGTTCAATGGCATAGTTACTGTGATAGGTATCTGCAATTGGATGGTTAGAATTTGTTCTTATCATGTACGGACGGCTGGAGATGAGACAACCCACATATTTTATATTAATAAACCAGTACTCATTATTCTCTCCGCCTCTCTCTTTTCATCTTCTACTCGATCCCTGATTTGTTTTCGATTTCAAACCAACTTGTTCCTCCGTAGATCTTCGATTAACACATGTAACTCTTCCATCTCTGTACCTACTCCAAACAAAACCATACATAAATCGATTTTTCTATTTTGATTTAGGTATTAAGCTACGGTTTTTGAACTAATCTTAGTTCGATTTAATTGAACCTGTTTTCCATTGAGGAGAATCTTTCGGTAATGATTTCTTCATTCTTATTTTTGTATTTATGGTGATATTGAGGTAAAAAAGAAAATCTGAGTTTGGATAGTTTGATTTTCATCTAAAGCTGTACTTATTCTTACATTGCTTTACTTGTCGTTGTAGAAAAAGATAATGATGAAGAGTTGTTCCGGATTTTGGTGGTGGTTTAGTCATTTCTCTGTCTTGAGGAATTTTTTGATTAAGTATGAAACTTTTGTTATGCTTTTGCTGATGTCAATAGAATGATGATTTCACGAGCAACTTTGTTATGCTTCATTAGCGTAGATTTCAATTTCAATTACAAATCCCCAAGTAAATCTTCTTTGAATCTCAGTTTAGGGCTTCAGTTTAAGATATTCATGTAAACTGAGAAATGGTTGTTTGTGATTTTAATTTTAGTCAACTCTCAGTTTCAATTCCAATCCTTCTCTCAATTCTATTACCATCTTTTCATTTTGAATCTGTGTGTTTGTTAATCCATTAACTGGTTGTTTGTTATTTTGTTGCAGGTAAGGTGTGCGGATTTTTAGCTAGTGCCGGAAAAGTTACATGACAAACTCTAAAGGTATCTAAACACGAAAAGAAGAAGAAACCTAGAGGTAGAGCTCACAAGAGGATGCAATACAACAAAAGTTTCGTGACTGCAATCCAATCATTTGGATCTTTCTTTCGTTTCTTGGTATAAGAATCATATATTTGAGTTAGTGCTGATGTTATGTGTTTGATAAAATTGCTCATCAAATGCAGACTTATATTTCTTAGCTTAATTCGAAGATGTTTTGTTTTCTTGTAGAGGGAACTGAAGGAGCTCGAGAAAGCGCTGGTGTTGATGGTAACTATCTTGCTGCTAGTGGTGGAGTTTGTATGGAGTTTATGGACTGAATTGGTGTTGGTGAATTAGTGTTTGGAGAGGGAGCTGGTGCCGAAGTTTTCTGTGTGCTATTGAGCTAATTTCGAACTTGAGAATTTTGATGGTTTGTTTCTTCAACTCCTTATCCATATGACTTAGATTATTATTTTAGTTATACTTCTTCAATGAAAATTCACTCCAGTACTTGCATAACTATTTCTTTATCGTATTTCTTTTATTTGTTTGGTTCTTGATTAGTATGTTACATTACTTTGATGTTTGAGTAAACCTGTCACATTAGTTCAGTGAGTACTTACCGAAGTTTATACATTTTTAGTTTTTGGTTGCCTTATTCGATTTTTAATGTGTTTACACTGCAACCATATTGCATATAACTTTAATTTGATTCATTAATTAGGTTCATTTCGATTATATGGACTCTAATACCCGTGATTTTCTCTATCTTGAGGAATAAAATTCGATAATATCTACTTTTGTATGATGGCAGCAGACTTGGAGCAATTGCAGCCCTTACTAAAGAAATGCAACTGTTACTTAGAAAAAAAAGCTTTTCCATCTACGGGAGAGTCTTCAAGACCTGGACTGCAGCTTGAGAGATAACTGTATGGTTCGGCGTCAAAGCATTGTAAGAAACTTGATAATATCTACGTCCTTCATTTATATTTTCTTTCCCAGTAGAATGATAATTTTAAAAAAAAATTTATGCTACATCCGTGTCTTTATCTTAAGGGCTTGGGGTTTCCAGAGCCTTTAGCGCTTGAAAAAGGGATATTGGAGAGGTGCTCGACCATGTTAGTGCTGATTCCCTTGCATTTAGTCATGCAATCAATTGCTTGAGGATTATTTTTATAATTCTTGGTGGGCTCCCTATGCTGTCAATTCGTTATTAAAATGATGCCATGTTGCTTAGAACTTGGAAAATGTAATTTGTCTTACTTGTGATTGAGGACCACATTCTCACCAAGTATGATGAGTAGTAACTTGAGTGTTCTAATGAGGAAGATAGGTTAGAAAATTCCTTTCTATCTACAGTTGCATAATGATATTCTCATCTTACTAGTGTACGCAATTCATTGAAAATATTAGTTCTTATACTTTGAGCTTATTTATGTTGTTAGTATGAAACTAGTTCATATTGCTTCTCTGTTATTGAAGTTCAATGATCACATTCCCTCTTCTAGTCCATAAAATTATGTATACAGAACTATAACTGTATTTTCTTTGAGTGTTGTTTTCAATTTATTTCTCCTGATGCATGCTTCGAATTACGTTTGATTCAGTTTGGTTTTGTTGTGCAGCTGAATACTAGTGATTGAATGAGTAATATGGAAATGGATAACCACCTGATTAACACCAGCAGTGATTCCATCAACGTCTAGATCTTGGTGCAGTCCGCCGGCAATTTCTTTCAGTTCTCCAACTCGTTGAAAGTAAAGACGGAGATTATGTATTTCGTGCTGATGAAGATGCGGGTAGGGAAGGTCTACTTAGTGCAGTTATTGGATTCCTCAAAGATCTACAGGTATACCATCTCCATCACTTTTACCTGATTTGAAGTCAAGATGGTGTTACTTTGTTTTTTTGTTTTTTTTTTAAGCAACGTTACTTTCTTAGTAATGAAATTAGATTTTTTTTTTCATGTTTCTCCTATATCATTGGCATACTGCAATCACTTTCATTTCATCCCTTCACTAGATTGAAAAGGTTGACATATCATTATCGAAACATAACAATGAGAGTCCCAGTTATCAGGAATATCTCTTACTGTGGAGAATTTAGTTAGAGCAGATGTTTTATAATGTCAAGATTCAAATGACATTACTTTCTTATTTAACCCGTAATGTATCTAATATAGTGAGAATATTTTTTCTTTTAGCATCTTACGTTTGAGTCACAAGGTTGCCTCCAGTTTGCATAAATCTATACTGCTCAGTAATATGTAATGGATAGCTTAGATTCTTAGAACCATAAGGAGATATTGATAGCTATCTATTGTCATGATTTTTATAATTCTTGGTAAAACTAGTTACAATGCCTGACTTATGTATTGATATGACTTTTATTAGTGCAATCGATCCTAAGTAATCACCTAAGATGGTATGATCGATATTTGTAATTGGTGTGACCGATCCTAGTAATTGGTGTAACCGATCCTAGTAATTGGTGTGACCGATCACAAAAGAGTGTATAATCGATCCTTGTAATTGGTGTAACCGGTCCTGGTAATTGGTGTAACCGATCCTGGTAACTGGTGTAACCGATCACAAGTAATACCATGAGAATATGGTAACCGGTCCTGGTAATTGACGTAACCGATCCTGGTAACTGATGTAACCGGTCCCAGTAACCATATTAAGGTAGAACCGATCCTTGTGTTTGGTAGAACCATAAACCCATGATTAGTGTATTGATATTTGATCAATCACATAGTTCTTGGAAATCAGATGAACCAGTTCTAAACTTGTTTGGAAGTGTGCTATAATCAGTTCCAAGATTGTAAATATGAAAAAGGATTTACAAAGAAATAAAGATGTCGACATACTTTGAACATGTTCAGTAACTCTTATCTTTTATTTTTCAAAGATATTCCTTAATAACTCAAGGAGATCGCGGACCGAAATAAGTTGAGAATCTTTTACTTAAGGTTGTTAATTTTATATGCTTTTAATTACCAGCAATTAAAATGCATATCTATGGAAAATAAAAATTGGTAATGTGCATTTACTAATTGAAGATTTTGTAGTAGGATTTCGGTTAAATTTGGACAGAGCATTTCCAGAAATTATGAAAACCAATTTTGGAAATATTGCATATCTTAAGAATATTTCGGTTTTGGAAATTCCTTGGTATCCAAACTTCCTTGGTCTATAAATACCCAAGTTTGCATTTCGAGCAAACTATCCTAAGAGCCAGCAAAACTACCTTGTTGTGTTGTTACTGGTGGAGCCGTCTATTCGGAGAGGAAAGTATCCTAATTAGGCGAAATCTCTTACGACCGCTCGTTTAAAGACTTATGTGGGATCAAGAATCTCTATGAGTACCGTTGGTGGGAAACTTGATAATTGCAGTATTATTAGTTTTAGATTTGGTTTGATTAACTAACGGTTGTTGAACTTTGATTGCACCTAGTTTGTTTGAATCTTCTCTTCTGATATAAGATTCACTCAAACAAGATCGAAGTGTCGACGGGATCTTTAGAACTGTTTGTAGATCTAAAGACGTCTTGTGATAATCCATTGTTAACAGTCTCCGTTCTGTGCGTGATTGATCACAAGAGATTCAAATTGTGGTGTGCAGGTGTTTATTGAAGATTTAAGAAGATTTGAAGACAAAGAAGATTTCTTATTAGTTTCATAATCTTTGGTGTGCACAAAACTTGATCGGCTGGGATCCAACTATAATCGGTTTATCTTGATAGACTTGATTAATTAGTTGCGTAGATCGGCATCAGTATTTAGTATCTTGGTATATCCTATTATTGATTGCAAAATATAAACACAATTACTTTGGTAGTTGTTGATTAGATAGATCTAAACCCGACAAAGGAGTTTATTGGATTAAACAGAAGAGCCTTTGTCTAACTCATATCACTGAGATTGAATAGAGTTTTTACCGAACAGATTTGTTGTTCCTTTACTGTTTGGAATACGAACCAAAGGAATTGTTCCAGTGTGTGCACTTATTGAATGTCAGAAGCGCATGGATACTGAAGAAACTAGGTGAACTATAGGTTTAGTTGCTTGGTCTCAACTATACGAAGTTGGCTTGATTTTGTATAGCGGATTAATTCTGAGAGTATTCAATTCTAGACTAGGTCCCGGGGTTTTTCTACATTTGCGGTTTCCTCGTTAACAAAATCTTGTTGTGTCATTTACTTTTGTTTTCCGCAATTATAATTGTTGTTATTATAATTTAAATTAAAATACACAAATGTTAATTCCGTATTACTTGATAGTGATCCTATAGAGTTTGGTTAAGTCCGAACCTATTATCAAGTAATCACACTTTGATTGTATTGTCTCGATCTCGTATCCAAAGACGATCACACAAAGTTTGAATACCGATTCGTTGTATTGTCTCGACTCAGTCAATAGACAATCACTTTCGGTAAGAGGACTTATAGGTGGAAAAGTTTTAGATTGAGGTATATTTGGGTACCCTCGTCTTTTCAATTGGTATCAGAGCAGGAAAACACGAAAAGATCTAACAATCTGTGTTTGGTGCGATCCAACCTATAAGAAATGAGTCAGCAAAAAGGTAAGGCAAAGCCGAAAATAGACTCTGTTAACGTACCACAAGATTTGAGTAAAACTCGTTGCGGATTTAACTTCAGAAAATGTTTAGAAGGGATGTATTCTACTTGTTCTACTTGCTCTTCTGAAAATATGTCCCTGTGTTCTCAAGAAGAAGTTAAGTTAAGCCATGTATTCACAATCAGTGACTCTGATTCTGAGTCTGAATCACTTCATGATGATAAAGAAGAAATTGATTATGTGAATATAAAAACGTCTCAGCTAAATGAACTGGGCAAAGAGGTCCTCTCATGTGTAACTGAACTCACACTTGCACTAAAAAGAGAAGGAAAAATTCTTAAAGACCTATGTCATATGAAAGTTGAAAATGATCAATTCAATCTTGATCTATCATCTCTTAAAACTGACTTAGAATCTCCCATGATCAGTTCTTCCTCAAAGATCCAATTCTTAGAAGCAAAGCTAAAGGAAAGTATTGATCAAGAAAAGAAGACTGAGTTGTTATAAAAACAACAACAGATGAATACAATGCCTTAAAAATCTCATATGATTCTGAGATAAAGACAGTCTCCGAACATGTCAAAAGGCTGAAGAATGATATGTGTTCATTATTGTCTGAAAAACAGCTGGCTACATCTTTCCCGGATAAATCCAAAAAATCTGGTTTGACCCTTCCTTCAAGAGGAAAGAAGAATACCATTTTTAAGAATGCTCAAAAAGGGGCTTCATCTTATAAAGAGGGATATGTATTCTCAGGGGATCACAAGATGAATCACTCATATCAGAGTTTGTCACAACATCATAAGCATCATTACAAACGATGTTTTCATTATGGAAACAAAGGTCATGTTTTCAAAGATTGTCAACGACTATCTTCTTCAAACTCTAAAAAAATGACCTCTAGTCTAAGGTGTAACATGAGATCTCTTTCTAAAGAAATCATACATAAAACTGATCTTCTTAGATCAAAGAATTCTCAAAAGAACTCCTCTGGAGAAGTTCATCATATAAGAAAAGAGGATCAGAAGACTAGGAACTCCTGGAGGTGGATACCAAAGAAGACCATAGAACTAAACAGAAAAGAATTTGGCAAACTCTCCAGATCATCAACACATCAGGTAATACCTAAATATTTTGATGATAGTCACTTTTTTGATAAATTTGGTTTGTCTTCCAAACGAAGTAAGGTCCTTGACAAAACAGATAAGGAGAAATTCTCTATCACTCCTGAAAAAGTTAATCTGTCTCAACCAGATACCTAGTATCTTGGGAAGATACACTGACTCATGAAGTGCTCAAACTCTTGTTTGATGAGTTAAGTGTATATTGTACAATAGTTCAAAACTTGAGAGACTTATGAAGATATTCACAGGAATGCACTTTCCTAAAATCCTTAATACTAAATTTTCGATTATTTTATATTAAGGGAGAATATTTGACCTCCATAATCGATGAACAAGTTTTTGGAAACTATTGGTGTATAAAGTTTCGGTATTGTTTGAGTTTTTCAATCATTCCTCTGGAATAAAGAATCATGTACAATACAGATTACCATACAAAGCTTTCTACAAGGGTTTTAGAAAGGTATGCTGAAAAAATGGCCTGTAATTCTTTCAGACTTCTTAATTTCAATGGAAACGGGACCACTTCCTACATGAATATGAATCATTAACCCTCTTTGATCGATTACGAAAAGTAGTTTCACAAGATGGCTCGAACTTGTGCAGAAACCAAGTTGGAAGTACTAATGTTGAAACGCAGTCTTGAAAAATCCCTACTTGTTCAAGCTCAAGTTCTCAAACAACTAGATTTACTCTCCAAAAGAGTAAACAAAGAGGAACCCAACTTACACAAGGTTGAAGAACTATTCTTCAATCAAGGATCTCTTCAAAATATTCGGAGAATTATTCCTATCAAGCGAAAGAGATCCCAAGATCATGAAGGGTTCTGATTCAAACAAACAAAATAGACATCAGTTTTTTATTTCTTCCAATTATTGTGTAAGGTCTATTACTGAATAAAACTATCTATTATTTATGAATAAAATTATTATTTTATAATTTTTGTTGTGATAGTTTTTCGATTACATAGCCTGTACTTGAATGCTTTTATTGCTATGTGTTTATGGGATATTTGATTTCGGTTCTCATAACCTTAATATTCAATCACATATGATGTGTGAACCCTTATGGTTTGTGTGGCTTTTTGATTTAGCGGGATTAAGTTCTAGCCCATGTTGGTAGGCTTTATCAAAGGATCATAAGGTGTTCCGATTGAAACTCATATGTGAAAAAGTCACAATATGTTGAATCTTCGTGTTTAAAGACTTATGTGGGATCAAGAATCTCTATGAGTACCGTTGGTGGGAAACTTGATAATTGCAGTATTATTAGATTTAGATTTGGTTTGATACTAACGGTTGTTGAACTTTGATTGCACCTAGTTTGTTTGAATCTTCTCTTCTGATATAAGATTCACTCAAACTAGATCGAAGTGTCGACGGGATCTTTAGAACTGTTTGTAGATCTAAAGACGTCTTGTGATAATCCATTGTTTACAGACTCCGTTCTGTGCGTCATTGATCACAAGAGATTCAAGTTGTGGTGTGTAGGTGTTTATTGAAGATTTAAGAAGATTTTAAGACAAAGAAAATTTCTTATTGGTTTCATAATCTTTGGTGTGCACCAAACTTGATCGGCTGGGATCCAACTATAATCGGTTTATCTTGATTGACTTGATTGATTAGTTGCGTAGATCGGCATCAGTATTTAGTATCTTGGTATATCCTATTATTGATTGCAAAATCTAAACACAATTACTTTGGTAGTTGTTGATTAGATAAATCTAAACCCGACAAATGAGTTTATTGGATTAAACAGAAGAGCCTTTGTCTAACTCATATCACTAAGATTGAATAGAGTTGTTACCGAACAGATTTGTTGTTCCTTTACTGTTTGGAATACGAACCAAAGGAATTGTTCCAGTGCGTGCACTTATTGAATGTCAGAAGCGCAGGAATACTGAAGAAACTATGTGAACTATAGGTTTAGTTGCTTGGTCTCAACTATACGAAGTTGGTGTGATTTTGTATAGCGGATTAATTCTTAGAGTATTCAATTCTAGACTAGGTCCCGAGGTTTTTCTGCATTTGCGGTTTCCTCGTTAACAAAATCTTGCTGTGTCATTTACTTTTGTTTTCCGCAATTATAATTGTTGTTATTATAATTTAAAGTAAAATACACAAACGTTGATTCCGTATTACTTGATAGTGATCCTATAGAGTTTGGTTAAGTCCGAACCTATTATCAAGTAATCACACTTTGATTGTTGTATTGTCTCGATCTCGTATCCATAGACGATCACACAAAGTGTGAATACCGATTTGTTGTATTGTGTTTACTCAGTCCATAGACAATCACTTTCGGTAAGAGGACTTATAGGTGGAAATTTTTTAGATTGAGGTATATTTGGGTGCCCTCGTCTTTTCAATTTTAGCTCCCAGCTTTTCTCACAAACCACTCAAATTTCTGTCAGCGTTAATGTAAAATGAAAACAAAATACATTGAGATGACACAAATCTTATAAAACCTATTATTACATGTATCAGTACGAATAACACTAAAGAGTTTGCATCGTAGGAGCACAAAATTCGTTGACAAACATACACTCCTACAAATGCTTTAACTGCCAACTTTTTGATTCCTCCTAAAAGCTCTCCTTCCATCAATTTTTGCTTGAAGAAATCTCTTTTGGTCGGTGTGAGGTAAATAAACCGTGTTGATGTTATGGTTTTTATTAGAAGTGGTCGATTCTTATATTTCACATTACTCATCCGTTTAACAATTGTCATGCATTTTTCATTAGGTAAAAATCACGGCTAAGAAACCAGCAATAAGACGTGATATATAGCTATTTCGAAAAGCTAATTTGCTTTATTGATCTTTTAACAAAGAGAAGATGAGATTACTCCATGAGCATACAAGTGCACGACAAGCTGTGTCCGAGCACTTATAAAATTGCCTACTTTACGATCCCTAAAATCTTTTGTTTTTCATCGATCTTTGCCTAAAAACTCTTGTTGTCGGTGTTAACAATGTGAGGGAAAGAAACACGGCGAGCGAAATAAAAAAGATTCATACGTTTTGCATCAGCATTGGTCATCCATTTGGCAATTGTCATGTGTTTTCTATTAGTCGCCGGTCACATCTATGAAACCGATAATAAGACTTATATGTAAATGTTTATCTCCTATATTTTAAGGTCTTTCATATTTCTTATTACCAGATGATAACGTCTTGCATATTGCAAAGTTTAAGGTTTAACCTTTCCGACATGCACAAAATTGGTTAAAAAGACCAAAACCAACAATTTCTGGGTGAAACAGACTTGTACATTTTGATACTGTTTAAATGGACGGAATCAAACAAATACTTTTCAACTATGAATTTTGGATATTTCACCCATAAAAATAATTATAAAAAAATACCTTTTACCAAAAATGCCCATATGCACTCAAATGTTGTCTTTTATTGTAGATCTACTAAACACCAGTAACGTTTCTAAAGACTTTATCAAATGAAACATCTTTCAGACACATTTCTGTGAAAAATAATTATTAAAAAAATACCTTTTACAAAAAATGCCCATATAATTTGAAACAATAATTATACTCCTTCAGACTTAACCAACTTCCAAATATTTCTGTGAAGCAAGATTCCTACGTACCAGCTCTGAACAAACCTCTCACAAATGTGCCATATGCTGTATCCATACAGTTAACTTTAACACCACCAATTAATATTGCCTTAAATTCCTATTGTACTTTACAAGAAAGCTCGAACTGTAGTTACCAGCAGAAGATTCATATTATGGTTAAATAGCATGTTTAAAACAACATTATCATCATAAGGATCAGCGCCATCCGACGAAATTTCACTTCTTCATAAATCTGTAAGTAAAAAGAAAACACATTTAAAACAAGCACCATTGGAGCAATTTCAATTTGACACAAATCAATCATTTACTAAACCTTTAGCAGGAGCGTTGCGTCCATGGAGAATTACCATAAGCAGTATGCACAAATGCAGCAATAACCAAACTAGTACTTGTGTGATGTGTTTGGTCGGCCTGCCTCATAATTCCTATCATGGGTTTTTCAGAGATTTCACTAAAGATCATGTCTATCATAATTCCCGGCATTCAAGCTACCCATACAAGATATACAATAACAACACTATATATAAGGAAATCAAAATGACAGCACACAAAAAATGTACGTTGTGCAAATCACAAAACACTTTCTGTGCAATTGTCTTGACAATGTAAATTCAACTAATATACATATGCATCATCATCTAGTATGTGTACAAGTGTTAGATCGATGTACAAGAGGAAGATTGAGTGGGTTCCGTCTACTTATATACTACTGGAAAAATCATGGTGCCTACATCTATGAACTGTACATATAAACAACGAGAAAATTAAAAATTGAGAACATTCTACATATCAACACTCTACTATAATGCTTACCAAAAAAACTTCCAGTACGTAAAGTTCTACTCATTTTCCACGAGCATGAAACTACATATAATATAATACTAGTGAATCTCAAAAATAATATCAATCATCTACCAGTCATATGAATAAGGACAAGAAACAAGATATGAATAGAACTACTAACCCTTGTAAACCAATTAAAAAAATTTAATAAAAGGAAACGAAAAGGAAATTACCTGTGAGTAACAACTAATGTCATCTTTAAAATCTGTATCACGAAAAGCAAAAATCCCGGACTTTCTTGCCTTCAGTATATCTTTCATTTGTTGTGTCCACTCTTGGAAGGATAATAGATGAAAAGAACAAATTTTGGACCAACAGGGAATCCATAATTTCTAACCAGCAAAAAGCCTTTAAGCTCTTTAGATGCTAACCTACATTTCTCAATCCTTTCACTTATTGTAAAATGAGGCCCAACTTTTCGAATATAATCTGCGACATTGTAAAACCATTGAACGTACGACAACAAACATTAATAAAGGAAAAACCATTGCAACTCCCTCTCTTTCCACATAAATCCGTCGAACCGAACTGATTGCAGGTGTCGAAACAAGTCTTCCGTTTCAGCCTTACCATAATGGTCATTATGAGACGAAAAGACCCACTGATTTGGAATGTCAATAAAACCAAGCTTTGATTTAGTTTTTATTTTATAAAAAAAATATACGACAACAAACGTTAACAGATAATGAAACATGGATGAAACCAGGCTCATCCAATGGCAACACATGATGAAACCAATTTCATCCAGTAATAACACAGGACGTACAAAGGTTTCATCCAATGACAACACAAGATGAAAACAGTTTCATCTAGTGGTAACAAACAAAAAACCATGTTTCATCCAGTGGAATACATGATGAAACCAGTTTCATCCAGTGACAACACAAGATGAAACCGGTTTCATCCAGTGGTAACGAACAAAAAACTATGTTTTCATCCAATGGAAATACGTGATGAAACCAGTTTCATCGGGTGGAAACACATGATGAAACCAATTTTAATGCATCAGAGTATACATCTTAGTGTATATGTGGAACCAGTTTCATCAAATACAGTTTCATTACAACCTAAACATTAAAATTAGGACTACCAACAAATGTAAACTAGTGACATCCTAACTTAAAGCTAGATGAAAACCAGTTACATCCTATCTTAAAGCTAGATGAAAACCAGTTTCTGCATGTAATACAAATAACCAGTTACATCATTACAACAACCAGATGCAAACCAATTTCATCCAATACAGCTAACTATCAAAATACAGTTTCATTCAATAAAGCTAACAATCCAATACAACAACCAAATGCAAACCAGTTTCATCCAATACAGATTCATTACAACAACAACCTAATTTTCAGTAGAGTTGAATTAGAATATCGACAGGTACTTCAAATACCTAACTATCAGATTCATTACAACAACAACCTAATTTTCACACCTATTTATACTAAAATAAATAAAAATAGCCAAGTTACACCCAGGTACTTCAACCAATTCAAAAATTAATCATGACATTTTAAAAATAAAATCAAAACACGGTTAAGGCTTTGGAACTTACGAGTTCTAGGAGACATTTTATAAAATTGATCTGTTCAAACCCTAATTAGGCTATAAATCTTTCATGCCGGAGTTGGTGTCGTTGTTTGCAGAAGGCGGAGAAATCAATTTAACTGACGATGTCTCCAATTTCAACTACAAAGACGATGATACTGGAGTTGATGATGTCTTTAAAGACGACGATACTATTGATTTCGTTGTTGGTAAGCAGAAGGTGGATAAACCGATTTCAATGATTTTGATGTAGAAAGACGGAGGAGAAAGAGAGACGGTGGTGTGAAGTGTGAACTGTTGGTTTTTTTTTTTTTTTTGGATATGGTTGAGGGAAAAGGAAAGACGATGGTATAGGGTAATAGAGAAGATAAGATATTTGTTTTAAGGGTAATTCTGTCTGTTTTACATAAAAAAATGTCATGTCCATTGGACCCAGAAAAAAGGTTTACTCGTCCATCTGAACCGGAAAAGGTACCTTTTTGGACAAATAGCCCATTTTCTGTACGACATGCTGGAGTAAACTGAAATAATTGTATCTTATAATCGGTAATCGTGTAGTGTCTATTATGGTCTTTGCACCATTGGATAAATATAATCCTCATGTGTTGGTGCAAATAGATGATCGGTGATTTGCGCTGTCATGTTGCGCAACTCTAATATAGAAATAAGATGCATTTTTTAGCAATTCAATGATTGTGTGTTGGTTTGTTATACCATTTTAGACAACGATAAAATAATGATACTTATCCTCTCTTTTTTAAGAGATTTTGTAATTTTAATACAGAGATTATCTATGAATCTATGATAGATTGAGCTTTTGTTTCTTTTTCATGTTAACGTGTTCTTCATAAATCTCTTCTTGTCTTATAGATTAAATTATGGTATATTTAGGCTGCTCTTCTCCTTTTCTGCTTCAATGAACTTCAGGAAGAGTTGTTCAAAAGGACTTGTAGATGTGGGGGTACCGGAAAATTTGAGCAAACTCCTTTCCAAAAATCATTGAAATCAAATTGATTTATTTTGAAGCAATGTTAACGGGGATTTGAAATTCTTTAATTAGGCAGACCGAGCGAAGCGAGGGAGGATTCTATATATGGTGACTTTGTGTTAATATGGGACATAACTTTTTTTTCCAATTTGACAAAAAAGATTGGATTTGGTCATACCATGGAAATTTCCAAATTGTCCCTCCTTTTTAATCCAATTATTATGTATCTTATTCTTTTAGGGGTATAATTGGTAACCAAACTTTAATATAATATATCTAAAAATCCGTGCCTTGGAATTTTACAAATTTTATCTCGTTAGAATGGATTTAAAAAAATCTCCGCAATGAGTACAAACAAGAATATCAAATTTAGAGTTTTTACGAAAAATTCGGAGGTGTTTATCATTTTAGGCACAATTTTAGAAAATTAAATGTATATCCATTATGCAAACCACCACAAAGGATACATGATACTTTATGTAGTCATATTTTGGTTTATGCATCCACTTATTTTCCATTGCAACTAATAAAACGATGTACTCCCCCCGTTTCAAGAAAAGTGATAATTTCACTTTAGGCACAATTTTCGAAAATTGAATGCATAGCCATTATGCAAACCACCACAAAGGATGAATAACACATATTTTGGTTTATGCATCAGGTAATTTCCCATTTCAGGAAAAATTAACACTTTCACCCCGTGTCAGGAAAAATGATACTTTCGTGCCGTGTGAAGAAATGATATTTTTGCGTCGATTTCTACGGTCGGCCGTCCCACCGTGGCAGCGGTCATCTAGTTCATTAATAATCTCGCTCAATTATGATTCAGTATCAGTATCTTAGCTGCAAGGCTTTCCTACAATGTACTCAAGCATTAGTGTATACGTTTTGTTTTTAACCGGAAAATTCATCGTGGATTCATAGAGCAGATAAATGCAAGCCAACCAGGTTTATCGCTCAATTAATTCACGGGTAAACGTCTACACTCCTCGCCTGTTTTTCGATGCGTAAAAAACTGTTTTCATCAACTTTTATCTGAAAACTCTTGTCGTCGGTGTTAAAAGTGTGAGGATAAGAAACAAAGGATGGTACAGGAAATAGGCGTAAAAGTAGAATCAAGAGTTGTGGCCAATTCATACATTTCGGATTACTCATCCATTTGGCAATTGTCATGCGTTTTTTATTAGTTACTAATCACCGCTAGGAAACCAGCAGTAATAAGACATATATATAAACCTAATTTACTCTATTTCAAGATTTTCATATGTGTTGCCAACTTAAACCTTTCTGAAATGCTGGAGTAAACTGAAATTACTAGATGTCTTCATTGACACTCGCACATTGCCTATTATGGTACCTGCACCTTTCAACCAGCATTTTTAGGCATGTTTGTGCAAAAGATTAAACAAAAGGGATCATGTGTCGGTACGTTGTGCCAATTTCTAGTTTAGACTTTAGTCCCCTCCTCGTGTAAATAGAAAACATAGTAATATTTGTTCTTCTGTTATATTTTGTTTTTAGAGATTTTGTAACTTTAATATTAAGATAATCTAACATTGATTAAAAAAAATTTCTTTTTTCTTTATTCTTTCGCGTTCTTCATAAATCTCCTCTCACCTTTCTTTCACGTTCTTCGTAATGTAGGCTCTAATTTTGTAATCTTTGAGGAGAGTTTTGTAAAACGGAAGGACCTGTGAATATAGGGGTATCTAAGAATTTTGCCAAACTATATCAAATCTTATTTCCCCCGTATGTATTCAAGAAGGTGTTTTGGATAGCCGAATTTGGGTGGGAAATAATCATGGTCACTATACGGTTAAGGATGGTATTAGGAGCGAAGAAAATCGAGGTGCACCAAATTTTCCAACCGAGATTGTATGGAGCCGGGAATACCGTTGCAAAATCAAATTTTTTCTTTAGCTTCTATCTCATGATAGGATAATGACGACGGATAATCTTTTAAGAAGGGGTTTATGTTGCTCTTGTGACGAAAATGATAAAACTAGTTCACATTGAAAATGATAAAACTAGTTCACATTTATGCTATGAATGTTGGAGGACCCGGAGAATTAGGGATTACTTTGTTAAAGGATGTTGTTTTGGATAGAATTATAATTCTAATGTCACCACAAATGTGAAGTATTGGAAGTTTATTTGGGGTGACGAAAGACTTAGTTGAATATGGAATAACATTCCGATTGCAATACACGGAGAGAGCGAAATGCCATAGTCTTTGAAAATAATTTTTTGTTTTTGGAAAGTATCATTAGAAATGTTAAACTAAGAGTATTCTTTTTGGCCGAAGCATACACAAGGATGTTACGTCTAACATCGAATATGGTGATAGTATTATGAGATTATTTATTTTGGTCTTTGTGAGCTTGTCTTTTATTGTCTTGGATTGTCGAATTTTCCTTCGATTACCCTTTCTTTTTTGTTCCCACTTGTATTTATTAGGTTAAGGTAGCCCTCTTAAGTACCTCTCTTTTCAATGAATTTCTCTTTGACCGATCAAAAAGAAATCTAAAAGATATATTATGATGAATTAAGTTACTTGTTTTTCCCTCATACAATAATATGTTCTTCATAAGTACTATGTAAATGGTGGGGTAGGGGTAAATTAGGTCGTGCCAGCACGAGCACAACCCAGCACAACACGTTAAAGTTTGAGTGCAGCCCATCCCAGCATGTGACTTATCCCAGCATGCACAACACTTTAGTTTCGTGGGATGGGCAGGGAGGGCTAGACTAATCGGCACAATATCCGAGCCTAGCACGCGGCACGGATAATCACGTGTGACAGTACATCACATCATGTTAAGAAAGCACGTCATAATATGCATAAAAACACTACACAACATGGCACAATACATCACATTTTGTGTATATATCACAAAAGGGTCTTTCTTTTAGCCAATTTTTAACATTTTATCATCATTATGTTGACTTATTTTTATAACAACACACACATATATATAAATACCTAAATATTTGGAAAATATTCATATCACGTCTATTACATTACAATAGCATGCTGTCTAGCACGACACATCACGACACGCCTTAATCTCCGGCATAGCACAATATGACACGCAACACGCAAAACACATGACTTAGTGGGTTGTGCTGGGCTGGGCTGGCACATTTTACACCTCTACCTGGGGGCCTTGAAAAATGTTAGCAAACTCATTTTAAAACTCAATTATTGAAATCAGCCTGATTCATTTTTATTTTGAAGCTTTCAATGGGAATATGAGATTTTTTAATTCAATAATTTCTATCAACCAGTTAAAGCTCTTCAAAAGCAGTGTCTCAATTTTGCATTAGGAGCAATATATAGTTTTAGGAACAAGCTTTTCCCACAATCCGCTCAAATGTCTATCAGCATTAATGTAAAATCAAAGAAAAATACATTGCACTGACACAAACCTTATATAATCGACTAGTACATTTACCAGTACGCGTAACAAAAAGGTCTGCATGTGACTGCATCCTATGAGCACAAAAATTCACTGATAAACATACACTCCTACAAATGATTTAAATTGACAACTTTTTGATTCCTAAAAGCTCTCCCTTTCATCAACTTTTGTTTGAAAACATCTCTTTTGGTCGGTTTGAGGTAAAGAAACCGTTGATGTTATGGTTTTTGTTAGAAGTGGTCGATTCTTATATTTCACATTACTCATCCGTTTCACAGTTGCCATGCATTTCTTATTAGCTGCTAATCACGGCAAAGGAACCAGCAATAAGACGTGTATATATATAGCTATTTCGAAAAGCTAATATACTTAATTGTAGATGCTGATATGTGTTGCCAAGATTAACCTTTTTGGGATGCTGGAGAAAGCTGAAATAACTAAATCTCTTCATTGATATATAGTAGCATATTGTCTATTGTGGTCTATGCATCCTCTGATCGAAGGTTCTTCATTTGTCTCTTAAGAAGTTATCATATTAACCCGTTCTTTTTTATCAATCTCATGTCTTACAAATTAGATTAAGGTGATTTCACATTTAATTCATTCGATTTTTATACATGCATACAGTCGCTGCTTTACAGTAATGGTTGGAAATGTTTTTAAACAATGTGGTCTCGATGCAGTCAATCACAGTGTGAGACACGCAGTCTTTGTTTATGGCCAAGATAAATCTATTAATCTAGGCGTAGGCGAGACGACGAAAATCATCGAGATGATACTTATTCAAGTCCAACGTAAATGATAATAAGTTTATTTAGGCACATTATGTTATAAGCCCATTTGAATGAACGAGCAATTTGGGGATATTTTTTCTAATTGGGGATAAGTTACCGGCATGGTCTATGGATTGCCGACATCGAAAAACCATGCCGACGACTACATTAAAATATCCCCAAATTAAAAAAAGTAGAGATATTTTGTAAAAAGGTCGTATCTTTTTGGTCATATTAGGTTCTGGGTCATAGAACATGCGTTGATGCATTTGGGTCGTAGACTAACCGAAGACCGTTAAAAAATAGTTAGTTGACATTTATATTTCTCCAAATATCTTGACCATCAGTTGACTATCGTTGACGGTTAAAGTATTTATCCCTCTAGTCCTTTTCCATCTCCTTCCATTAGGTGGTCAAATCTCTTTCTTCCAAAATTTCTTTTTTGCGGGTCGGGCATTTTTGCAAATGCAGTCCTATGCTCTAACCTTTGGTACCATTTCCCAGTCCTATACTCGAACCTTTGGTACCATTTCACAGTTCATACATACACATGGGGGTTGGTTGTGCGTGCCTGCGCTTAAGCGAATGGGAGAAACGGGTCTACTGTTTATTGGTAGCTAGGTAGACAATGAATGTGGTAGGGTTGTTTTTGAATAAATTGATGAATTCGATCAATTAGCTACCGAATAGTCACTGTGTCTCAAATTGATCAATATAGTGATGTGCAATCTTTGTTGCATAGAATGATATAAGAAAACTTCATCAGTAAAAAGATCTGATTCAACTCTACATTATGTAATGGGGCGTATGGATGTATAGTCATGACTCATATACGGTAGTTTTATCCCATTAAACGTATACGTAGAGTCTGGCTTAGTTGAGTATTTTAACTATTTAAGTGAGTTAGGATGATAGGTCATTTCATGATTTCACAAGGGTATTTTAGTAAAGATATCAAACGGTTAAAGTTAGTCTTCGACCCTATTGCATCAACCGTATATTCTACGACCCAGACCCTAATATCAACAAAAACATACAACCTTTTACAAAATATCTCAAAAAAATATCCCCAATTAATTGTTCATTCAATCTCCCAAAAAAATTACAAGAAAATGTTTGCATCGTATGAGCAGACATGTTCATAGTAACATGCACTCTCCTGCAATTGGTTAAAATTGCCTACTTTTGGATCCCTAAAGTGTGAGGTGAAGAAAGAGGTGAAGAATCGTAGATGATAAGATATTTCTTCCTTTCCTGATTAAAAACAGAAGGAAAAAAGTTTCATCACTTTCTCATTTTGTCCAATGTTTAGACCAGGGTTTGAAAAACAGCCGTTATAACGGTCACGCCTATATAGCGTTACCGTGATAGCGTTACCGTGAGGCTCACTGATACGCTTGGCTAAATAACACCGATAAATAGGAGAAAACGGCGTTATTTAGACCCGTTATAACCGTTTCACGCATGTGATTTCCGTTTTTCTAAAATTGATATTTCCGTTTTTTTCTTCTAAATAACATTTTAACACAAGTTTGTTAGACCGTATTTTCCGTTTCCAAGACCGTTATGCCCGTTTTTTAGGGGAAACAATTAAGTTGGAGAAATTCTTATGCAATTTTTATTTTCAAACTTACAACTAGAAATTTAAAAATAATACAAAGGTATATCATACCTATATGATCAAACACTTCCAATTTTATAAACTTACAATAAGTAACCTAGTGATAGTAGTGCTTGAAATTTTAAACTTAAACAAACCAACTTGAAGCAGATTTCTTTTTTGACTTATTCAAGTATTATCTATTTTCTCGATGATTCTTAGTTGATTCCTCCTCCTCCGCCTCATATTGGTTCTCGTAATTCATTTGGCTGTTGTAATTAACAGTATCGTCATCTTCATAACCATAGTCTTCTTCCTCATCATTATTACGATTATCTACTTCATTATTGATATCAATATTGGAATTATACGCTTCATTTATTCTTCGGGTATCTTCTTCTGGACGATCGACAGTGTAATGAGAATTGTATATGGGATTTACATTTTCATGACCTTATGTATTGTCTCCAAATGTTAGATTACCAAAGTCATAAACAAAATTACTCACCGGCAACCTTTGATATGGGATTTCAACTTCTGGATCATGCCATTCGTACAGTGGAGGGAGAGGTTCTGGATTATTAGCCGCTTCCTCTTCCAATTCATTTAACCAATGTTCTTCATGAGGTAAAATTGGTGTTTCGTCATCCCCTGATATCCAGTCAAGCATATTTTCATCTGTCAGCAGGCTATGAACATCGTGGACATCGATGTTATGTCGCTTTGCTTTACCTTGAACTCTTTGCTGCTCTAATCTTAAATTGTACTGAACATACACCAGATCATTTATTCTTGACGAAACTAAACGGTTGCGTAGTTTGGTGTGGATTCTTTCAAACACACTCCAATTCCTCTAGGATCTAGACGATGTGTTTGTCTGGCTTAGTATCCTTACCGCGATCCTCTGGAGTGATGGAAACTGAGCACCGTATGACAACCACCAGCTTACAGGATCACCTTGCAGAGCAGCCAGTCTTGCTGATGATGATACAAATTGGCCTTGCATCATTTGCATTCTTCCCGCCTAAAAAAATCATAAAACTGTTAATAGAAATTCATATAATTATGAAATTAATTGTTAATAAAAATTCACACCTCTAGCATGCATGTCGCTTGGTCTTGAGGGTTACTAATCATTTTTGATATAACTTCATTAAGACAAACTTGAGGATGAGAAATTTCATTGTTGATGAGATTGGCTGCTGGGTTGTAGATATAATATGGATTCAGAAAATGCGCGGCAGCATGAAGAGGAGAACTCAACTGATCTTTCCATCTTCGGTTTATCACACCTACAATAGAATTATTTCGAGTTGTACCCAAACCCCTTTGTATAGTTTCCACACATGTAGCAAGTGCATGAAACAAATAACCCATGGTAGGTTTATCGGAATCCAAGAAACGGACCATTTTCAATAAAGGACCAACCATCATGCATGCGTTTTGGCATGTGTGCCAAAACATCTCATTCAAGATAATGCTTTTCACATCTTTAGCCGTACGAGTTTTTCCCTCTGGCGAGTTCACAAATTCTTGGTCTACAAAAAGACTCTCGATTTCATTACGTTGATCAATGATACTTTTGATTGCGATAAAATTTGTCGCAAACCTTGTTAAGCCAGGGCGCAATAGATTGTGTCCCCCAGAATGTTGTCTAAATCTAGCAAGAACCCAAGCATGGTTATAAATAAATTTACTGATTTTCTAGCTTCTGCAATCACACCTTTAATAAACGGGAATTTTTCAGTATCTTCCAACATTAAATCCAACACATGAGCTGCACAAGGTACCCAAAAAAATGTACCATACTCTATGGCCAATGTCATACCTATTAAAACAAAACGAGAAATGAATTAATAATATATATAAATAAATACATGTAATTAAATTAAGTTATAATAGTTACCTGCAGCTTTGAATTGGGATCCTTGATCAGTTACTATTTGAACAATATTTGTCGGACCAATATCTTCTATAACTGGTCTGAACAAACTCATCAAATACTCTGCTGTCAACCGATTATGCTCGATGTCAACGCTTTTCAAAAATGTTGTTCCATGGCCACTGTAAACTAAAAAGTTTACAATCCTATGGTTATTTTTGTTTTTCCAACCATCTGACATGAGTGTACACCCATACTCTCTCCAATAATGTCATTGGACCGACACCACATCCTTCTGAATCCTTTGTTTTTCCTTCCTTAATAATGGGTTCGACAACTTATAGGAAGACGGAACTCTGTAGGATTTGCCGAAATTTGCAACTGCATTGAATGCCTCGTGGTACTGAGATGAGTTGGCCACATTGAAGGGAATATCATTAGCATAGAAAAAACGTCCAATAGAAGAATCAACTTTTTCCCGGCATGTTTTACTTCTCCCAAAGTTCGCCATGCTAGGTTGAGAATCCTTATTAGTATTATATTGTCCTCCCATATCTACAGACATCCTAGGTGGTTGGTGTGGTGTACGCATTGTAGAACTAGGTATGTCCATAGAGGCCCGTGGACGCTGCGATGTACCTTCTCCCGCATTAGTATTCTTACTTTTTCGTCCAAAAAAGTTCTTCAACTTCGATAACCCACCCATTTTCTTTTGTGTTACCTGCGCTTGTTCTACTGCATGAAAATCTTGTTCTTCTTCATCTATATCACACACAGGGTTCCACGGTTCATTTTCATACATATGTTGAATTTATGTATCTTCATATTCAGTTTCTGGTATTCGTTGCCTTTTTGCTTTCTTTTTTTCTTGCACTGCAACTTTTGCTAAATTTTTAATCTCAGGTGGCACATGCATGCAGGGAGTAACTGTACCTCTTTGTTGTGCCAAATGCATTTTGAAACGCGAAATTCCCGCAGATACTTCTTTTTCACAAAAATTGCACTTCAACTTTTTACCATCACTCATTACAGTACAATATGCATGAAAAACATCTCGTTTTGCAGATTGTGTGGATGTCGATCCTTCCATCATACTCTGTAAATAGAAAATTTTACATAGGAATAAGTGACATATTACTTAAAGGACAAGGATCCATTTAATACGTTACTATGTGCATAAAAAAAAATGAGAGAAACGATGATTCTTTACGACAAACCATATGCATTCTTTACTGTATGCATTCAATCATGCAACCTCTTTTTTTCTAATCATGATTGAGAACATGCATACGACATACCATATATCAATTCATCATACCATTTTCTATAAAGAAACAATGATTCTTTACGTATCAACTGATTCAACTTGGTGGAATATTGAATTATGAATATTAACATTTCTTAAAACATTTCTAATTTTAAAGATTAAAAGTTAAAACTCCTAATCATGGATTGTATTTATGTTTTTTTTTTAAAACAAAATTTTCAAAATTTTAACTGCTCAATTCAAACTCAAAGATAATTTTCAACATCAACATTAACATCACTACTCCAACATCATGAAAGAAAAAAATGATAATTTCATAAATAAATTAACAACGTATCAACAAAGTATATCTTTAATTGAAAGAAAACTCTACAAGAAAAATTAATATTACCTCTTAAACTCGTATTTGAGAAATTCAAAATCCAAAGCTTTCCTTTGCGTAAGAAGCAGAGAAGCAGAGAACTAGAGGTATTGATTTCGTTTCAATTCTCCTCTTGTCCTTTTAAAGCATTCCTTTAAGCAAGAAAGAATACTAGTTAGGTAATCAATATATTCTTGAAACATTAGGAATCTGGTTGCATGCGTAAAGAAACATAGGCTAGCTATGTCTTTGATCATGAAACCAACTACTTTATTTTTTGTTTTATTTCTTTAACTTTTGAGTCTAGTCTAGACCACATGCAACTATACACACCTCCAAATCCCCATAAAAAAAATCTGATTCCATAACTTCCCTCTCTCACTATCTTTTTCTCTAGCTAGTCTCTTCCACTTGCATTCCTTGTTGGATAATCTTGTAGCAAGTAGCTAAGAGCCTAAGAGTATTATTACTATAATATTTTATCAATTTCACTTATCATCGACAACAAAATTTTGACTGCTTTTGCATACGGATATGCATTATTAGAAAGATTGGGGAGTGCATTCAACTATTCAAGTGACAACTTGATAATATCAAGTTGATAGTGATAGTATGCGTGTATAAATATTGTCGGTGACTCGGTAGACGATAACTATAATGCATTGCTATAAGTCATAAACTCATGGTTATGAATTTTTACAAGATATCCATAAATTTGTATGTAAAAAACCCTAAAACAAATAAATAAAAAATCAAATAAATTAAATAAAGCAAAAAAAAATGAAAAAACGTAGTCACAATGTTATTTAGACCCGTTGTAACCGTTTTCACGCATGTGATTACCGTTAGATAGGAAATTTAGATCACAATTTATTTATTTTTCCTATTTAACCGTTAACACACCCGTTATTTTTAAAAAAAAAGTCAAAAAAACGCGTTTTATTCCTATATAACGCGTTTTTGGCCAATAATGTACTCACACCCGTCAAAACGCGTTATAACGCTCACGGCTAGTACCCGTGACCTGGGCCGTGACCCGTTTTTCAAACTTTGGTTTAGACCAAATTAAAAATTGATATTATCCATTTTCTAGAAACCGAAGTAAGACCTTTTTCATTTAAAGTGATTTTCATATATTTTACACTACTCGTCCACTTCGCCATTGTCATATATTTATTTTAGGGTCACAATTGCACCTATGAACCGATAATAACACACCGATAATAAAAAATTATTAAATTATTTTTTTAATTAAATTATCTGTTTTTAATTCATCTTCTCTTATTTACAAAATTCGCCCTATAACTGAAAAATGGTAACAGCCGAACTGTTCATTGTTCTTCATTCTAAAGGTGCTAATGAAGAATTTGGGTGATAATAAAACACGAGAATGATGATCTTCACTTTATGAAAAACAACACTATGTTAGGTTGTCCTATTTTTAGCTTGAATCGGCAGAATCGGAGTTTGACAGCTACAAAATGAGGTTCGACTGATAGCTTGTCAGCCGAACCTAGATATGTTCTTAAAAAATTACTTAAGTTTGGCAAGGATAACCAACAAAAATTTTAAAAAAAAATATAGGATAAAATAAATTAAATTAATTAATAAACTAATCAAGGGAATTAAATAACTTGCCTAGCTCTAGCAAGGAGGTCTTGACACCATTTTTAGGATATGATTACCAATTTGTAGGGGTTGAGCAACGGATGGGTGAATACGGATTTGGTATCACCGGTGTCCAATTCATTTAAATGGTGAATTTGAGATTTTCACCCACATCCAATCCATGATGTGATACCCGCGGGTGAGCGGATGAGCGGACTGGATGAGGATGAATTGCGGATCTATAAGAGTTATAAAGAAAAATGGATAAACGTTGAACATGAGTAATTTTACTTGGTTTTAAAATTTCGTTTACTAAAATATAAGTAATAAACATAACAAGAGTAACAAAATCTCTTTCTAACAACTAAAATTATAATATTTATTGATATGAAGGCATTCGTCAATCCAAAATTGATACTTTTAGATATCATTGAGGATCTTCAATGCTTCTCAATAGCAAATTATATATATTATCTGTCAATTTTCATATACGTATAACATTGTCCTTAGGGTAAGGTATTCAATGGATGGATGATATCCCATCCACGTCCAACCTGTGAAAAACGACCGGTTTCTAAAATTCATTCGTGTCCAATCCGCCGATAAACAGATTGAGTTTCCATCCGCCAAAATGCGAATTGGTTTTGGTAAAACCCACCGATTTGGATGGTTTTTCTCACCCTACCAATTTGTGGAACTCGAACGTTTTGTCTATGTTGTGCCCCAGAAAACACCGTTCAAACTAATCACAAACATAGGCCCAGTTCTGAGATTATTCTTTGAGTAAAACATAAGTATGTCTTTGAGCAAAACAGTGGGTGTCATTATAAAAAAGAAAAGTCAATTGGAAGGAAGAAAATACAGAAGAAGATGAAACAAAACGTGAATTCCTCTTGGGTTCTACGGAAATCAATTAATCATCAAACTAGAATCGAACCATATGGTTGGTCACGGTGCGAATATTAGCATGGGTGATTTCCTTTTTCATAGGATATGAGTTGTCATTCAAATGGGAATTCGAGCCCAATTTGTTGGTCGGCTTCCTTCCAATATCTTGTAATTCTTTCTTTCCTCTTTGTCTAAATTTTAATAAATTATTATTATTAAGAAAAAAAAAAAAAAAAAGTAAGTAAATTTATAAATTAATGCAAGCAAACTAAATAATTTATCTGTCTTGGGATGCCGCATAGAAAAACCTGCCGAGATTGAGGTATACCCATATTAATTGGGGTATACCCAAATTTATATGGACCTAGTGCCTTTGCTAAGAGGTGGTCAAAAGTGTTGATTTTATTTTAATACCCTTAACTAATTAACCTAAAAACTAAACTCTAAACTTAAAAACTAAAAAACGTTTAATCTTCTTCTAATCTCTCTTCTCTAATCCCTCTGCTCTTCTCCTTCCTTCATCTTATTCCATCAACCTAAAATCAACCAAAATTTTCAATTTTAATTTTCTACAAAAAATGGTTGATTCTAAACGATCAAGTAGTAATAGAGATTCAACAGGTAATATCAAAAGATCCAAATCAGAGGAAAAAGGTAAGGGAAAAGTTGGAACGAGTAAACCCGAGAATGCAATCCCTGAAGATACTGAAAAGAACCATCTACCGGCGAAAAGAAGATTGTAAGTGATGTCTAAACTCAAACCCTTCATTGTGTTGTGTGTTTTGATTGTTATATTATGCTAGAAATCGAAAATTATGATTTTCAAGGTCTTTAGTCGGCATGGTTTTTAAAAAATTTAGATGTCGGCCTTAAGATTTTAATGGTAGTCGGCAAGGTCGTAACATGAAGATCATGCCGACTTTTCATAACTGTCATGGCGACTGTTAAACAATAACCAGGGCCGGCAAGATATTCAATAACCAACCTTGCTGACTTTTCTCTAGTCGGCGTCTTCTTAGACTTGTACCATCCCGACTTTATGTCACAAAAAATTAATTTTCCTGAGTTCAATTTGTTATTAGTCGGCACTGTAGATGAATAGAACCCTACCGACTATATATTAGTCGGCAATGTAAGAAATTTATTGTATGCCGACTATAAGATAGCCGGCAAGGTAAGAAATCAATAAGATGCCGACTACTGAAGCATTTGCAACAGTCTCCTGTGTGTCCAAAATAATAAAGTCGGCATCTTCTTCATTCCCAGACCTTGCTGGACAAAGGTAGTCGACATTCTCTTCATTCGTAGACCCTGCCGGCAAATGTTAGTCGGCATTGTCTTCATTCGTCGACCTTGCCGACTTTTCATAGTTTCAGAACTGAAAGTGTCGATTTCTTCTTTAATTTTGAGTATGATTTCATACATCATCTTTGCAATCCTCTTTTTAGAAGTGTTTGGGTAGTATGCTTTCAATTCTGTTACAAAAAATATTCTCGGAGGAAAAAAAAATTCATCAAAAATCTTCCCACATAGGTTCAATCAAAAACAAAATTTCATAACATAAATTCATAGTTTCAAAAGTTTTAATCTACTCAATTAATTAATCTAAACTCAATTAATTAACATAATCATATTTTTTTTTGGTTAATTAAACAAGGGTATATTAGCCATTTTGAAAATACATGGTTAAGGGTTTGCCTATTTTACTTCTAAATGACCTGGGTTTTGTCTCATTAGGTATACCCCAATTAATCTGGGTATACCCCAATTTGGCCAGGTAGAAAAAGACCCTAACAAGGGAATCCATTTTATATGCCTGGAAAGTTTGGGTATGCCACAGAACAGGCTTCATATTTAAGGAACGATGTTTTGGGGACTACCCCAAAACAGTGGGGGACTACTTTGTGATAGAAATGTCTACCCTATATTTATAAGGGGTGTCCTAAAGTGTGGAAATGACTAACCTACCCTTAACCTAATTTAATTTAAAACAAACCTAATAACCACCTATATATATATAACCACCACCTCCTCCCACCACCGCCGCCCACCACCACCGCCCAGCACCTACCACCTCCAACTACTACCACCACCAACCACCACAACCTCTATGTATATAGCTTAATTTAAATTATTAACGAAGATATTCTCACAAACCCATTACTTGTCATTCGTTTTTGGTTGAAGAAATGAGAAGTAATCATCAAAATGAGTTGAAAATGAAAGTTGCAGAGAGAAGTTCGGCTAGGAATTATGTGAAACGGTTTGTCGAACTAGCCGAACTCAGCTTTAATGGAGTTTTTTCTTTCAGAAAAAAGTTCGGTTACCTCGCAAAAAAAATATTCTCAGTCGAACTTTTAGTTCGTTACGTCGCAACTTTTTTTCGTTTTTTTCCTAGCCGAATTTTTAGTTCAATTTTGTCTCAATTTTTTTCTACTAACCGAACTTTTTTCTGAAAACCAATATATTGAGTTCGGTTACGTCGAGAGAAAAAAATCCCAGCCGAACTTTTAGTTCGGTTACGTCGCAACTTTCTTTTTCCTAGCCGAACTTTTCTCTGAAAGCAAAAACTCCATTAAAGCAGAGTTCGGCTACCTGTGTCTTCAGAACCATTAGCCGAACTACACTTGCAGATGAGTTCGGCTACCTGTTCTTCAGATGTCGTAGCCGAACTTCATTTCCATGGTCGAAATCAGTTTATAAATTTCAAATTTTTTCGAAAGTTTTTGTCAATTCAAGCAACATTAACTAAATGTGAAGTATACCTAAGTACCCAAAACCTTCATTTCGAAATCAACCATCTTAAAAACCAAACTACAAGTTTGGTGTTGACAGATCAAAGTTCGGTTACCACATAGAAACTGCGAAGTAACCGAACTATATTTTATCAAAGTTCGGTTACCTATATAAATTTATCGACTAAACCGAACTCAAAATTTTCATATAAACAAGGAGTTCGGTTACGTGTTTTTTTTTGCGAGCTTACCGAACTATTCTTCATATTGAAAGTTCGGTTACCAAAATCTAGGGTTTTCAAAATTTCTCCTAGCCAAAATCTCTATTGTAACGACCATTTTCAATGGTTTTTGATGATTTCTAATCGATTTCTTCAACAAAAAACGATTCAAAGGAATGGGTATGAAGGAAATTACCTGCGGATTTTCATTTTAATCGAATCGGACTTCTTGGTTGATGTTGGAGAAGAAGAAGAAGATGAAGAAGAAGAAGAAGAAGAAGAAGAAGAAGAAGAAGAAGGAAATTAACTAATTTAATTATCAAGGGTAAATTTGGTATTAAAAAAAAATTGGATAAGGGATAACCCAAAACTACTTCAAATGTCCTACCAAAAATGAAGGAGTAGTCCCCCACCTATTTTGAGTAGTCCCCAAAACATCATTCTATTTAAGCTCATCATCAACTTGAATTAATTAATCTAAACTCAATTAATTAACATAATCAGATTTTTTTTGGTTAATTAAACAAGAGTATATTAGCCATTTTGAAAATACATGGTTAAGGGTTGGCCTGTTTTACTTCTAATTGACCTGAGTTTTGTCTCATTAGGTATACCC
This sequence comes from Papaver atlanticum, assembly GCA_023531105.1. Taxonomy (NCBI): domain Eukaryota; kingdom Viridiplantae; phylum Streptophyta; class Magnoliopsida; order Ranunculales; family Papaveraceae; genus Papaver; species Papaver atlanticum. The sequence goes on along the minus strand of JAJJMB010001716.1, from coordinate 5,875,883 downwards.
CAATTAATCTGGGTATACCCCAATTTGGCCAGGTAGAAAAACACCCTAACTAGGGAATCCATTTTATATGCCTGGAAAGTTTGGGTATGCCACAGAACAGGCTTCATATTTAAGCTCATCATCAACTTGTTTAGGCCCATTATATATTAAGCCCATTTTAAACTCCTACAAACCTTATTTAAAAGGAACGCCCGATCTTCTTAATATTCATTGAAAACTTGATCATCATTTATACTAATCGATCTCTATCAGCACATATACCAGTGTGGAGTGACGGTCCTTTTATCCTCAATGACTTAATTAAAATATACCGGTTTAATAATGTTTTACACTTCGTAAGCTTAGAAAATTAATCGCCTTATATTTCACGACTACACATATGTTAACTCTGGCATAGACTGATCACTTTATCATTTATTTTTTAAGAACATAAGTGCACAACAAGCTCTACCGCCACTGCTAATATTTGCATCAAATCACCAAATTGCCTGATTTTGGATCCCTAAAATCACTTTCATCAATATTTTTCTGATAACCCTTGCTTTTGGTGTTAACAGAATGAGAAGAAACACGGAAAATGGAACATCGAAGATTCATACATTTCACAGTACTCATCCATTTTGCAATTGTCATTTGTTTTCCATTAGTCACCGCTATAGGACCAACAATTAGACGTGCATATAAAGAACGATTTTTTGGGCACTACTCAAAAATAGAGGGGGACTACTCTTTATTTTTTTGGTGGATATTTGGAGTAATTTTGGGTCATCCCTTAATCTAAGTATTTATATTAATACCAAACTTACCCTTCTTAGTTAAATTAGTTAGGGTAATGATTAGTTAGTGTAAGGATTAGTTAAATAATTAAGTTAAATTAATTAGTGATTAGTGAGGTTATATTAATTAGTCAGGTGTTTTTAGAAGAATATTTTTTGAGAAGAAGAAGAGTTTTTTTTTTTTTTTAAGATGGTTGATTTCGAAATGAGGGTTTCGGGTATTTTTGTATACTTCAAATTTAGTTAATGTTGCTTGAATTGGCCAAAACTTTCGAAAAAATGAAAATTTTATAAACTGATTTCGACCATGGAAGTAAAGTTCGGTTACGACATCTGAAGAACAGGTAGCCGAACTCATCTGCAAGTGTAGTTCGGCTAATGTTTCTGAAAACACAGGTAGCCGAACTCATCTTTAATGGAGTTTTTTCTTTCAGAGAAAAGTTCGGTTAGGAGAAAAAAATTGCGACGTAACCGAACTAAAAGTTCGGCTGGGAAAAAAAAATTTGACGAAACAGAACTCAATATGTATGTTTTCAGATAAAAGTTCGGTTAGGAGAAAAAAATTGCGACGTAACCGAACTTCTCTCTCCATTAAAGCTGAGTTCGGCTAGTTCGACAAACTGTTTCACATAATTCCTAGGCGAACTTCTCTCTGCAACTTTTATTTTCAACTCATTTTGATAATTACTACTCATTTTTTGAACCAAAAACGAATCACAAGTAATGGGTTTGTGGAAATTTATTTGAATCGGGACGATGAAGCGGAAAGAAGAGAAGAAAATGAACCCTCTAATAGTAACGGATTTGTGAAAAATTAAAAGTAATGGATTTCTTATAATTTTGGTTTTGATTTTGATTTTGTTTTGGTAATGATTTAGATTAGGTATATGTATATTTATTAGATTAATTTTAATTTTAATTAGGTTAAGGGTAGGTTAGTCATTTCCACACTTTAGGACACCCCTTATAAGTATAGGGTAGACATTCTTATCACTTAGTAGTCCCCCTCCAGTTTTGAGTAGTGCCCAAAAAATCGTTCTATATAAAGCCACTCCAATCCATTTTGAGGTCTTTCGTATTTCTTATTACTAAGTGGCGAATCTAGCTAATAACAAGGGTGTGCACTTGCACATTGGGTTTCCAAGCCTAAATTTTCCAGCCCAGAATTTCCTCCCAGCCTAATTTTGTTTTCTTGCTACCCCTAATAAGACTTTACTTCCCCTTAGTCGAGTTTCTAGATCAAAAATGATTGAATTCCACACCTCAAAATGTACCCCGAAGTGCACTTTGTGGTGCAAATCTTCGGTGGGTGTAGAATTGCTGTTTCTAGATTCTCCGCTGGACTATTTGTTACCAAGTTTAACTTTTCTAAGATACTGGAGTAAACTGAATTAACTATATCTCTTTGTTAATATTTGAATTATGTCTATTACGGTACCCCGCACTTTTCAACTAACTTTAGTGTGCTGGTGAAGATACAAACTTGTGATCTCCTGTCCATATTACACAATTCTACTACACCAATGAAAGAGGTCTTTCTATCGACAAAGACAATAATGGTTTGTTGTTTTGTGTAATACCATTCCGTATAAAAACAGATAACATGATGATAATATCCCTCTATTAGCACATTTAATTTATATTAAGAGCTATTGCAATCTAATATGGGAATAATTTTCCGTAGATTTGAGATTTATTTTCCTTCTAGTTTCCTTTTCCATATTGAAGTGTTCTTCATAAATCTCACATCTTGTCTGATCTTATTATATATAAGGTAATTTAGGCTGCATTTTTGTGAACTTTGAACAAAATTTTGTAATAAGGGAAGGACTTGCAGACGTAGGGTGGCGGGAGCAAACTACTTGTTAAAACTCATTCATTGAAATCAATTTGATTTATTTTCAAGTAATGTCAAACGGGATTTGAAATTCTTTAATTCAATAACATCTCTCAACAAGTTGGGTTTTTCAAAAGCAGTGCCCAAATGTCTCAATGCATCATCAATATCTTAGCTGCAAGATTTTCCCACTTTGCACTCAAAAATTTCTAACAACATTAGTGCAAAATCGAAGCTAAATGCATTGTACAAATAATCTTTTGCGTCCGAGTAATTTCCGTATTCAAATTGAAGCTTCTAGATACTCAAAACCCAATCGAGTCTCCTTGTATATAGCTAAATAAAATGTCAGGTTTTTTACCCCTAATTTTTGTAAATAACTGTTCCTTTTAAGCTCGATTAAAAAAAATGAACTTGTTGTTTAGACACAATTTGTTAAGGAGGTTTATCTTAGCCTCGCTATTTATTAAATTCATCATAAACCATATAAACGCATACCTTGGCTTGAAAATGCAAGATATAATTCGTCAACATTGAAAACGAAATAAATGTAATACAAGTCCACTTTCAAAAATGCACAATGTCTACTTGAATCCACAAGGGAATGGTATTCATAACGTAATACATCAACACAACAATGTATCCTAGTTAGTTGTTCGTGTGTCTGTTATCGAATTTTAGCGGATGTAATCGGTTGTAATATGCTCATATTTGAGATTTCATCGAAACAGTGCTTGACTTCATAAAAAATAAACCAGTTAACTAAAATAACTTTTAATTGATATTGTTTTACAAGGTTCAAGTACAACAATATACGATATTTTCTGTTACAGTCTTTACAGATAAAATCTACTTTCAAAACCGCCACAAAATTCAAGAGGAAGCCACATTTTTATCTCATAAGTGGACAAGTTAAACTTTATGTGTCATGAAATGAAGTACAATAAGGAGCGGTTGATTCACATATTTCAAATTACCTTCCAATATAGTTGGTAGGGGAATTGTAATTTTCTTCTTCTTCTAGTCACGAGTATTTGAATTCTATCTGTATAAATAGCAGAACCTAATATCTTTAAAGCCAACACTAAAATAAATATAAGGCTAATTTACTATCTTTTGAGGCATTTCACATTGTTTATAAAATAGAGGATACAAATTTATTTAGGGGAATTTCAATTCTAGATTTGGTTGTGTTTATCATATTTGAGATGGTAGAGTAAACTGATATTTGAGATGGTAGAGTAAACTGAAATGATGGCTTACATCCTCTTATGATTTTTCTGTAAATTAGTGTTGTTTTGTAGTTAAAATTAAAATTGTCATTCATGCAAAAAAATTATATTGGCATTCATGCAAGATGTAAAGTTATTGTCAAGCCAGTTGTCATATTACATCTTGTACAACTTACACTTATATTGTCTAGAACTTTTTGGAATTTACAATAATAGGGAGGAATATACCAAAGGCCGGCCCTGCTATATAAGCCAAACAAGCCGCCCTTGTAAAGAAATGGGCCACAAAAAAAAAATATTCCTTTACAGTTTCAGTCCTTCAGATGATAGAATAAGGAATTCGTGTAACGCCGATAACATATGTGGGGCATAACTAAGGAAATATATTTGTAAAGGATCATCAACTAAAAAAAATAGATTTTTGAGGGATATATTTGTAAAGTATCACTAACAAAAACACATATTTGTGAAGGACCAAAAGAGAAATGACATTTTGTATTTATAATGTTTTCTGCTTATCGGGGAGCCACAATTATTATTTTGGCTTTACGCTAAGTCCTATGGTCTTCTAATCTAGAAGTTTATCTAGCAGTCCACGTCAGCTAGGGCAACCTCCTAAGTCATATGGTCTTCTAATCTAGAAGTTTATCTAGCAGTCCACGTCAGCCAGGGCAACCTCCTAAGTCCTATGGGAGTGCTAATCTAGCAGCTAGATTAGCAGTTCACGTCAGCTGGGACCACTGCTCAGCGCTGTTTTGTTAAGCGCTTTAAAGTTCAGCCGTCAGATCAAATTTTGTGATTTTTATGATCCGTGTGATTTTTGTGATTTTTGTGAGCGCTGAACGGTTCAGCGCTAAGGTCACTTTTTCAGCGCTGAATGATTCAACGTTTCAATCTCGCTACTAATTGAACTGCGAGCACTTGCTAGGAGAGAGAAATAGTGTTAACTTTTAGACCACACTTTTTTTTTGATTTGCAACACTTTTTGGCCAATCTAGCAGCTCAATCTAGCCCATAGGGGTTAGCCTAAGGCTGATGATCCATGTAAGACAAACAGAAAAAAAAATGCTTTAACTTATGAATTTGATCTAATATGGATTTTGTCCCACAGGAATACCTTATGTCACGGTTCATTGATCTCACCATGTAATTTAATTTTTTAAATTTAATTTTTAGCAAAAAAAAAGAAAAAGGTGGATCGTATGAGCGGACAAATTGCTAGTACACAACAAGCTGTACGTGTGCACTTGTTGCTGAAAAGTGCGAGAAAAAAAACAAGGTATGGAATAGGAAATCGTCATGAAAGTAAGATTAAGAGTGGCTAATTCATATATTTCACATTAAGTACTCATCAATTTGGTAATTATAACGTGTTTGGATATCAAAAGTAAAAGTTAAAAACGGATTATTTTTCGTTCATAGAAAAGCTGATTGTTCTGCTTTTAGAAATCGCTCCCAAGGGTTTAATAACAGACAGAGGCCCAGTTGTAAGATTATTCATGAAGCCGAAGCCTCGAGTAAGTATGTGTTTGAGCAAAACAGTGGATGTCATTATAAAAAAGAAAAGTCAATTGGAAAGAAAAAAAATACAGAAGGAGATGAAACCAAAAAAATAAAATCAACCATGAATTCCTCCTGGGTTCTATCGAAATCAATTAATCATCAAACTACAATTCTTCATCATCTTCCTCGGATATTCAAAATCAAGTAAGTTTCAGAAATCTTTGCACAACATTTTCAATTAGTAATAACAGAAGGGAAAATTCAAAATGGGATCATTAGCAACACATTTTTCAGCATTTCTTTTCCTAGTTCCAATAGGAATACGTAGATTGTTATGTTCATTATCTCTATATCTAAAAAACCCATGTCAATATAGATCAAAACCATGGTATTTATCAGAACCCAGATGGAAAAATTTCGATTTATATATTCTCCTATTTTCATTACCAATCGCTTCATTTTCTGAGATTTTCTTGTTCCTTACATTTTCTGGTCACCCCACATACAAATTTGCATTCTTTCAACAATCAATATTAGTATGTGTGTTTTGGATATTATTAGTATTGATATCTCTCAGAGAATATTTTGATCTTCTTATAAATGAGAGCTTTTTATTTGTGTTTGCTGCCATTGCATTTCTAATGGAAATTTCAGTCATGGATAAGGGATTTAACAATGGTCCGGCAGGTCGTGTTTACGAATTGTTATCCGGTTTAACGTTGATGTGTTCGTTTTCGTGTTTCTATCTTTCGTATAAGCCTTCGGCATTTTTTGCTGAGGTTTGTTTGTGTTTAGGACTTGTTTTTAAAGGGACATGGGTTTTACAAGGTGGTTTGAATTTGTATACGGATGCGTTTTCGTTAAAGGGTTGTCAGAGGATTTCATTGTCAGATAAGAAGATCAATTTGTTATGTGATGTTGAAGAAGATGGTTATAGAGGTGTTGCTTTAATCAATTTCTTGTTTGTTGGACATGCTGTGTTAGTATTGCTTATGCATTTTGTGTTATTTGGAGTGTTGAATTGTAACAAGAGCATGAGAATTGGTGAAGGGGTAAGCAGCGGCTCGTGTATGTCAGAGATTGAATCACAGAGTTTGCTAGTGCACCCACTTCCTGAGTTTGAGATTGAATGATAATGATGTAATCTTGCATGATGGTGCCTTTATTGTTCTTGTATCACGGCATTCAAATGGATGTAATGCACATGAAGTTGAATGATTATAATGGATACAGTGCAGATGAATCTGAGTGAGTTCCCTGCTTTCTGTAGGATAGTGCAGATCTTTTGGTACTCATCTGTTTAGTGTAGATTTAAATCGATACTACTGGATTTAGTAATAATGTTGTTTCTTCGCCATTTTGGCCATATATTGATTCAAGTTGTTGATTTTCATTTTATCCCAAATTTATAAAGGTTTGCAATTCTCGATTTTTTTATGTTAGCTTCTATCCAATTACAAAAACTTCATTCTGCTTGAGAAAGAAACTACAGATCACCTCGAGCTTATGCACTAATGGAAGAATTTATGGTACAAAAGGCAAATGTGCATTACCTAAAGTTATTCAGCTGCATTGATGGGGTGTAAGCTGTTACTGTGATTCTCATGTATAATCTACTGGTTCCACTTTAATCAGCTGGAGATGCAAGCAGCGCAATACATGGACTTCGCCTGCACTGTTGAGAGAGAGGAGTTGCAGAAGGGTGGAAAGAGATTTGCATAATGCATCGGAAGGGTTGTATTGGAGTGAGTGGATTGACCTGTAACCTGGCAACATTTCCCAAGCCTTATGCCAGTAATTTTTCGCGTTCGAGTTGAAACTTTTGCTAATGCCCCAAACTGCTCAGGACCAATCTGGTATTGGTCTCGCAGCAACTGAAGATTATATAGTTCATCAGAAGAAAAAGCAACGGTGTTCAAATGGATGCAGTGCACATGAAATTGAATGATTTTGATGATATGGTGCGGATGAATCTGAGTGAGTTCCCTGCTTTCTGTAGGATAGTGCAGATCTTCTGATACTCTTGCAGTTTAGTGTAGATTTAAATCGATACTGTTGAATTTAGTAATAATGTTGTTTCTTCGCCATCTGGCCATATATTGATGCAAGTTGTTGATATTCATTTTATCCCAAATTTTAGAGGTTTGTAATTCTCGCTTTTCTATGCTTCTATCTAATTACTGCATGAGGCATACCCAAAACACTCTCGGGGCAGTCCGATTCTGGTGATGCTATTTTCACACAACTTAGAAAACTTCACAATGCTTGACATGCTTGAGAAAGAAATTACAGATCACTTCAATTCGCATAAACTAAGATTGTTCAGCTGCATTGATGGGTGTAAGCTGCTAGTGTGATACTCTTCTAGAAGCTACTGGTTCCACTTTTAATCACCTGCAATGGAGATGCAAGCAGCAACACATGGAATTTGCCAGTACTGTTGAGAGCAAGGTGTTGCAGAAGGGTGGAAAGAGAATTGCATAATGCATTGGAAGGATTGTGAGGCGAGTGGATTAACTGGTATCCTGGCAAAATTTCCTAAGCCTTGCTGCCAGTAATTTCTGCATTCGAATTGAAACTTTTGCATACTGTTATAATGCCCAAAACTGCTCAGGACCAATCTGGGACAGAGGAAAACATTCATCCATTTAAGAAGAACTCATTTAAAGATACAAAAACCACCAAGAGCTGGGACAAAATTTGCTATAACATTCCCAATTGATCTTCAAACCTCAAAGATAGAGATGAGAGGATCTCAAGGTTTTTCCACCAACATCTTGCAGAACAGACACAATTACTACTAAGAAGGATTAAAGTTTAAAAAAGACCGAAGTTAAGACTCTGTCACCTTAACAAAAGAAAAAAAAAACATTAAACAGTACTAAACAACTCAAAAACATAAGAAAAGAAGGTTGTCACTGAACATATGCAGAGGAAGAAAAGAAAAAATTTGTCTTTTCAGAGAAGATCAGCAACATTGGAAGGCAACTCCTCGATAACCACGTTATAGAACCTCTGGATGTCGAACAGCATCCTCTCATCGTCCTTGGTTACAAAATTGATAGCAACTCCCTTTCTTCCAAATCGACCACTACGTCCAATACGATGAAGGTAGTTCTCAGGCTGTGTTGGAAGATCGTAGTTGATAACAAGAGAGACTTGCTGGACATCAATACCACGAGCAAGAAGATCGGTAGTGATGAGGACACGGGAGGAACCAGATCTGAATTCACGCATGATAACATCTCTGGTGTTCTGGTCCATGTCTCCATGAGTGGCTGAGACAGTGTGGTCACGGCCTCTCATCTTGTCAGTCAACCAATCAACCTTACGTCGGGTGTTAACAAAGATAACACTCTGGGTAATGGCCAAAGTCTCGTACAAATCACAGAGTGTTTCAAGCTTCCATTCCTCCTTTTCAACATTGACATAGAATTGCTTGATACCCTCAAGGGTAAGCTCATCACGCTTGACCAAAATTCTTACTGGCTTGTCCATGAACTTCCTTGTGATCTCAAGAGCTTCAGGAGGCATGGTGGCAGAGAAAACACCAACTTGAACTTTGGCTGGAAGGAGTTGGAAAATATCATAGATCTGTTCGACAAAGATAATTAGATCATAGAAGAGGTTAAATCACAGGACATGGTGTACAGAAATAGACTCGGATAAACCAACGAGAGAGTTATAAAATACCTGGTCCTTAAACCCTCGTGAGAGCATCTCATCAGCTTCATCCAACACAAACATCCTGATGCTGTCAGAACGAAGGGATTGTCTCCTCAACATATCAAAGACACGACCAGGAGTACCAACAACAACATGCACACCACTTAAAAGAATACGCTGATCCTCCTTAACACTGGTTCCACCAACACAAGCATGAACCTTAACTCCCAAATAATCACCAAGTGCACGCATGACTTTCTCAATCTGTTGTGCAAGCTCACGAGTAGGTGCAAGAACCAAGGCTTGGCACTGGACATGTTCATAATCAAGCTGCTGTAAAATACCAGAACAAAAGGTTGCAGTCTTTCCTGTTCCAGACTGTGCTTGTTGAATAACATCAAGTCCTTGACAGAATGGAACAATTCCTCTCTGTTGAATTGCAGATGGCTTTTCAAAACCTACAAAAGGTAACAATACGGTTAGTGCTTGCCCACGCTTACCCAAAGGGATTGGTAGTAGCAAAAAAAAAAAAAAAAAAAAAAAAAAAAAAAAGTTCACAAAATCAGCAAAAATGAAACAACATAAGACATACCATAGGCATATATTCCTCTTAGAAGGTTTTCTTTCAAACCCATCACATCAAAAGTATCATGAACCTCGTCATATGAGGTAAAGAAATCCTGTCCATCAGCTTGAAGACTGATAGCATCCATCAACAACTCAGTTAAGAATGTACGGTAAATATAGATGATATCAGTTAACAACCATTTCAAGTAACAAGTTTAGAAGGCTTACATTTCACTCATTTTGGTGTCATACTGCTTAGCATCAAACTGAGAACCTTCAGGTGCCATTCCCGCCATGACTGAAAATCGAGCTCTAAAGTAAGTACGATAGCAGAAGCAAAACTCATGCCAGCTTTTTACACAGATAGAATAATACTACTACAATGAACCCAATTTAGCTAAAGCGCTACACTAAATTACACATAAGAGCACCCAACAAAATCAATGTATCGGCTTAAGAACGACAATCAAGCACAAAAACAAGTAACAATCTTAAAAATTAATCTACTAAAGACAAATCTAGGCTAGACATATTCACAACAGCACTCGAATCAATGAGGATGCGACAGGCCATAGACTAACAGCTCTCGGATGTAATGAACCCTATCAACTAATACAGGACTACAAACATACTTATACATGAAACCAACAAACTAGAGATTCATACACATCTTCATAGATTCAATTAACAATTACACAAAGATTCAACAAAATCAAAATCTAACATTACATCAATAAAGAACAACCACAAAATCACACAAAACCCTTAAAAAAAAAGATCCATTTTTCAGCAAGCTTCAAAATTTATCCAACCCCATTAAAGATCAACCCATATCCAATCCCAATAACCTCACCATCAACACACAAACCTCAAAAAACCAGATTTCAACCATAAATCTCAAAAACCCAGATTCAACCATAAATCCATCAAAAACTAAATCTCCAGCTAAAACCATCTAAAACCCAGATTCATAAGCACAAGATTCATCATATTAACATCATTAAAATCACCAAAAAAAATCAGAAAAAAAAAAGTAAATCAAATCAAATAAGAAGAAACAAACAAACCTACTTGTAAGAGTGTTGAGAAAGAGAGTGATGAAGCTTGTGCGTTTTAGGGTTTCGTTTGAGTTCTTTTCCCAACTCCTCGGATCTCCGCCGTGGAGTTTAGGAATGCAAGAAGAGAAGGAAGAAAGGCTTTGAGTTTAGTTTGTGAGAAAAAACACAAAGAGAGGAACTTAAAGGAAATGCAAGGGTTTCAATATATGGAAAAGGTATTCTGATTTCATACTACCGAATTTACCCTTAAGTTTTGTTTTTATTTACCTTTTTGTCTTGTAAGAATATGGTTCACACGTGTGATTTTTTTTTCTGTTTAGGTTTTCTTTACTAAACCTAGAATGACAGTATAGCATTCTTTAGGTTGGACCCAAGGTACAAGGATGGCTCACAGGCTCAGTGTTTATTTCTTTCCTGGTCTCTATTTTTTTTTTTTTCCTTATGCTCCACAAAGAATTTGGTGCTGATAAAATTCGAATTCAGATCATAATCCTGTTTTACGGCATTGGAAAACTATATTGTTAAAAGAGATTATAACTGTCTGATTATTGTTACTAGTTTTTTAGATTTGTTGATAAAAAATTGCCATTGTTATTCAGTTTAAGGCAACAAAAAAAAAGCCAAGTGATACACCATTACCATAACATATTACGAGAAATGCAAAGAAACTCAACAAGCAAAAATACAATGCCTATTGCTAATAGGAGGGAGTGTACCAAATTTCATATATGACAAACAAAAAAAGCAAAAATACAAGTGTTTGTCCTATATGAAATTTGGTACTCTCCCGCGTATCCAATTAGCAGCCATGCAAAAATAACCCAAACACATTATGTAATCATGTGACCCAAGTTATATTGGAATATACATGACACGTATACTGAGAAGGCTGAAGTAATGGTGCAATGACCGTGTGCGCAAGTGAAGATTAAGTCAAATATCTAGAAGATATGTGAAATCTTTTAGTTTCCTGGATAAGTATATTCTGATATTAATTAGGGATATATTTTTCATCTTCTGAACTCTATAAATAGAGTGCAATGTAATTGTAATTCTCATCTCAGAATGTTCTGATGATCATCAATATAATTCACCCTTATGGGTTTCTCCGTGGGCGTAGGTCAAGATGACCGAACCACGTAATATCGTCTTTCTTCTATTTGGTATGTAGATGTAGATGTAGATTTATTTATTTTGTTGTTTTTTCATTGATTAATGTATTACTTGTTTGTCAAATCAATGATATCCATGTTAGTTGTGATCTACATATCAAAATCAAACAAGTTAACTGTGGGGATCTTTTTTATATTTTTCAAAAATGCTTGAAGTTAAAGACAGGATCGTCAGAATCACAAACAACCGCACATGATGAACACAAAGAAAAAAATTACACCAAAAAAGAAGAACGAATAGAATTGAGAACCTACTTGTTTACAAGGTGTTTATTTGAACTAGAGTCCCGGGAGATTGATTTCTTGACTGGTTGATTTTCTTTTAACAACAAATTGTCAAAAGAAGAAGATATTAAGAGCTTTGTGAATGCGTTTACCGTAAGTTTTTGTTTTATTTTCGGCTAGAATAATGTTATGGGCCTCTTATATATAGGTCCCGAACAAGTAGAGGAATTTAGAGTCGCATAGGGTTCCTATTCCTAGCACAACTACCCTAATTGCAGTCAAACTTGTTTCCCACCGCTGATTTCATCACTTGAAGTCTCATCCATCAGGTGGCTGGATAAAAGTGTATTAGCCCTGATGGGGTATGGGTAAACAAAAGAAATAATTGCTTCAAAAGGGAAAAAAAAAATCGTCATTCTTCCGGAAACCGACGACTGGGTCTTATGGCTTCTTCCCAAGCCATTTCCAATTATCTTTCCACGTCAGCTTCGGAAAAACTTAGCCTTTTTAAAAGAAAAATGGACAATCATATGCTCTCTTGACCCCACTAAGTTATAAGGCTTTTAAGAATAGAACGGACAATCATTATCCATTCTTAATTTGCTTTTTCAAAACGGACAACTGATATTCGTTGGCTAACTTTTCACTAGGATTCCCACAGAGTAGAGAACGTGAGTGGGAAGAAAGGGATTAGGCCAGGTTTTTAGAGATGGTAAGAGGTTGAGAATCTTATCTTATACAGTGGATCACTGACTTTTGAACTTGAGAATTCAAACCGAGTACCTATGCTTAGGGGTGAGCATTTACCCCGTAATCTGCGGAATTAACCGGGACCAACCGTTCTTTTATGGATGGATGCCCGAACCTTTTGCTAATGGGTTGGATGCGGATGGGATTTTTAGAATCCAGCGGATTACGGATTTGGGTCCGGATGCAACCTTGAAAATCTATTCGGCATCAATAACAGTTAGATTAAGGGTATTTATATAGTTTTAAAAAAATATATAGATAGTTAAGGAATTCTTAAGGTGTTTGCTTGGATTGTTGTCCATGGCACTTTCATACTTATATACATATACAAAATATGTAGGTTCTATAAGAAATTGTCTATGTTGGCTTTATTTTTTCATTATAAATTTTAACTAAAACAAGTCCATTGGATTATCCGTACCTAATCCGTTCATCCGTGCATCCATTGGATGCAAATCCTCATCCGTTGGATGTTAGATTGGATGCGGATGCGAAATTTAAAATCCGTAATTAATAGGATTGGATGCAGATGAGGTAAAAACCGGTCCACACCTATACTGACGCTGGTCCGTGAGGCCCATTTTATCAACAAATAGGTTTGGTAGTTAGTTGGGATGGGTGGGTTGTCAAGCTCCTCCCCAGGTTAATGGCACGTTAGATTGAGGATCAAAAGTGTATTGAAGCCGCGTTTTAACGGTCCAAAAATGATGTATAAGTGTTCAAAGGTTGAGTTGATTAGGCATTTGGTAGTAATCATGAATAAGATGAGTTTTTTTATACAAACATGTTCATACAAAGAACGATAGATGTTGATTTCACAAAATCTATTATTTCCAGCTTGTTGCTCAGTCTAAATGGCTCTGGAGCCTATTTATTGTTGAAATGGATTAAAGATAATTTTCCGCCGAATCATATTGAGATTCTAACACATTCGATGTCCTAAGAGCATCTCCGATGGAGTTTGGGTCTCTAAAAAAACTAACACCACTTCTGATTATAGAGACTATTTTTTTAAAAAATCTCTCAATGGTAGTTGGATGGTAAATATTTTTTTTTCTGATTTGGCAAATTGAGTTTGGATGAGAGTATCTATTTTTAGAGACTCTCATCCATACCACTCATATATTTTAAGGGTTTAAAACTGCTTTTCTGTTAAATATCTTTCGAAAAATAGTATAACTCAATACATAGCCATACGGCCCATACTCCACTCGAAATTGTTTTTGAAATATAAAGATGTATCTAAATTTTGTGTGGGCCATTCTAATAAATCTGATTTTGGTTAATCTCCACCTAGGATACATATCCAAACACCATTGGAGATACTCTAAGAATTTAAAATGTATCCATCTACCCATGAAACAAAGTTATCTTTTGAAATGGAGGATATACTGTGTAAAAGTTCATTTCCTTCCTATAATAAAATCGAGAGAGCCTCGAGAGAGCCAGAACTACAACCGAGCTTTCCCCAAGCCTAAAAGAACTTTTTTTCTTTTTTTTGAATGATGTTTTGGGGACTATCCCAAAAAGGTGGGGGACTACTTTGTTATATGAATGTCCACCCTAAATTTTAAGGGGTGTCCTAAAAGATTAGGGAAGACTAATCTGCCCTTAACCTAATTAAGGTTATAACTAATCCTAATAACCCACTAATTTAACCACTACCCACTAATCTAACCCCTAAATTAAAACCTAAAATCAGTTACAAAACCCTTATTTTTTCTTTTATTCTTCTTCTTCATCTTCCTCTTCTTCTTCTTCTTCTTCTTCTCCTCTTCTTCGTATACATCGTCGATTCGGAAAAAATTCATCGTCGATTAATCAATGTTTATAAACAATGCGTTCTAAGCAGACACCAAGAATTCCAGGATTGAGTCCCGGTCTGGCTAATATAGCGAATCTCCCAAATCAATTTGAAGTTGTTAAACAACTTCAAGCAAAGTTGGGAGACGAAATCAAGCATCCAACATCAACCAAGAAGTCCGATTCGATTAAAATGAAAATCCGCAGGTAATTTCCTTCATATCCATTCCTTTGAATCGTTTTTTGTTGAAGAAATTGATTAGAAATCATCAAAAACCACTGAAAATGAAAGTTACAGTAGAGTTTTCGGCTATGAGAAATTTTGAAAACCCTAGATTTTGGTAACCGAACTCTCAATATGAAGAACTGTTCGGCAAATTAGGACTTTTTAGGTAACCTCGCAAAAAAAAAACCTAACCGAACTCCTATTTTATATGAAAAATTTGAGTTCGGTTTAGTCGATAAATTTATATAGGTAACCGAACTTTGATAAAATATAGTTCGGTTACTTCGCAGTTTCTATGTGGTAACCGGACTTTCAATATGAAAAATTTGAGTTCGGTTACCACGATATATTTATATAGGTAACCGAACTTTCAATATGAAGAACAGTTCGGCCAATTAGTAATTTTAAGGTAACCGAACTATGAAGTTCGGTAAGCTCGCAAAAAAAAAAAACGTAACCGAACTCCTTTTTTATATGAAAAATATGAGTTCGGTTACCTCGATAAATTTATATAGGTAACCGAACTTTGATAAAATATAGTTCGGTTACCTCGCACGTTCTATGTGGTAACCGAACTTTGATCTGTCACATACAAACTTGTAGTTCGGTTACCTCGCAACTTATACCAGATAACCGAACTTTAGTCTGTTAACATTTTGTGTTTGATGTAATCCCATGTTCAATTTTATTTGATAAAACAATATTCTGTTTAGGTAATAATGTGTTTTCATTCATTCGGAACAAAGGGAAAAAATCTAATCCCCACGTAGCCGAAGATTTGAGAACTCCAACACCTCGCGGTAGGATACATCTGGATTTCCGAAACCGTGGTACTAAAAATGCAAAACATGGAGGGGGATCATTACAGGAAGTCAATCAAGAGGTGATGGAGAATACAATTGATAATGTTATTGAAGAAGAGAATGATGATGAAGAAGAGCAAGGAAATGAAGACCAAGGAAATGAAGAGGTTGAACAACAAATAGAACACGTTGAAAATGTAGAGGAAGAAGAACAAGGACAGGGCAAAGAAGGAGAAGGACAAGAGGAAGAGAAGGATGATGAAGAAGAGGGAGAGGATGAAGAGGAAGAAGAGGAGGGTGAGGATGAAGAGGATGAAGTGGAGGAAGAGGAAGAAGAGCAAGAAATAGTTCCTGTTAAAGAGAAAAAGAAGCGGAAGCCGCCTTGTGATAGATACTCACACATTCCTCCTGATAATTTGTGTTTGCCACTAGTGAACCCAACTTATGGTACTCCAAATGATGGAGGGGCCATATTGTTTGTTTACAAACACTCATGGGCTGCGAAGATCTATGCGACAAAGGTATTCTTTAAGTTCATTCTTACCTAACAAAACGATTATTTTTTTTGGGACATGTTTCGTCAAGTATTAATAGTGTTATGTTATTTTCGTAGGATCATAATGATGCAGTTCGTATTATTCGTCGTCAAAAGGCGTCCAAATGGGATCTTTCTTTGGAGTGTGACGATTTTCAAGCAAAGGTGAAACAGTGTGTGTTATGGAGAGCTATAGAGTATGCACATGTGGATTTTGACGTTGTTGCCGTATCCGCATTTCTCGAGAGGTATTATCCCGAGACATATACAATGCATCTTCAATTTGGCGAGATGGGAATTACTCCCGATGATTGCTCGAGAATAACCGGCTTACTAGTGGAAGGTAAATGTCTTCGAGAAGGATACAACCCCTCGATGCATTATGAATCTCTTGAAGAATTGGCTCGAAAATGTCTAGGATGGGATGCAATAAAGGCTCAATGTGAGTTTAGACGTTCTGTGAAGTCCCCTAAACGGGGCGATGAGTATAATCCAAGAGAGGTAAATGGAGCGTTCAAGAAGAAGGTGAAGAAATTCAAGTTGGTAAAGTTGAAGGAAGCATTTGGAGGGACAAGAAAGAAGGTGGAGAAAGGAAAGTTGGTGATGGACCAGGAGACCCTTAGGCATCATGTCACTGCTTATTGGTTATATCAGCTAGGAACCATCATTTTCCCCGACACTTCTGGAAATAGGGTGGATGCACATTATCTACAGCTTTTGGTTAATCTCGATGAGATTAACAAATACTCTTGGGCCACTGGGGTGCTTGCTTTTGTTCTAGGAGAGATGAGAAAAGGGTCGAGGATTAAAACAAATAAAATTGGAGGTTACTTAACTCTTATTCAGGTAACTTTCTACATTGTTAGTTAGCAAATTATTCCCCAAAATTTTCTGCTTCCAAATCAATTTTCATGTATGTGGTTAATATTTTCGTATTTTCGCATAAGTTTGGATTTATGACCACTTCCCTTCATTGGGATTGGCTAGGGAAAAGACACCTTATCCCTATGACGAACCTACAGCAGGAAAATGGTTGTTTTTGGACGCACAAAATAAGTCTAAAGAAGAGCAGTTGACTTCGTTGAGGGAGAAATTGGATAAACTTACGGTGAACGATGTGGTATTTCACCCATACGCCGTACCCAATGATGTCTCTTTAGATGAAGAAGATCTGAATGGTTTCTCTACCGTCTCGGCTTACTATGGACCAATTTGGTATCCTAATGGCTAAGCAATATATAATCCAAGGAGAATACTAAGAAAACTTTGTTGTGTCCAAATGGATCCTGACGTGGAGAATGAAAATTTCAATTTGGTGGTTCAAGGAACAAAGAACACCGAGAAATATTTTGTTCCAAAACATGAACCAACTCCTACGGTAGGACATTGGAATGCACTTCGTAACTACTACTTACCTTTAGGTGATTGTGTACCTTGTGATGGAGATGTAAATGCATGTGATGAAGATTATATGGTGTTTTATCAATAAATTAGTCATCCTTTTGTGATAAATAGAGAACAACAAGCTAAGACTGATAAGGCGAAGGGGAAGGCAAAGGAGAGGGAGGCTAAGAGAGGTCAGAAGGAGATACCTATTTGTGGAGAAGAAGCAAAAATGTTATGGGATAATGTGGTAAGAAAATGTCTTCTCTTATACTTCCTTGTTGTTTGAAAGTATTGAAAATATATTTACTCATGCTTTAAATTGGAATCAGGTGAAGAAGGGTACGAAATTGTTGAAGAAATGGATGGCTAAAATCCGCAGTGGAGAGCCGATGTCGACTAAGGAACAAACCTACTACTACGGAGAGTGGGAGGGTGTTATAACTAGAAGAATGGAGCCAAGTAGGTCTAAGAAATTGAAGAGGGGTCGACAACAAGGAGAATGTTCAATTCGCGCCGTGGAGGAAACCGGTCGAGTAGATGAAACCCCAAGTGATTAGGAAGTTCAACCTAAAACTCGTGGTAAACAAGGAAGTGGTAAAAGGGTTCGTCGTGGTGGTCGTTAGTGATTTCGTATGGTTTTAGTTTAAAAAAACATCTTCATTATGGATTTCGTATGGTTTAATTTCGTATGTTTGTGTGTATAACAACTTTTATATTTATTTTAGAACCTTGTTTGTGTTTTTAATTTTAATTGGGTTTGTGTTTTCAATATTATATGGAAGAAATTTTGAATACAGGATTTATTTCGGCAACCTGAAATTTAAACACAGCTAACCGAACTTTAAGTTCGGTTAGCTGTTACTAATTAATGGTTACCGAACTGTATTTTCGGCGAACAGCTAAATCCTACCAGGTTGCCGAAGAAAGAGTTCGGTTACCTCGCAACATTTTCACTGGTTGCCGAACGCTTCTCTGAAGACAGAAATAAAATAGCTAAATCCTACCAGTTTGTGACTGAGACTTCAGGTAAAAAGTTCGGTTACCTCAATTTTTACCTTGTTGCCGAACTTTATAGTTCGGTTAGCAAAGTATAATATCACTGGTTACCGAACCTGGTAGGATTTAACTGTTTGCGCAAGTTGGAAAAGTCATTCTCTAAGCCTTCAAATAAAAGTTCGGTTACCTCATTATTTACCATGTTTACCGAATTTTGTATTTCGGTTGGCTCGCAAATATTTATTTTCTAACCGAACTTTGAATTTTAAAATTTCAATGTTCTATATCTGACACAAAACAGGTGTTCGGCAACCTGAAATATTTGCGCAGGTAGCCGAACTTAAGTTCAGCAACCTGGATAATCATATGTGCTTACCGAACTATTATCTGTCAACTCAATAAAATACTAACATTAACTCGATAATGAATACCACACTTCAAAAAACATAGTATTAGATTGATAAGCATACTTAGTTCCATTACATGTGTCATTTAATCATCCTCAAGTGAAATTTGAGCTTCATGTACAATTTCATCCGATTTTTCCAAAGCTTTCCACATCTCCATGTTATGCTCATACATAATACACCAACCCAACATTATATCGGAGTTAAATGCAGGCCAATAAGAGTTTCCGGATATTGGAGGAAGTGGACAATCGGGTTTTAAACGAAGGCCTATAAAGTGGTTGTTGTTAGTCAATGCCATCACACATCTCCTTCGTTTGATTTGCTCGACATAAACGGTTGTTTTCGGGGTGAAGGTGAAACTAGCATACTTCATGAAAGCGTAAACGGTTCTTGCTCGTCCCTTAAGAAACAAAACGCCACGGTAAATGGTGACTGCGTCGAAGTACGCCCCACAATATTCAACAATGGCATCTCGTACTTGTTCGTCTTATAAGTACAATCCATTATGAGAACTTCATGAAAGCATTGAGCCAATTGAACACTCGTTGGATGTGCAATGAAGAGTTGTGTTATCTCTCCGTCCGAAACCACATCCTTTTGAACCGCGTAGTCTTTCTCTTTGGCCAAAAAAAAAAATTGTTGCATCACTTGTCTATCTCTCCATTCCTTCTTTCTAATTGTCACAATTGCATTACAAATGGTGGACAAAGATGAGTGGTTATCCTTGTTATCCTCCTTTAGTATTTGGAGCATTTGAATCGGTGAAAGACCCATTTTCCTCATTTTAGCTACCTTGTCCATCTCTTCAGGAGTTAGCTTGGACGCCATGAAATGTCCTTCAAGATGCTCCGGACGAGGGTGGTTATGACAACCTTCCATAACCTTGTAGAGAACCCATCCACCCAATTATTCGTTGTAATTAAATGCAAGCTTGAATGGGCATTTAATCTTCTTTGAGAAAGTTTTGTTCTTCCTATTTGTCTTTCCTTTATAAACATAACCCTTCCTCTTGTGGATTTTATAGGGATCACCGCTTCTCTCACAAACCATTTCAAAGCGGGTTTTGCTTTCTCATGTCTTTTAGTGCATGTTGTCTAGCCAAACTCTTTGCCTCTAAAGGACTTTTGAATACCAAGTCATTCATGTAGTGATGGGACGTGTCATCGTACAAAATATCAACAGGGGTAGGTTGATTTTCCATTGGTTCTATTGGATCATATGCAACCTACTAGTAATAGCACAACTTCAATACCAACTAAAAATAAGAAATACTTAAATTTTCGGCAATGTAAAAATAAAAACGATCCTGCCAAACAAAAAGTTCGGTTATGAAAAAAAAATTGCGATCTTGCCGAACTTGTTCTTTGGAATTTTCTATGGTATAGGTCGGCAACATAATTACCACTATCGACTAAACCGAACTTTAAAGTTCGGTTACCTATTCAATGAACGTGATTTGCGAGCTTGCCGAACATAAACTTCGGTAACAAAGGGACTAAACTCGACTAAACCGAACAATTAACTGTATACTCTATAAAATTAGTTCGGCAACGTTTTCTGGAAAAAGATAACCGAACTATCAAAAACCTCCATTAAAACAGAGTTCGGTTACCTGCGTATGCTGAAATGAGTAACCGAACTGCACATACAGGAGAGTTCGGCTACCTGTTTTGCAGGATTGCTAACCGAACTACTTTGACCTAGCCGAAATTTCTTCCTGAAATTTTCGGTTTGGCCAATTTTTTGCACAATTCAAGCTACATTAACTAAATTTGAGACATACCTGAGTACCCATAACTTCATCTTCTTGTTGTGGCTGATAAAATTCATCATTTTGGTCGTTAGGTTGAGTTTGGGGTAAATAGATTTCATCATTTAACAAATAACTCATATCCGGATCTTTAGAAATATTGACAAATATATTAAGAGATGAAGGAGGTTCTGATTCTGAGGAGGAGGTATCATCACATGAATCACTCATATCATATTTACTAAACTCAAAATAACATTTTGAGGGTTCTTCCCTCTTTTTCTTCATCTTTTTTTCTTCTTCTTTCTTCTTCTTCTTCTTCTTCTTCTTCTTCTTCTTCTTCTTCTCATTCTAACAAAACTATCCTATTAATCACTAACTAATCAGTAATTAACTAACTAATCAATAAACTAACTAATTTAATTACCAAGGGTAAATTTGGTATTAAGAAAAATATTAGATAAGGGGTGACCCAAAATTACTTCAAATATCCACCCCAAAATAGAAGAGTAGTCCCCCACCTATTTGGAGTAGTCCCCAAAACATCATTCTTTTTTTTCCCACTACCTATTCTAAGTTGGGCCAGAGAATATGCACGTTTAAAATTTTAGTCTAAGCCTGGTTTAAAAAGCCTGGACAAATTCCTCACTCTCATACGAGTTTGTTAGTTCCGCCACTGATAAAATCTTAGTTTCAAAACAACAAAATATATATTGGTATAATTGGAGTACCGATGCACATACATAAATAAGTCAGAATCGCTTAAATGATGTAACCTCCGTCTACACAACCGATTCACCAGCGTGACCATTGGCATGACCATTTGCTCCATGATTAGATTTGTCAGCTTTCTTCCTCTTCAAAACTACGTACCTTGTAAAAGCTTCTATCAGAACCGCAATAACACCCAAACCTACAAGCGCGCCTATGTATAGATTCTTCCATTTCTTCTCAGGTTCCAAAATATCAAAACCTTTCAAAATGTTAACAACGCTGAGTACTATAACTACGTATCCAGTCAACCGGTGATAGATATTCCAGTAGAATCGATATTTGTGATCAGGCTTAGGCCTCAAACCCAAAGCAAGCACCTATACAAAAAACATTCCAAATTCTCATAGTCAGTTAAATTATCACTTGATCTTGACAGAAGTATATATATATATATGAAGTAACTAATTAAAATACCTGAAGTGTGGCGAGAACGAATAAAGTAATCCCAATGTTTCTATGGCCACTATGTTGAATGCCTGGAGATTTACTTCCGAGTACGAGACCAGTTGCCCATCCAGCAATTCCGATAATGTAAGCAGAAGTTTGGGTAGTAATGTGTACGTAAAACCATGCTGCGCCCATTGAATTGAATACCTTCAGATACCTTGCAGCCATGGCTCCAACAGGCATCATAATTCCCCAAGCAACAACATTTAATACCCCATGAACCTGAAATTTCCAGTCCCCCAATAAGCCAACATAGTAAATTGTTAGACTCCTATCTTTGCAGTGAAAATTTCATGTAAAAAAGAAGAAAAAAAATGGAAAGAAAGACTTACATTCTTGAGTTTGGTTCTTGAATCAACAGCGACACCACCACCAGAAGATTTAGATTGATGTCCAGAGAGAAAATCCAAAGAACCCATAGACTGTCTATTAGCCGCAGTCATTGCATGCATACCAGGATTACCATTAACAACAGGACCTTCTTGCCAAACATGATTAACAACAGTAGTATTAATCGGCAGTTGTATAGTTGCAAATATTGTCATTTCCCTATTCTGAAAGCTTGCAGTTAAAGCAAAAACTTTAAAAGATAAGTCTCCTTGTGCTAGAGATGTTCGATAGGACGGGATCGGAGATGTATAAGCAAGCATTTTCCCATCTTTTTGAAATGCAACAAGAGCTTGACATCCTACCATTCCTATACCAGTTGGATTAATAGCCCAAGCTATCCATCTATCCGAACCGATATCTGTATGTCGATAAGCCATGTTTAATCTTCCGGTTGATGAATCATATTTCCAGTGAATAAATGAATTCAAGAATGGTAAATCATTACAAGAACTGAAATCAGTACTGACTTGATTATTATCACTTGGAAACTTATATGTTGTGCAAGTTTGAGCTGAAATTGAGATGAATATCGAAAGAAAGAGAGTCAGAAACAGAACAGGTCTAAGTGAATTAACCATCGTGAAACCCAAAACAGAAAAAAAATCTGAAGAAAAAAAACAACTAGATATTTGTGAAATCTTTGTGTGTCAAAACAGAAATTGCCTTCTTTGCTTTACTGTGAAATCTTTGTGTGTCAAAACAATGTTATGGGTCTCTTATTTATAGGTCCCGAACTAGTAGAAGAATTAGAAGTCGCAAAGAATTTCTATTCCTAGCTCAAAACGTGTATTCCTAATACCGCAATATCCTAATGGCTCCGGATCCTCTGTACTCAAGACTTCCGTGTGCCCTCTGTTCCAACCAACCATTGATTAACACGTGTCCTACTTTTAACTGTCTGCAATAAGATTTCAGGTAATGCGTTTCTTGATTTAGTCGACTTTTAATGAGAAAAAAGAGGAAAATATCCATTCATTCCTTAATTAGTTAATCATCTCTAAGTATGTTTCTTATGAGTTCAATGCTCGCATCCTTCTCTTCTAGTCGACTTCTTATTACTAGATTTGGCAAGCACATTAGAATTATAACACGCTAAAGGTTTCCTTTCTTTCCTGCACACACTCATCGCGTGTGCAAAAGCCGTTTGGTTTTTAGCAACCAGAACCAAAAGTTTTCCAGAAAGTTATAAGCAAAAGTCTTATTTTTGCTTCACAGACTTCTTTGATTGAAGAAGTCATTCAGAATATAGCTTGGGTCCCAAGTTAAATTTTGGCTTTTTGACTTAAAGTAGAGCTAAGTTGTTTTCGGAAAGTAAGTTATCTGTTGCGACCAATATAAGGCCAAGCATATATATATAGTTAAGAATCCATAATTATTGCTTGTTTTGACGGACAGAATTTAGGAGCCTTGGAGGAGGAAACAAGGAGTTGCTGTAGGCGTGAAGTTAATTGAGGAGCCTAGGAAAATCTCAGGAACTAACAAGAAGGGGGTTCAACTAGGAACCCTAAAGAATGGCTACAGTACTGGATGACTCTTTCTTGACAGATCTTCAAGATTTATCATATAATGAAGCTGCTGATGTTTTTCGCAAAGATGAAGGAGATCATCAATGCGATATGGATGTTACAGAAGGGTACGGTGATTTGGATAGTGTCTCTAGATTGCACTAGTCACAGCATTACATAGAAACAATGCAGAAAGTTGAAGCTGCTGCTACGCTTCAGCAAGGGTCTGCAGACACTACAGACCAAGGCATGGTGGAAGAAGATCCTGAATATCAACTTGTACTAGACTGTAATGCGTTGTTGGTTGATATTTCGAATGAGATAGTTATTGTGCACAACTTTATCATTGATAAATATCAACTTAAATTTCCTGATCTTAAATCCCTGGTGAATCACCCAATTGATTATGCTCGAGTTGTAAAGAAGATAGGGAATGAAGTTGATTTAACCAAAGTTGATTTGGGAGGGTTGTTGCCATCAGCAGTCATTATGGTGGTATCAGTCGCAGCATCCACAGCTACAGGAAAGCAACTCCCTGAAGATACTCTCAGCAAAACGATTGAAGCGTGTGATCGGGCTCTCGCTCTAGATTTAGCAAAGAACCAAATTCTTGATTTTGTAGAGAGTAGAATGGAGTATATTGCACCAAATCTATCTGCTATTGTTGGAAGCGCTGTTGCTGCAAAACTTATAGGAGCTGCTGGTGGTTTGTCAAAGTTAGTTAACATGCCATCTTGTAACCTTCAAAGTCTTGGTGCAAAAAGAGAGATTCTTGCAGGATTTTCCAATGCAAATTCTCGATCCCGCGTCGGGTATTTTGAGCAAACTGAAATTTGCCAAACTACACCTCCTGCTTTGAGGGTGCAGGCTTGCCGATATTTGGCTGGAAAATCGATACTTGCAGCAAGATCAGATAATAAAAGAGGAGATCCAACAGTAAGGAAGGGAGGAGGTATAGGGATGAGATCCTTAAGAAAATTGAGAAGTTGCAACAGCTGCCTCCGGCGAAGCAACCGAAACCTCTTCCAGTTCCAAGTTTTGAGCCTAAAAAGAAAAGGGCCGGTATTCGTCTTCGGAAACAGAAGAATAAATATGCACCAACCCATTCGAGGAGGCTGGCCAACAGAATGCAGTTTGGGATAACTGAAGAGAGCTCTTTAGGGGATGGACTAGGTAAAGGTTATGGTATGCTAGATCAAGCTGGAAATGGAAAGTTGCGTGTATCTGTTGGCCAGAGCAAACTTGTTGCAAAAGTTGCGAAGAAGTTCAAGGTTAATAACTACGGAAGCGGTGGTGCTGCCTCAGGGCTACTATCAAGTCTAGCATTTACACCTGTACAAGGAATTGAACTCTCAAATCCTCAGGCCTGTGCAAATCAGCTTGACTGTGGAACTCGAAGTACCAATTTCTCCAACTTAGGTACGTTTTCAAAAATCTGAGAAGATTTATGTAGTTGCGAGAAATCTCACAACTACACCCTAAGTAATATGTGTAAAACAATCTAAGAAATCATCATAAGAATCACAAGAACTTTTATTAAAATCTTACCACAAGTACAAAGATATGAGAAAACCCTAACTTGGATAGCAAATAATCTTTCTCTCTCCTAAAAATCTTGTCTAAGCCTTCTCAAAAAGATCTCTCCCTTTACAAAGGCGCTCTGTTCCCTATATAGGAGTTTACATAGTGGAGGACAGCTAATAAAGCCTCTAATTTCGGATCTGACATGCGTCAATGTCGCACAGGAGTTTATCATTGTCGCACAATTTCTTTACTGTCGCATAGATCTTCACACCTTTCTCGTGATCTGGTTACATCATCTGGTTTGTCATCTTGGATATAACGTATGCGGTCGTGTTCGCTTAATGCTTACGGAGTTACTTCGCACATAAAACGAGTGTGCGGTATTTTGTACCCACATTTTGCCTCTTCTCATATCGTTCTTTTGGTAGAGAGGGCGGTATGAGAAATTCCAATTTGTTATTCTGCCGCACCCGTTCGTCTCTTCACATTCTTTTCAACCGACATGTTTCCGTAATTTGGGCTTAACCGTCTACACGTATTGACTCCTTCCCCTTTTAACCGACACGTCTTGAGTTAAGCGGTTATTTTCTTTCCCTATTTAATAACTGGAGTGAGGAGAGATAACCTTTTCCTTTCTTTATTCAACCTTCATCTTCTCTGCAATTATTCGATCTTCATCTTCTCGAGGTTTTTGTTCTTTCTTCATATAGATTTACCCAGTGTTGTACTTCTCTAAGCTTTATGGATTCTCATTTGAGGTTAGTATATTCTTCTTTCGATACTATTTTGTTTTTCTTTCCCTCGAATTTTCACTTTGCTACTGTTGATTTGTTTCTGTGTTGTTACTATTCTGCTACTGTTCTTCACATTCCCATATTGGTTTTGTTGCAACAAGAATTCTTCTTCTGGTAATACTCATTTTACAGTTCCAAATCCTAAATCTTCTTCGAGTTTCAAAGATGATGAGTCTCGCAAGAGGAAGCCTTCGCATAACAAAGCAGTAAGAAATACTCTCTTTTCTTTAAAACAATATTGTTTCCTCTGTTTCTTATCTGCGTTGTTCTTCGTAGGATACTGAGAGCGAGATTGATGGCGAGAAAAAGAAGAAGGTTAAGAAATTTCGCAAAGCTCCCATGATCAACACTTCTCTTGTCATGCCGGAATTCAACTATAAGAAGAAGAGTACTGAGGTCTCTCCTAGTGTCAATGTTGACGCTCCCTCACAAGGCTTAATTGCCTCAGCTTCTTTAGATTCTTCTGCGTCTTCAAAGGAAACTTCTGCTCCTCAGGAAGATGCTTTGGTAGATCATACTACTATCCCTTCTTCTGAGAATGTGACCGCACCTGTTGTGGATTCAACTCTTTCCACCTTTGTGAATATTCCTGCCTCAGCGTACATTCCCGCATGAATTAGAGATACATCTGTCTTCGTTCCAAAGGATTTCGCTTCTTCTGTGATTAATCTTTCTCCTTCTAAGGTTATCTCTTCTTCTTTGGAGGACGTCTATGCTGATAAGGTGGTCTTTGAAGAAGTGGATTCTTCTACTCAGACCTTATCAGATATCATCAATGCTGCTCGTTCATCCACCATTGATCCTGCTAAGCTTCGCATTTGTGATGCTCTAGCCAAGCTGTTATGTGATTCTCCACCGAACAAATCAACTAGGAGCGAAATCTTCTCACAGCTTGATCCAAGCATCCATCTTGCTTTTTTTAACCTTTTGGTAAGCACTCTTTTGCTTACACTTTTCCACACATGTGATTTTATCGCATCTTTATATTTGTTTTATTTCTCCCTTAGGAATCCCGTCGTCGCATGGTTCAAACTGAGGGATTCTCTAAATCTAGTAGCACCATACTAGAACTTTCTCGTCAGATTATCAAATTAAAGGAGGAACTTCAGGTTGAAATTCTTACATCTGAAAACCTCCGCAACAAGAATCAAGAACTCAGAGGTATGTGTTTCTTCCTTTTGTTACTCATTTAGAAGTAATTTGTTCTTGTGTCCATATTTTGAATTTCTCCGTGCATACGTTAAGACTTAAATCAGAAACGCATTATGGAGAGATTTAGCTATCAATATTCTGCTGAAGATGCTCGTGCGGAAAATGAGAGAATGCAGAATCAAATAGATCAGTTGATTAATAATCATTCATATTCGCTTGATCAGATTGAGAACCTAAAAAATGAGAATCTTTGTTTAGCTAATCAAAATGAATTTCTGGGCTCCCAAATATCCCATCTTTCTGGATTGTTGCATAGCGCTGATTTAAGACATAAAACTTTATCAGATGAGAATCAGGTTTTGGCCGCAAATAAGCGGTCTTTCTTAAAGAAAGAGGCGATGTTTACACGTCAATATCTTATTCTCCAGAAGGTCTGTGATGATCAAGAGGAATCTCTTTGCACGTTAAGAAATCAGCATGATGAGTCTATGGATAAATTAACCTCGGAGAATGAGAAGATCATCCAGAGTAAGATAAATTTGACTGTGAAAATGAACAAACTTCAAGAACATCATACGCAGCTAAAGGGGTCTCATGACATCCTTGTGAAGGAAAAGGCTTCTCTTCTTCAAGATGAGAAGAAGATTCGATCTCGTCTCCAAAGTTTAGTTGGTGATGATTTTGATAAGGTTATGGAGAATATGAAAAGTAATGGTGTCGCTTTATCTCAATACCTCATTTCTCAGAGGGAATGTAGTCACATTAAGCTGACTGCCTCAATTTACTTGTGTTTCTTAATTGCTCTTATCTTATAGCTGCGGAATTGTCGCCCTTGTACTAATTAGATGTCTTTTTTGCAGAATCTGAGAGGTCGCACCAGTCTACCATCTCCAAGTTGAGGTCTGATCTGACTAAGTCTCATAGAGAGCGTGGGAAACTCTCAGTAGCACTTTCCTCTTCCCGAGATAGAGCGAACATGAGTTGTTTGTATCTTGGTAACTTAATGGAGGTTGCCATAGAGAACACTAAGAAGAGTGCCGCACGAGAAGCTCATGTTAAGGCTCAGATTCTCACAAATCAAGTTTGCGTTGACAACTCACTTCCTTTAGTGGATGTGGAACCCCTTGAAGTGGATGCGGATGAGAAGCTTCCTGAGCTCGATAGTGACTATGATTATGTGAGCGAAGATGATGAAGACGAAGAAACTATCCTTCAAGAGGATCATCCCGAAAAGGACGGATCTGGTGGTGGTCTTTCCAAAGATCCAAGCTCTGATGTTAACCCCAACAGCGAGGTTGATGTTGAAGTATCTGCACTAAATCAAGACGCGCCTTCTAATAATTTTTAGCTTTTCTTTTCCTCTAGTCTTCTGTGCGGCTGATTATGGATTCTTGGATATGTATTTTTGAAGTACGCTTTTATTTCTGCTACTTTTATGTAAGATTATCTCTGATAAGGAGAATAATACCTTTCTTTTGTTAATTCCCATACATGCCTCTATTATTCTGCTTGTTAGGGATATTACTTTTTCCCTTATCGTGCGGTTATATCCGTGAGTTAATTAATCTTTAAGTATTTTTCTATCTTTCATTGTTTCGTTATGGTTTTCTTCCCTGCAAAATAGAAATCGTTATATGTTTAAATTATTTTAGGGTTTTATATTGCGGTTTTACTGAGCCCCCCTAGTTAGAGGTCTTATCATCCTCGCACTAATTCTTGTCTTAAAATATTATTGCGCGGCAAAATCGCAGGCGGTCTTTACCCTTTCAAGTAACGACCCATTGATCTTGCCTTATCACTTCTTGTATTTTTGCCTCTGCAGGATGTATTGATGCATTAATACGACAAGTCTTATTACTCCCGTGAGTAAAAGCCTCATGATATTAACGTCTTTGACACAATTCAGCTCCCTAATAGAGGGTGTCGTCCTTATATTCCCCCTAAATTCCCCTTCAAGGAAGCTTACCCCTACCGGGTTAGGGTGGGCTCTTCCCATCCAGTGATGCAACAATCAGTTGTGTTCGCGGCCTCTTATCCCTCCGCCGATATGGCTTTTGGTTACGAGACCGCACCTTAAGTGGGGTTTCTTGAGGACCGAGTGCATCATAGTCAGGACTTGTCAAGAGCGGCCAGGTACGCCCCAGGCACTCTTGACTCAACCGTGTACCTCGGCGCCCTGATCGAGTTTCTGCACTCCTTGGTAGAGAGCTTCTTACCTTAGTATTTCGACTAAGGCGCTCTACTGGATGGGCTTTTATTTCAACCCAAATCTCCATGACTCAGGCTCTAGGGTCAGTGTAGCTTTCACCTGAGCCATGCTAATATGGGTTTTCCCCAATTATGACGTGCGTTAGGTCTTATTTTTGCCTCTTCCTGTTATGCGAACTAGGGTGCACGCCATAATTGGATGCCTAGCCTCCATCTTTTGAGGTTTTACTTTAGATTCCTTTTATTAAGGTCTTATTATAAGGTTTTATTTTTTCCTTTTTCTCATATGTAATATTTGTCATATGTAAAGAAGAAGATTTTTTCATTTTCATTCATACGCTTGATTGGCACAATTCTGATGTCTTCTTTTTTCATTTATTCGCTGACATAATAACTAGTTAGGGCCAAAGACCGCACAACTTTTTCAGCTTTGGTCGTCTTTGTGCATCATTAATTTCGCTCGCTAAGTATTTCCTCCAGATTTATGATAACTTCCGTATGGCTTATGGATAGTATTTCTTTAAATAAGTTATGTTCCAAGGGTGTTCAAGTCTTCTCCCCGTGTTACTCCCTTCAGGATCCATTAATTCATATGCTCCATTTCCAACAACTCTTTTGATTATATAAGGTCCATCCCATGTCTTCTCTAGTTTTTGATCTCCTCCTCTCTGATAAGGAGGTATTTCTCGTAAAACTAGTTCTTCTGGTTGGAATTCTCTTTCTTTGACTCGCTTGTTATACTCTCTGGCTAGCCTCTTGTGGTAATTCTCCATATGTTCTAGGGCAATTTCTCTATTTTAAATCATCAAGCTTTGCTAAGATCAAATCTGTGATTAAGTTCTTCTCCCATGCTTCTTTTTTCGTTATAGGTATGATGACTTCAGTTGGTAGTACCGCTTCGAATCCATATGTTAAACAGAAGGGTGACATTCCTGTAGCTTCTCTCCGCGTTGTTCTGTATGCCCATACTGCGTTATGGACTTGTTCACACCATCCTTTATTGTGCTTCAATCTTTTTCTTCAATATATATGCAATTTTTTTATTAGGTTCCTCAGCCTGCCCATTACTCTGCGGATACAATGGAATTGATTTTCCACTTTGTATCTTGAACACGTTAAGTAGCATTTATATGTTTTCTCCCTCAAATTGCTTTCCATTATCAGAGACTAATTGTACAGGGATTCCAAATATGCAAATGATATTTTCAAATATGAAAGTGAAGACATCTCGATCTCGAATATGTTGGACTGCTTTCACCTCTGCCCACTTTGTAAAGTAGTCTGTTGCAACTATTAGATATCTCCTCTGCCCTATTCCTGGTATGAATGGACCTACAATGTCTAGACCCCATTTTGCAAATGGCCACACACTTGTTGATGAGTTTAGCGCCGCTCTTGGTGCATATATCCTTTTCCCGTGACGTTGGCATTCTTCGCACCATCTTGATACTTCTTTCGCATCCTCATGCATGTAAGGCCAGTAGTACCCTTGCATCTTTGTTTTTTGGGCTAAGGATCTTCCACCACTATGGTTCCCTGCGTCACCATAGTGTATTGCTTTCAATATTTCCATTCCTTCCTTTCGCGTTAAACATCTGAGTGATGGTCCAAGGAAGGACCTTCTATAGAGTACGCCTTCTCTTAGTTCATAATTTGTCGCTCGACTTTTTAACTTATGCGCCTCCAATTTGTTTCTTGGGACCTCTCCTTTTTCCAAATATAGATGAAGTTGGGCCTTCCAATCTGCGTCTTTATACGCACGCTCCGCTTCTTCGTCTTCCACTATCATTACGTCTGCGTCATCTTCTTCTTCTTTTTTGATAGAAGGTGAAGAGAGCGTCTGTATCTTTATATACCTTGCGGTTGGATCTATTAACATAGAAGAAATGAACGCCAATGCGTCTGCGAATCGGTTATCTTTCCTACATATGTGCCTCCAACTTATGTTTGGAATTTTTGCTGATAGCTCTTCGACAAGCTTCTTGTACCTCTGTAAAGATGGCTCATTTGTACTATACACTCCTTCCATTTGACGTATTACCAATTGTGAATCACTGGTTATTCTAGCGTCTTCTAACTTCATTTCAATTGCTAGTTGTAATGCGTGCACCACTGCTTCATATTCGGTTTCATTATTGGTGGGTTCGAACTCCAACCTAAATGAATAAGCCATTCTTGCTCCTTTTGGTGAAATGAATACTATTCCAATTCCGTTTCCTTCTCCATTTGATGATCCATCCGCCAGCTCCCACCTATTTGAGTTACGATCTGTTAACAAGTCTTTAGGATTTCCTTGTTCTTCATCTATATCCATCATTTCTTCTACATTTTCGTCTTCTTATAATGGAAATTCTGCCAAGAAATTTGCGATGACTTGTGATTTTGGTGAATATAGTATTTCATACTTGATTCCAAAGTGGCCTACTTGCGGATTCCATCTTTCTATTCTTCCCGACCTTTTCGAATTCTTCATCACTGATTCAATTGGTACTTTTGTCAGTACCTTAATCTTATGGGCTTGAAAGTAAATTCGGAGCTTTTGTGCTGCATAGACTAATGCAAGGATAAGATTCTCAATCCTTGAGTAATTTTTCTCTGCGGTATTGTAGGTTTTGCTTATGTAGTATATTGGCTTTTCAACTCCTTGATCCAAGCGAAGCAATACAGCACTTAATGTGTGCGGTGTTGATGCTAGGTATATTAATAGCTCTTCTCCTGGCTCCGCTTTCTGCAAAATTGATAAATTCATTAAATAGTTCTTAATGCTTTGCAGCGCTTTCTCGCACTCTTCTGTCCATTCGAACTTGGTCCCCTTCTTTAGGATGTTGAAAAAATGTTTGCACTTGTCTGATAAGCGCGAAATGAACCTCCCTAATGAGGCTAGTAGCCCATTTAATTTATTCACATCTTTTACAGTTGCGGGTGATGGCATGTCACGAACCGCTTGCACCTTTTCTGGATCGACTTCTATTCCTTGCTTTGATATGATATAACCTAAATTTTTTCCTGATGCTACTCAGAAGATACATTTTGCTGGGTTTATCTTCATCTTTAATTGCCGCATCTGTTCAAACATCTCTCTCAAGTTTTCAACATGATCTTTCGCTATTTTGCTTTTCACCAGCATGGCGTATGCACCCATTTCGCGAATAACTTTTTTACCATTCTTTGATATGTCTCACCTGCATTTTTAAACCGAAAGGCATTCGATTATAACAATATAATCCTCTTGGCGCGAAGAAATCCGTGTGTTCTTGATCTTCTTCCGCCAATGGGATCTGATTGTACCCTGAATATCCATCCATTAGTGATAACCTTTTTTTTTCTGATGCTGCTTCTTCCATTTTAGGTATATCTGGGAGTGGAAAACTGTCCTTTGGGCATGCTTTATTCAGGTCACTGAAGTCGATGCAGATCCTTATTCCCTTATTTTTCTTTGGTACGACCACCATGTTTGCTATCCATTTTGGGTACTTTGTTGGTCTAATTATTCCCGCATCCAACATTTTATGCAACTCTGCCTCTATTTAAGGATGATATGTTGTTTTTATCTTTCTTATCCTTTGTTTGAATGGTCTTGCGTTCTTATTGATATCTAACTTGTGACATGCGACACTAGGATCTATGCCTGGCATTTGGTCCATGCTCCATGCGAATACGTCTTTATATTCCCGCAGGAGATTGATTGTTCTTTCTTCTTCTTCTTTGTCCATCTTTGTTCCAATCTTTAATATCTTTGGTTCTTCATCTGTCCCAATGTTGATGTCTTTTGTTGGCTCTGCTGCAGTGAAATTCGCCTTTGGTTCTCCTAACGGTGATGGTTCTTTTATTTTGTACCTCGGTTCGCCTTTTTTTTCTGGAATTTCGCTTGGTATTCCTTTCCATTCTTGTGCTCTGATCATGTATACTCTTAGTTCTTCTTCCTTCTTTAATTCTCTTGCCTTCCTCCATCTATCCTTTCGCCTCTTTGCGCGTACTTCATAATTCTTTACATCTATTTGACTGCATACTTTCGCACTCCTAGTATCTCCTTTGATTTCTCCTATTCCACTTGGTATTGGGAAACACATGCATTGATGAAGAGTTGACGTTACTCCTTTTATCGCATGTACCCACGGTCGTCCCAATAGCATATTGTAGGGTGATTCTACATCCACTACGCATAAGGTTATCTGCGTTTCTATTTCTCCCAATAGTATTCGCATGGTTATCTCACCTTTTGGCTTGGTTGTCATTTTATTAAAACAATGAATGTTGTATGTTGAGGGCGTCATTTTCGCATTCTTGTATCCCATACCCTGGAACGCGCGATAAAATAAGATATCCACTGAACTACCTGTGTCTACCAAGGTTCTATTTATCGCCCAGTCTTCTGATGATTTCGCGCTTTCATTTCTTTTTTTTTCGCTCTGCAGTTACTGTAATCACCAGGGGATCTATTCGCCTTAAATTTTCTTCTGGTATCTCATCTGCTGCGAATGTTATCTTCTGCTTTTCCCACTCCTTCAAGGGAGATATTTTTTCCACCGTCAGGATTTTCCTTCCTTCAAAATCCCGCTTGTGTATTTTTCCTGTGATTCCTGCATGAAAATCATTGATAGCCGTTTTTGTTATTGAGTTACACTGTATACTCCTGCTTCCTTCTTTTTCTTTAATGATCCTTATTGCTTCCATTTATTCGCTTTGTGTTTTAACATCTGCCTTGATTCTGTAATTGTTCTTCTGTTGGATCTGTTCATGGATTTTTCTATGTTCGTTACTTCTTTCATCCATCTGCGCGGAATCAATGATTTCACCAGATTTCTTAAAGTAATATCTTCCCTTGACGAACTAAAGAACTGAAGCTGTTATGAATGAAAATTACTTCTGGGATGTAAACTTTTGGTTTGTTTTTATAGATCCGAATTTTCAAAACTCTTAAAGATTATTATTGCAGCGATGAAAAACTATGAATAATTTTAGACTTGTTTTTAAAGAAATTCACCAACTGGGTACATCATTCCGAGCTGTTTCTAGCGCCAAAATGTAGTTGCGAGAAATCTCACAACTACACCCTAAGTAATATGTATAAAACAATCTAAGAATTCATCATAAGAATCACAAGAACTTTTATTAAAATCTTAGAACAAGTACAAAGATATGAGAAAACCCTAACTTGGATAACAAATAATCTTTCTCTCTCCTAAAAATCTTGTCTAAGACTTCTCAAAAAGATCTATCCCTTTACAAAGGCGTTATGTTCCTTATATAGGAGTTTACATAGTGGAGGACAGCTAATAAAGCCCCTAATTTCTGACTGACGTGCGTCAATGTCGCACAGGAGTTTATCATTGTCACACGATTTCTTTACTGTCGCATAGATCTTCACACCTTTCTCGTGATCTGGTTACGTCATCTGGTTCGTCATCTTGGATATAACGTATGCGGTCGTGTTCGCTTAATGCTTACGGAGTTACTTCGCACATAAAACGAGTGTGCGGTATTTTGTACCCACAATTTAAATCATAGACCCCGTGATGAAGCACCCAAAACTGTTCCACCATCATTTGAATTGAATTAATGGATGAATGATTTAGAATTTCAGCCGTTAATTTTCTTAAATTTTCGGATGAATTATTTCTTGTTATCAGTTTATGTTGCCTAGAGGAATTTTTACAGGAATTGCACATATAACAAGTACAGATATAAATGATAGCTCATGTGCAATTGAACCAAAGATAACACATGATTAGAGTACCACTCCATTGTCAGTGGTAACTCATAACCTTCTCTTGAAAAAGTGGTTCAGGTTTAAGTCAAATTTGGTTCCGAATGCAACCATCAAGCGTATAAACAATTCAGCTGATCAACCAAAGGCGCGCATGAGCCCCAAATAAGATCTTCTATTTGGTGCTACCAAAACTTGACCCCGTTACACATATTCCTAACTACGTCCATGATCTCTATGAATCCAATTCAATATAAGAAAGGGGTTCTTAACATTAATAGAGCTTAGAAAAACAGGTACAAAATCAGAATTATAAATTGTGAACAAGTGCATTGTGCATATAATATGACTGCAAACATATACTTCTGGAATTTGCACCCTCATGCCATAGTTGGCCAAATGGGAGGTTGGCGGCGTTTTGTGATTGTTCTGCACTTCACACCCACAAAGTTGCTTCAGCTAACAACAATCCTTCTGCAATTAATATAATTTCTTTGGTTCAATAATTTTTTTGATGTTGTGGTTGTGGTGCTGGTTGAAAGATGTACAAAATAGATGGTGTATAATTGGAAGGCAAACAAACCGTTATAGCAGATTTGTTTCTGTTTTGAAATCCTGATAGTTAACCGAGTGTTATTTGGTTGTCGTTCGACTAATCTGAACTCGGTTGATGGTTTAGGTTTTTTGCACATGAGTAGTTATGACTCTGCTGTCTAAAGCTAAAATGAACAAGATCATAACTTTTGACTCTGCACTTTCTTTATAGGCATATTGGAGTTGCTTGGTTGAATTTTCACGTTCCAATATGGCCATTGATAGGATATGAAGAAACTCGAAGTCGATGGTGATGTAACAGTTAACAATGATAACATTGCATGACGATATTTATGATAGACAACTAAGTGAGGAAAAATTGAAAGTGTAAAGCTTCCTCAGTTCT
Source organism: Papaver atlanticum (assembly GCA_023531105.1). Lineage (NCBI taxonomy): Eukaryota > Viridiplantae > Streptophyta > Magnoliopsida > Ranunculales > Papaveraceae > Papaver > Papaver atlanticum. Next base: position 5,839,747 of record JAJJMB010001716.1, on the reverse strand, counting down.
ACAATGAAGGATGTTTCTTACAAATTCTTTACTCTTTAATCTTAAACTTACATCTGAGGGAGGCTCTAGGAAGACTTAGTAACTCTGACATGAGTACTTCTTTTGTTTTCGCAAAAAAACTATCCAATTTAACGCTTCTCAAAGATTTTGCATTCTTCAAAATTAGTTTCAACCATCTCATCTGCCTCGCATTCCCACTAAACCACTGAAAGGTAACCGACCGTAGGTGTTGAAGCATGCATCCAGTAGTCAACATATGACCATCCCAACTGTGTTCTTCTCCTTTATTGTTGTCGTCAATGCATCTCGGACTAGGTGGTAGCTGCTTTGAGAAATGGTATAACGTTCAAATTTAAAGAAAGAAATCTACAAACAAAAATAAAAAGCATAATTTTCAGATGGCATAAATATTAAGAATAAAAGTAATTTGTGCACTTGCCTCTTCAAATATGAGCCACCTCAAATTAGGTACTGCTTTGAGCAATGAAAATAGGGTTTTATCAGTGGTTTCTACATATCTTTCAGGATCAATTCTTTCAAATCATGAAACATCGGTAGGATGTTTACGAAGTCATCTAGGATGGACAGAACCTATTCATCACAAGGCAATATCAGCAAATATATATGTAAAAAACATATAAAAAGAGCACAAAAAAAGAATAGTACCTCAAGGGTTGCCGCAAACATATCTAGACTTTGTACATGTGAAAGAGCTCGAAAAAACCTACTTACAGCTGCACCATAACCTATATGTTGTTCCTTGGTACACCATCATTACAATATAGGAGAATTTTTGCATATTCTAGTGATTGAGAGCTGGAAAAAACATATTCCTTTGCCACACAACCACGATAGGTAAGTGACACTAGATTTGGTGCATGAATTTTGAGAGCACAGTCTTGTAAACCATTATCATGTGATCTGTTGTTATCAATTTCCAAGACTTTCAGTGCAGGAATTGAGATACAAAAATTCCTCACACCAAACCAAGTGCAACCTCCCAAAATCAACTTTTGGAGGACAGGGCAGTTAGAAAAGTGTTGATCATTCCAGCAATCATCCGTAAATTGAATTCCATAGAGTTTAAGGGTCTTGAGTTTTGGAAAACAGAATGTTTTAGGAAGATGGGTAGCATCGTTTGTTGCAGGCTCAGCGTGTCCGCCTGGAACAATTTGTTCCTGGTGCTCGTGCTTCCTTGCCTTAATTGGCTTGTGTTGCTAGTGTTACCAGAAATAATTGTTGTTTGGAGACAATACGTGTTGGCGTATGAGTGGTGTTTGGTTCTTGTGTGCTGGTTGGCTCTCCGCTCCGCGCGGAGAACGGCAAGCCCGATTACCTCTTCAGTCCCGAGGGAATTGTCTAACACTCTCCCTAACAAGTATGTGAACAGGTCGATCCCCCTTACGAGTATGCGAACAGGTCGATCCCCCTTACGAGTATGCGAACAGGTCGATCCCCCTTATAAGTAGCACTATCTTTCAATAGAGCAGGCGTTGGACAGACAGACATGGAGGGCGGCGATATGCATGGAAGAGAGGTAGGTCTCAGGTACGAAAACTAACAAACTCCTTTTCTATATTTTCCGTAAATTTCATTACTACTCAATCAGCGAACACGTAAAGGCAACCATGCGGATTGTGAAGGGGTAAAACCCGTAGCATCCGCAACAAGGACATGGTGTGAGCATTTCCGCATTAATGGTCGAGAATTCGTAATCCCTTGAAACGGTGATTACTTACAACTTGGTCCATAAACAATCGCGGCGCGGGTAGCGTCAAGTATTTTGCTTGCCCTGGTGCGAGTTGTGCAAGGCTTATGACAGGCCGGCGTAAAAACTATGTTATATTTTTAGGAAATACTCTCCAGTCGACCCGGTACTTGCTACTGGAAAAGACTTTGGATTTGGATTTGGGTAGCATCGTTTGCACATCGCTCCAATTTAATCAGCGACTTGCATGTAAAAAGAGATGAAGGAATAAAAAATGGTCCTTCTAGTTCTAAACTAGGCATGAGTTTTTGGACATTATACTTTGTGGTTATACTAGAGATCCATGAATGGACCTGAGATGCTTTCATGTGTTTATGCGTGTCAAGAGAGAACTTCCGAATACTTGAGGACGCATCATGGAGATGTAATGTTCTTAACAGAATTGTTAATGGCAAAGGGATTTGTCTCTTCCGTTGTAGGAGAAGAGGAAAAGAAAACTTGTATTTATATCTTGTTGTTTACATATTTAGAGTGAAACAGAAATCAAAGAAAATATAAAAGGCAGGCTATTTAGTTCCCTAAGATACAAAATTCTATACTAATCTTTACATATATAGCTTGAGCAATTCAATGTTTTCTTCGAGAATCTTCAATCACAGCTAGCACATCTTCATTGCTTTTGGTACAACTATTTCGTTTCCTTTTATAGGCAGACTAATTGATGCGTATATCTCCCAAGATAAATGCTATATCTTTTGCATTTAAAAACAAAATTGATATTGCATGTGAGGAATTATTTAACATGCAATCGTGAATCTTAACACCCCCCTCAAGTTGGAGCGGGGGAAATATTAACCACGCCCAACTTGCCAATATTTCGAAATGCTTAAGCCCCTAATGGTTTTGTTAAAATGCCAGCAAGTTGGTCTTTGGATGGAATGTAATGTGGAGAAATTAATTTGGACATAATTTTCTCACGAATGAAATGACAATCAATTTCGATATGTTTTGTCCGTTCATGAAAAACGGGATTTTCAGCGATATGAATTGCTGCTTGATTGCCACAAAATACCTTAATAAGTTGGGGATGTGAGATCCCTAGATCATCAAGTAAGAATTTTAACCATTGCAATTCAGATGCCAAAGAAGCTAGGGCACGATACTCAGCCTCGGCAGAAGAGCGAGAAATTGTGGGCGCTTTTTGCTTTTCCACGAAAGAGGGCTATAACCAAGCATGGTGAAATAGCCAGTGGTTGAATGACGAGTGGTTGGACATCCATCCCAGTCGGAATCTGCATAGGCATTTACTTGAAGTGGGCTAGAAGATGATAAGAGTATACCATGACCTATGGTACCTTTTAGGTAACGTAGTTCCCGGAAAGCAGCATCTAAATGAGCACTTCGTGGTTGCTGCATAAATTGACTCAAATGATTGACGACATAAGTGATGTCGGGTCGAGTAATAGTAAGATATAAAATACGACCAATTAATCGACGGTAAATTGAGGGATCATCAAGGAGTACACCATCCGTGGATTGGGGGCGGAGATTTTGATCCATAGGAAAGTCTGCAATTTTACCACCACAGAGTCCCGCGTCATTGAGGATATCAATGATGTATTTTCTTTGACATAAAAATAAACCTTTCGGTGAATGAGAAACTTCTATTCCCAAAAAATATTGCAAACGACCTAAGTCTTTGATAGAAAAAGTACTTGCTAATAATGTTTTGAGATTAGAGATAGCTAATTCGTCATTACCAGTGATGATAATGTCATCAACGTAAACTAAAATAAAAATTCAGGTATCACCTTGATGAAAAGTGAATAAAGAATAATCTGAGTAATATTGTTTAAAACCGTAGTGCAATAAAGTTGATTAAAATTTTGCATACCATTGGCGAGACGCTTGCTTAAGGCCATAAATAGATTTTCGCAGTCGACAAACTCTTGTATCACCAGGGGTATAAAAACCAAGTGGAACCTTCATGTAAATCTCCTCTACTAATTCACCTTGTAAAAAAGCATTATTAACATCCAATTGATAAAGATTCCAACCTTTGATGGTTGCGACAGATAATAAGGCACGGACAGTGACCAATTTTTCCACAGGAGCAAAGGTCTCGTGATAATAAATTCCTTCAACTTGGGTATACCCTTTAGCCACTAATCGAGCTTTATAACGCTTAATAGAACCGTCTGATTTTCTTTTGATTTTATAAACCCATTTACACCCGATGGCAACTTACCTGGTGATAATTCTTGTCGATCCCACGTTCCATTAATTTCAAGTGCACCAACCTCCCTTTTCATGGCTTTACGCCAAACGGGGATTTTTACAGCTTGTGTATATGTGGTGGGTTCGACATCAGTGATGACATTAGTCAAAAAAGTCTTATGAGAGGACGAAAACTTATCGAAAGACAAATAAGTTTGTAATGGATAAGGAGTGTAAGACTAATTGTGATTGAGCATGCTAACAACATTAAGAACATAATCCTTTAGATGTGGTGGAGGCCGACGTTCACGAGAAGGATAAATTTTTAGTTGAGAATTAAGAGGAACTTCGGCATTAGGGTTATCCAACGATTGGGAATCAACAGTAAGTGGTGCTGTTGATGACGGATTAGGATTCTCGAATAATTGGGAATCAACGGGAAGTGATGCTGTTGATGATGGATGAGGATTCTCCAACGATTTGGATTCAACATCAAGTGGTATTGTTGACGATTGATTAGGTGCTGGAGTTGATGATGATTGAGTTTCATGTGCATCTATGTGCATAGGAATATTATCCTCAATATCATCATCAACATATGGATCATCATCTAGAGGATGTACACAACTTGGAAGGTGTGTGTCTGCCATAGAATCAAAAGAAACGTCTTGATATGGAAAAACAGTTTCTTGAAAAATAACATCACGAGATGTATATATTTGTTTTCTTTCAATGTCGTAAACTTTGTATCTTTTTTGAGCATGAGGATAACCTACAAATATGCACGGTCTAGATCGCGTGTCGAATTTATGTTGTATGTGCATGTTTTTGGAAAAACAAAGACAACCAAAAACACGTAAAGCCTTTTAATTAGGCGGAGAACCGAGAAGTGCCTCATGAGGCGATTTATAATTCAAAATAGGTGTAGGAATTTTATTGATTAAAAAGGTTGCAGTGAGGATACATTCACCCCAAAAAATGAGAGGAAGATTCGCTTGAATGCACAAGGCATGAGCGACATCTAACAAGTGCCGGTGCTTACGTTCTACAATTCCATTTTGCTGTGGAGTATTGATGCAACTTCGTTGATGAATTATCCCGTGATTTTTGTATTATGATTGCATCTCATTTGAGAGAAATTCACTGCCATTATCAGATTGAATTGTTTGTAATTGAGGTAAAAATCCTTTACCCTATCCGGAGTTAATCGGATGAATCGTGGACTGAAATTGAGTGATGACAAAGTTATAAAAATATTTGATGGACTTGGGTGTTTCAGATTTATTTTTCATGAGATAAACCCAAGTACAACGAGTAAAATCATCAACTATAGTAAAAAAATATCGATCTTGATTAAATGAAGGCACATTAAAAAGACCCCATAAGTCGCAATGTATTTTCTTGAAAGCAAAACTACAACTTGATTCACTATGCCCAAATGGCAATCTTGCTTGTTTTTCTTGTGGACATATCCCACAATGCTTATTACATGCTGAAGAAATAAAATTGAACTTTTTAGAAAGATATTTAAATCTAGCTAATGATGGATGGCCTAGCCTCCGATGCCAAAGATCAAAACTCCCACTAACTGTGAGTAGTGTTTTTGGAGGCAACTTGAGATAATAAAGACCTTGATGAAATTCACCCAGACCGATTTTGGTGTTCCGGATGAGATCCTGAAAATAACAATACTGAGATGAGAAATTGGCTACGCAATTTAAAGACCTTGTGCGTTGACTCACTGAAATAAGATTAAACTTAAAAGATGGTATATGATAAGCATTCTCTAAATATAATTTAGGAGTGAATTTGATTGTACGAATATGACTAACGGCAACATGAGAACCATCTGGTAATTGAACACATAAATTTGTGGGAGCAGGTTTATAATTAGAAAATAAACTTAAATCATAACATGTATGATGTGTTGCACCCGTATCAATTATCCAACTAACGGATTGAAAATGAGAATTATTATTATTACCTGCTGCGACGTTAGCACTTGGCATAGGAGCTTCCTGCACGGTTGAGAGAAGCGACAACAGTTTGTCATATTGCGTAGTAGTGAGAGTGAATAGTGGTTTATACGAACATGGGGTATTCACATCAGAACTTTGTAAAGAAGAAATGAGGACAGTTCCTTCCTTAACTTCTGGTGGCTTCCAATGAGACTTGAAACATGTGGACTTAGTATGACATACTTTACCACAATAATCACAGTAGGAACGTCTCCATCTGTGAGAGTGACGTGAAGCTCGATTGCTAGTAAGATTATTTGAGGTTTCATTTGGAATTTTTTCTTGAATAGCTAACATGACAGAATTAATGGAGGAAAGTGAGTTACTGTCTAACTCATCCCATAATGATTTGAACTTTTGAAAATACTCGGACACAGACATATCATCTTGTGTGAGACTGGTAGCTTTATGGATATTTGATTGCGCTGAGCGCTCTTGAATGAGAACCCAAATATCATGGGCAGTTGCAGCATACGAGATGCTTGATCGAATATCGGAATCGACAGAATTTAAAAGACAAGAACTTACCATATCATTGTGTCGCTGCCACTTGCATAACTTGGCCGGATCAATTGGTCGTTCAGCAGTTCCGTCAATGAAACTCATCAACTGGTTCCTTGTTAGTAGCATGGATGCAGTGTTCTCGGATTGATAAAGATCATAAGGATCAGCGGAAGTCGAAGTAGGTGAGACAACGGTGTTATTCTTTGCCATTTTGGTGAGTGATTTAATATGATTAGGACCGTAGATTTTTTTTTTTTTTTTTTTTTTTAATAACCTCTCGATACCATAACAGAATTGTTAATGGCAAAGGGATTTGTCTCTTCCGTTGTCGGAGAAGAGGAAAAGAAAACTTGTATTTATATCTCGTTGTTTACATATTTAGAGTGAAACAGAAATTAAAGAAAATATAAAAGGCAGGCTATTTAGTTCCCTAAGATACAAAATTCTATACTAATCTTTACATATATAGCTTGAGCAATTCAATGTCTTCTTCGAGAATCTTCAATCACAGCTAGCACATCTTGGTTGAGGAAAGCTGGCATAGACACCATCCATTCTCCAGAATTGTTACGCCGTCTGCTGTATTTTGCAGCAGCATCAGCCGTAGGTAAAAATTATGAATTCCTACTAACATGTCTAACTGAATGGAAAGAAAAAGTTTCTAAAATGGAAATAGTATCATCTAATATGGAACTACTTAACCAGCTAATCTGGTTACTCTTATTCTTGACATAAGAAATATAATTCTTGGCATCACTTTTGATGCATACCACTTCCAAATTCAGAGTCTTGGCCCACATAGCAGCAGCAAGGATTGCAAGGCATTCAGCTTCTTCTGGGTCTCGAGCTATCCGTGTAAAAACTTTGCAGCCTCCATAGTTCCCTGTTCCATCAATATAGTAAATACCAATACCGATTCTGCTCATTCCAATTATCTCTTTTCTTTCTTCTCTTTTGGGGTCTTAAATTTCTAACTTCTTTTTAAGATTTTCTCCAAGAATTTTTAATTTTACAGTTTTTGAGTAACAAGAAACTGTTATGGCTACGACAAGTCTATTGGTGCCAGAGGTAGCAAAACCAGAACCAGAACCCAAAAAGTCAAAACTCCCATGCTCCAAGCCTTAAGAAAGCATACAAATTGTTAAGCGAGTAAAAGCTATTCCCCGAGGAAATGATGTGATGCAAGCTACTAGTTTTGGCCGTATTGGAATTTTGTGTTTCTCATGTAATAATAGTGTTATGTAAACGATGTTGTTTGTAGATTAAAGTGAAAATTAGAATTAATCGATTATTCGAACTTTTAATTAATGCTATATTATTTGAAGTCTTAGTTTAATATATTAATCATTAAAATAGAAACATCCATCCGCGGTTGTATTGGTATAGATGGGGAATCAAACCTTGTTCTTTTTAGTCTTCAGTGCTTTGCTGCTTTTCATGTCTTTTTTTTTATAAGCATGAATATATTATGTAATACCCCTAGAATCATCAATTACAACTAGATTGGTGAGGCATGAATCTGCATCAACATGATAATTTAGCAGAGAAGCAGTCTTCAGATCGGAGTCGCATCAAGGATGAATGATGGAGTCGAAAGTCAAAAGACCTTCGGTCAATGCTTTCCACAAGAAAAGCTGTATTTTTGAAGGACACTGCTTTGTCCATAGGAACTTAGTTGGAGGTGTTCGATGCAATCGATTGAAGTTGCAAATTAGGCCCTTGTATGTTGTTGCTGCCGAGAACTGCCCGAATGACATGTCACTCTGTTTTTCCGCTTGATCCATAGCTTCAAAATGAGTCTTTAGCTTTGACGAGGTCTTGAAGTAGTATCCAAACTCCAGCTTGAATGCTTAAAACTACTATTGCTAATAATGCTATTACAAGGTTAATAAAACTGACATCTATTACAGACTCAACTATTTTAAACAAATAAAGCTATTAAAGTTGCTACTGCTACGAAGTAACTAAAAGTAACTAAGCTGAAAAGATACAAGTATTACAGACTTGACTTATACTAAACTAAAGAAAATTGAGAAGAGGAGCTAAACTACTAACTGAACTAGGACTCTGAAAACAATACACTAAGGACTGTCAACAGATAAAACAAGCACAGGTAAATAAAGGTAGTTTGCCGGCCCAATGGCTGAATTTAAGCTTTGCTACTAAAATGACTTGAGAGGATACGATCCAAGCTAAGGTTTAAAGCTGCTGTAATGTGTGTTGTTGCAGGGTTACTGCCAATAGGAAAATTCTACTGAGATATCCTTGTCGGTAATATTTTCTTCTTCTATACCAAGGCCGAGTAGCATATCAACCGAACCTAGGCATATTGAAATCCAATTCCTTATAAGTTGGTTTTTCCGACTGGGGAATGCTGACCATCCTTTGCTGTTGAAGAAGTCGAAGATGGTCGGTCATAAGCGACAACGGCTAGCTGAGGCTGAACTAGGTGGTTGTAGGCTGTAATCTCTCCAACATTAGTTACATACCCTCTATTATCAACAAAATCCATGGCTCATTGAATTTTCAATTCAATAAGAAGAATCATATCCACTGAATTAAGATCCATATTATGAAGAAATTGCTCAGTTCTCAAAGGTGCACCACAAATGAGTATCCATAATTGCTCTTGCCGCTGAGAAAAATCTAACTAATTCATGGTAACAATCCCTGCTAATCAAGAAGTATGAAAACCCGAATCTTTAAAAAGACATACCCCCTCTAAAGATTTAGGCCGGCAAACCAAAGATTTAGCTGATCAACAGAGAAAATTTCATTATGTTTTTGATAGAGTTTGGGGATCTGGTTCTGGTTTTTGATACAGACGGAAATAAAATCTAAGTGATTACTAGAGATTAAAGAGCAAAGGAAACTGATCGAAGAGTGTTTTTCCTGCTCAGATCCGCTCCAAAGGAGCAGACCTGAGAAGAAGATGTTCAAGCGGCGCTAGGGTTTTCGGAGCTTTCAGGAGAGAGACGGGTTTTTTTCTCAGCTGCTTTTCATGTCTGAACAACAGTGAGAAACTGAGAAAGCATATTTAGTAATAAGAGTTATAATTAATTCGTGGTACCCGATCCTTATTAGGTGCTCTAGAAATTTTCTGCTTTGAACTGAAACAACAGGTTATGTTGATTATCAGAATTTATAATCCCGTGGGATTATAATTAATCGTATCTAACTTGACCATCAAGTGCCACATAAAGTTTATTGCTAAATAACATTGATGAAAACAAACTCAGTATGAATGGAAGGTAAATAATGCTTCTAAACTAAATCATGAACGGTTTTTGCTTCGACAAATCAAAATGTTTTAAATTACAAAGTTTTACTTTGTTTGTTGCAGATCTGATATGATTGTTGTTGAAACATAAAAAAATCAATTTTGGTAATTAATGCTTATGTTTCTTTAACCGTAACATTAATCTCATGTTTATCCTAAACAAGCTAGATCAAGGATCTTTGCGTAATCTGTTTGCAGTTTCCTCCAATATCCTAATGTTTTGTTTTCCCCTTGGTTGAATATAGAACTCAGTCTTTTCATATCTCCATGAGTCCATAAGCATTGTCTTATAGATTAACAATCATAACAGTTACATTTCAAATGAGGTTCCGGGACTGGTCATACTTTTTTGGTGAATGAAAAACAATCCTCCCAAACAATCCAATATTTGATATTCCCTTCGTCTTTATTTATTTGTCCTTTCTTTTTTACAGACAAATTTTCTCATTAAGCTATGAAATGTACCCTTAATTTTTTACAATTATAAAATCACTTTAATATAAACCCAATCCAAAATCTTAAACAATATCTCAGTATATCAAATTACTGTATTTAACAAAAAATATTAATGACTATAGATGTTAGATTCATAAAGTTCCTTTAATTAGTGAGAAGATATATTTGTTTTTACCTTCTTTTAGAAATTTTCAAAAATAATAAAATTAGGCGATATATGTTTTTATTATATATGACACATGTCAGTTTTAATTTAGTAATAATCTATCATTTAATAAGGGTAGTCATGACATTTTCTTTGTACACGTCATCCATTTAGGCACCTGGCATTTCATGCATGGAACTTCATGAATGGACCCCACCACCTCTTTCATCTTATCTTCTTCTCCATAAATTGTATCCTTCACCACCACATAGTACTTTCCATAAGATCTGAAACATTGGGGGTGTTATGAATGATTCAGCAAGTTCAAGTAGTATCAGATCTTTAATAGTGTGTTTAATATGTGAAAAAGAAGAAGATCATGAAACAAAGGCATGTCCTTGGGTTTATTCAAGGTGCAAACATGTACCCCGTAATGGAGTGAGAGCTTTGTTGAGGTCTAAAACAGATGAAACTAATGGAAGGTTGTTTCTCAAATGCTTGAATCCAACATACAACTACTTTGAGTGATTTGACCAAGCTTTTTCCCATACTTCTGCACTTCCAATCAAGCTTCCATCAACACATGGTAGTATTGCCTATGGAGAAGACAATCACAGTGTTACAAATTATCCACTAGACAATCAGAAATGCTTCAAAGACAATCGCAATTCTCAATTACAACTGAAGGTATGTAAAAATCAACATAATTTCAACATAGCATACCTGATGCGAAAAAGTAAAAGCTGTGATGCATTCAGATAGGCTTCTGATGCTATTGTAATTGAAACTAAGGAAATACTGAAGGGAAAAGCTATAAATAATGCCAGGAAGTTAAGGGAAAAGCGTAATTGTCCAATCCTACGTTATATCGTCAACTGGTAGGCAGTCTTAACAGTCTTACTATTACACAACCAGACATAAGTCATACAGTTCATATTGTCATCCAGTTCATGTCAGCTCCAAGATCAACACACTTTGATGCAGTTCTTCGGATTTTATGCTACATCAATGGTACCTTATATAAAGGATTACATTTGTCATTTACATCCAATCTTCGTCTTCGGGTGTATTCTGACTCCAATTGGACAAGTGATGTTACAGAACGTCGTTTAACCACATGTTAATGTATGTTTCTTGGTGATTCTCTTATTACATGGCGAAGTAAGAAACAAACAGTAGTTTCCCATTCTAATGTTGAAGCTGAATATGGATCTCTCGCTCACACTAATTCTGAGATTGTTTGGTTACGATGGCTTCTTGGTGACATGGGAATTCTAGTCTTTGAGCCCACACCTCTTTTCTGTGATAACAAAGCTGCCATTTACATTACTCATAATGATGTTTTGCATTAGCACACTTAACACATTGAAACTAATTATCACTTTATACGACATTATTTTAAGCAAGGAACTATTGCGCTACCATTAAATAGTGTCTGATTCATTGTAGTAATTTTTTTGAATACCTGATAAACAATAGTAATTTTTTTTTCTTGATAGGGTATAAGCAATTACTACTGTTAACCGGAACACAGTGTTTTGATCATGTTCGAGTATACACAAAGTTATATTACCAAATTACACTGTTGCAACTCGGATTATCCGTTGCATTGAAAGTTTTCATTGCATATGATGAACCACTTCCTATTTTGATATAAAGATTGACCCTTCCAGAGGATGATTTTCTGACATGTTTTACCTAGAAAAAGGTGGTTTCCGTATCCAAATGTATTCTCATCATGACATTTTAGTACAATTGACATAGGCCCACATTTTTTATACTTCGGCATCATCTCATGAGTCCAGTATCCTGTATAAGGCTGCAAAAGTACCACTGCATCAATGGATGAACTCATTATCATCTTCCCTAGTAGGACAGTAACTCACGTACAACTCATCATTCACAACAAAAACGTGACAAATTTGACATCGATCAAACAACCAAACGATACCCACACCAACTTCAACATTAACATGAATGGATGGCTTACAGTGTCAATGGCTATATCTATGGAAAATTCACGCAAATCAATATGGTAAAATATTGAGGTGCAAAAGCTAAGAAGAGAGACTTACCTAGCTTTGTAAGATCTGTGAAAACACTTACAGTTCATGAGTATTTAAATTCAACATAAACCATTAATCATATGAGTATTTAGTTTACACCTACATGTTCTGAAAAGCTTAGTTTCAGAAGATTGGTTTTAAATGGAGCTCTATTTGGATTCAGAATTGTGACAATCAAAATTTGAGAGAGATAAAGCTATCTAATAGAACAGCAAATACAAAGTATGAATACACTTGGTACACATACAAATAAGTAATACACGAAGTATGACTTTTCCAGGAGTTCCCTCCTCAATGGAGCTGGGAAATTTTCTAGTTGACATAGGCGTCTCAATTTCTCTCTCGATGTTCCTCAACTGCATCGATAATGGAAGCAGTATCTGCATTAAGAGAAGAAAAATAATATCGAAATGGGCCAGCCATGTTTTTAGAGATTACTTTAATTAGTATTAACGAAAATTACATAACACCATATTGTATTGTGGCAGTGACAAATGCCCTGGTCGAATAAATAGTTGGACCAAATCAAAGAAAGTTTAATGATTACTGGACCTAATGAGCTTTTTAACAACAACTATCACTGAGTACTTGTTCATTTTCCGTAAAATCCAAATTGTTTAAATAAATTCATTAGTTCCTAACGTTCCAAGCGATGCCACCTTTTTAAATAAGCCTTGAACAAAATGTTAAATAAGCTTTTCGAAAACACTACCGATTTCAGTGTCATGATGTCCCAAGCCATGCCACATATTTGGGACCCGGATGTTAAAAATTAACCGCGTGATCAATAAAAATGTTTTGAGAACTCGGCATCCAAAATTAATGATGCATGCATGGACATTATATTTGATTATTAATATTTATTGGGCAACATTCAGATCCGAAATTTCGATAATTTGCGGTTCGTGAGCATCAAGTCATTGAAGTGCATGCCTATTGTTCTTTGGAGGGGGACTAACGGCGATTAAAGTAAACCTTGTGATTTCGGAAGTTAATTAAGCTGGGAGATGGAAACCCAATAGACACAAACATTAGGAGGCATGGATTATATGAAGAGTTGTGGTTTTTACCAAGTACCATCCATATGCTAGCAGGTGAAATTATAAATGTTTTTTTTAATGCGTCTACAAAGTTCGAAGTCAAATGTAAAAAGGTTGTGCCGAAATATTTGAAGCCCAAAAAGTAATTTGATTGTATGATTTGTATGTGATGAGTGAATTCGGGATTTTTAATAAGATTCACACCAGATGAAAAAAGGGACAACGGGTCTTACTGATTAGGCTGTGAGAATGTTGAGACATTTATGATTTATCCAATTGGAAATACAGGAGAGTGGATATTCTGAAAAAGCAAGTTCAATCTCTCCTGCTTACCCTGCATCACATAGTCTATTTGAAGGAATCAGAAAGCAGCCGAAAGTGAACGATTAAGGGTGGGAAGATAATGGCATAGCACGGCTTTGCAAGTCAATTCTAGGACGGAAAAAAAAACATATTTTTTTAACCGTTCAATGTCCAGGAAATTAGCACTATAATAAGTATAAGTAAGGGAAATATATAAACTTACTTTATCACTTGGTTGATGTTTTTGTTTCTGTTCTTTCTGCTGCTTTAACTGCATTGCGTTCTTCTAGAACCTGGGTATGAATTAAGTAAGGGCGCAACACGACATAATTTTGTCAGCGCCTTTTGTAATGGAAAAATGGTACGCAGTTCCAATTATACTGTTTTGTTGCGACACAGTAGGCCACCAACTGATAACAAAACTATTATGAACTATGTATACTGCATGACATTTGGATAATGAACTGTAAGATATCAACAAAAAAGAATAGCAAACCGCTAAAATGAACTAACCTGCACATCTTGTTACCCTAGTAACAATCACTGATATCATAATGGTTGAGATAACAACATGATTCCAATACTTTAAAGCCTGCAGATAGAGTTTATGTGTCTTTAAACTTCAACCGCAGTATACAACTTAGCAGATATATATAATGTGTGTCACTATGTGTGATTTCTTAAAAATATTCAAATGAAATTGAAATTGTCAGAAAACATCTAAATCCCAAACATTGACCGACGGTGACAGTTTGTAGCTGCTACAACCATTCTGAAATGGTTAGAATTGCAACCAAATCACTAACACTATATGACACAATTCAATTTTCGTAATTTGAAATTTGGGCAGAACCTATAACGAAGTAATAATAACTATAATTTACTATATCAAATTTAATCACAGAACATGTATTCTGAAGTTTACCGTACCTGAATTCCTCTCATATTGATTCCTGATGTCAATCTTGGAGTAAAGAAAATCCTGCACATATTGGTAGTTACATTTTTGTAAGTCCCCCAAAGAAAACAATAGGCATAATTTGATCAATAAAACCAATAAGCACCCAAATAACTCGAACCCTATAAACTAATAGAACCGAGATGTCTTACGACTCAACTGGGAAAGAGCATCCAAGGTGAAAACAGGTGACCAGATTGAAATTAATTCAAAAAAAAAAGAAAAAGCGCCCATCGATCCTTCTTAAGCGAGGACAACCTTTACCAATTTCGGTGGATAGTACTAAATCTGGATTAATTCATTCAGTTTCTGAGTATTTCAAAAATCGATTAACTTCTTGATATTAGGATGATGCAGAAGACCTGGAATTACCAAGCGATGAAGATATCAAAGTTCAGGATTAAGTAAACGAAGAATTTGAGAGGGAGAGATAACGATTTGGGGCATAAGGTAAAATCATTCATGACTTATAAAACTCTACCTTGACGAAATATGTGCCTGGAACTTTTCATCTGCGTGAAACATTTTGATACTTCATTGAGATGTAAAGAAGCGACAAACAGGGTAAGCAAAACAAAATAATCTAAATTTAGGGTTCATCAAACAGTTTAAAATAAACTACACAATTATCAAAATTGTATATATCGGTATTGCTAACTGAAAAGCCTAGAGTTCCATTTGGACCTCTTCAAAATCGTGATGTAGAGGAAGAAAACATTAATTGTCAAATTTTATACCTGCACCCAAACATCTTTAGAAATAATTGCTCAAATTTTTACTTCCGCATTCTGTGAAGATATGAAAAGTAAAAGACTTGGAGTTAGCACTCTAAATATCAATATCAATGAATCTCATCACCCTTCAAACATAAATCTTTAACATCATTACATAAAATGCAAATTAAAATTTTCCAATTTTTACTTAAAAAGATTAACCCTAGCCAATATTAGATTTGATCCAATTTGTGTCTTCAATTAACCCAAATTTGTGGTCGCCAAATTTATAAACCCACCTTTGAAACACAAAATGTTTCTATCATACACTGCATCTGATTCATAACCCAACAACAGGATGAATTTCGTAAATGCTGAAGTAAAAATTTGATTCTTTTCAGAAAAATATTCACGTTTGATCTAATCTGGTATTTTAGGGTTCTGGAATCGATTTGCTTTTTCTGCACATCGCTAAAAGTTTCCAATTATACTCCATCAATTAATAACAGCTTAAGAATGTTTCTGCACGAAGGAGAAACGATTGATACGAGCAGCCAAAATATTTGCTTTATTGCTTATTTCCAAGCCAATAACATCCGTAGATTTATGTTTTGGGAGAGCGAATCTGGACCGCCACTTACATAGGCAAAGTTATCCAAACTGTGCTTTGTATTTTTATGTATATCTCTATTTCCTTTCTCGGCTTTCTAACATCTGTATAAAGTGGGTTGGGCCCATTGATCGATTAATTCGATAACATTGCTCTTTCTGATGCTTATGTTTAACAACTTGGAATTAGTTTACTTGGTCACAACTATACAAAATTGGTTGTAATCATTGTGTAGCTGCTTAATTCAGATAGTATTCAAAACTGGACTAAGTCCCGGGTTTTTCTGCATTAACGGTTTCCTCGTTAATAAAATCTTGTTGTGTTCTTTTGCTTTAGTTTCCATATTATTTATTATTGTTTTCGTTATAATAAAGTAAATTCACCCGTGTGTTAATCAAACACTTGGTTTGATCCAATAGTTGTTTCGTATTCCGAAAATGAAATTTTAAAAGCCAACGAGGAGTTAAAATCTCTAAGCGCAAAATTTTTGGTCCAGATTTATTAACATCATATTTCTCTTTTCTGTTCCTATTTTATTTTATAGATGACAAAAATTACCGTTTAATCGGTACACAAACATATATTTAATTTTTTTAAAGTTTTTTTTTTTCATTTTTGATATAGTTTTTATATATCATTTCGATGAGTGTTTTTTTTCTTCTATTTGTCAATAATAAAAATAAGAACAAATATTTAGGTTGATTTTTGTTTGGAAATTATATCTATAACAAAAATTAGTTTGAAAAAGGAATACTCTTTAAGAATAATAATAATTAATAATAAAAGCCTTATTATTTTTTAATAAAAGCCTTGAGTGGCATCATTTACTAAAAAATAAGAAAAAAAATATTAATATTATATCAGTTAAAAATTTAACTAGTTTTAAACCCAATAAATTTGAATATAATTATATTCAGAGATACGCTTGTTTTTATTATTTGGTACAACAACAATAGTTGAACTTGATATTTTACCAAACACAATTTGATCACCTTTTTAATTAGCTTTAGCTTCTTTCTGTTTTTTTTTTGATCGGTAAAGAATTTTGTGCTGGCGAGTTTCGAACTTAGGTCACTAGTATAATCACTCAATGCCGTTACCACTATACTACAATGACACCGGCTAACCATCTTTAGCTTTTGTTTATATTTTACAAAACTGTTTTTTACACAGTGACACACGAAAACAAAGTTGTTTTATAAAACTCACATCAACACCAAAATAATTAAACCTAAGACAAGGAAGCACATAAGGTTTGTGTTATTTGGTTTTGGATAATATCTTTTCCTTGAAAATCAGTTGAAAAAGAGATGACGTCATGGTGTTATTGGTAAAGTGTATATCAAGACCGTTATTAGGATAAATAGATCTTGTTTTGTTTTTTTCCTTTCAACAAGATTTGTGCCCGTCCCGTGGCGATGCATTTTTGATTTGGTGAGACTAGGCGAATGCATTAAATAGGATGAGGTTTTAATAAAGGAAAAAGAAATACAGAGAGAAAAGACGCCAAAGTGCATACAAGAGGGAAAGTAAACAAAAACCAAACAAGAGGGGAAGCAACAAATATCAACCCAACCTAAGAAAAAACTAAAAAGACTAGGCTACAAACCTAAGCTAACAAAGCATCCAGCAACTCGAGCATAAACCTTTTACTTCTTTTCTTGGAAGGAGTTCTCTTCCGTTTGCCAAAATCTTCACTCATGGCCAAAAGATTTTATCTTGCTCCTTTTCAGATTTAGAAGCACCCATATTGTTATAATCTTGTACAATGCCCTTAAGTATGTGCTTGTACTCTGCAAGTTTGGCTTTAATAACACCAAACTGCGCATTGAAATCCACGAGCTTGTCCAGTTGTTCTTCTTCGATCAAAGGTCTTATCTGAGATATTTCTTCAATTGATTTAGCCTTGTACTTGCCTTTGACAACAATAGTCATTCACTTTCTTAACCTCTGTCTCTTCATTATCTCTTTCATACTCCGATTCCCCAATTTTGTTGACGGCATTACTAACAGACGATTAAAAATTTGATGTAAACAAAATGTAACCCAACATTTAATATCCCGTCCAATAAAAATTATGCCAAGTGTCCTCACCATAGCTTCTAAATAAGAAAAGGCCTATTTCCGCATAGGAAACGAGGGCTTCATTACCATTCAACGTGGACAAGATTTTATATATAAAAAAACCTCTCTCGTCTCTACTCTAGGCGATTTTTAGGGTTAGAGAAACTTTCAACGGTGGCTCTTGTTCTCTGCTCAAATCTGCTCGATTTCGAGCGGATCTGGGCAGAATAGGTAGTGTTAGTAGTAGTTTTCTTTGATCACCATTGTTTAGTTAGTAGGTTGTTGTTTATTTATGTTTTTTTTATGATTTTCTCTTGCAGTTTTGCAAGTTTTCTTCCCTTCGATGGGTTTTTTATCTCTACCCTTTAATGGGTTGATCTTTGTTCCCTCTAATGAGGTTTCTTCTTTGTTTTAATGGGTTGATCTTTCTTCCCTCTAATGAGGTTTCTTCTTTTGTTGTTAATGGCGATTCTTTCTCAAGGTACGTTTGTTTGGTGATGAAATCCGGAGCCGTGAGTTTTCACCTCCGATTTCAGAAATATGGGTTAATCTCTCCTTTTATGCAGAATATCAGCTTGTTGAAGAAGACCAGTTTCATTCAAAATGGTCGGTGTGTGAACCAAAAACCATTTCTTCTCCGATTTCATCGGATCTTTCATCGTACATGTATTTGTACTTCACCGGAATCCCTTCTCTTTCTCTTGTCGGAAATTTCGGATTTGTCCATCTAATGTATGTTTCTTTCTTGGTTCTGAGTTGTTTCAATCCTTGTGTAAACTTGATTCACCATTAATACAAAGGAGTTTCCTCGTGTTATCAAAAAAAAAAAATTACCGTTCAACGTGAGAGCTTATTTTGTCATGGTCTGGCGTTTTTATGATAGTTAAGATTTTATATACAGTTCTTAGTCTAGTTTCAGTTCCGACTTTGTTTTTGTTTTTCCTTTGTGATATGACATCGATCGTGAATAAGATTTCTACAAATTTCTGCATAAATTGTTATGGTGTAGAGGTGTAAAACGTGCCGGCCTAGCACAGCACATCCCACGAAATCACGTGCTTAGCGTACTATGTGTTGTGTTGTGCTGTGCCGGAGATTATGACGTGGCGTGATGTGCTGGGCTGTGCCAGAAAAATAAACGTGTTGTGCCGTGCCTGGCACATTTATTTTACATTTTCCAGTATAAAAGTTTTCCAAATATTTAGGTATTATATGTGTTATTATGAAAATAAGTCAACATAACGGTAATCAAATGTCAATAATTGGCTAGTACAAGGGCTCTTTTGAAAAATATACACAAAATGTGATGTATTGTGGCACGTTGTGTAGTATTTTATACATATTATGACGTGTTGTGCTGTTCCATGCCGCGTGCTTATTCGTGCCGCGTGTTGTGCTGGGTTATTGTGCCGATTAGTCAAACCCATCCCATCCCATTAAACTAACGTGTTGTGCCGTGCTGGGCAAAATCACGTGTTGGACGGGGCTGTGCTCAAATTTTAACGTGTTGTGTTGGCTGTGCTCGTGCTGGCACAACCCAATTTACACGTCTAGTTATGGTGTCTTTGATTAATATGGTTGGATTAATCCATATGAAATTGCTTACATATATACAAACTGATATGTTTTCTTCTTCATCATGAGGTTTAGGGTTTATGTGAATCTGGGGAAGAGCATCAATTAGGAAGGGTTTTCAGCTTTTTGCAGCTGACTTGGGATCGAGCCTATTTAGTGACGAGTCGAAACGATGACCACCCATGATTTTACCATTGGGCAGTTTATTTATTTGTCTTTAGGTGCCACCTGGAGCATAACAGCGTCTAGCTGCCATTAACTGTTATTTGAAAGAAAAAAACAATCAAATAAATGGTACTTTGTACTATAAGCTTAATGAACCAGGGTAGTAGTATTTTAATGCATATTTCAAAACAAGGATTACTTTATAAAAATCCCCTGATATTTTATCACCTTTTTTCGAACGGTTCATTTTCACTCAAGTTCTAATATATCCCCCTAGCCTAAATAAATTCTCAATTTTTCTGGACAAAATTTGCTTTCAAAATTTCTATCAAAAGAAATTATCGTTTAAGTTAATTCTCAATTTTTATGGACAAATTATGGTTTGAAAATTTCTTTCAACTGAAATTATCTTTTATTAGCTATTAGCTAATCTAAGATAAAATCATGCATTTGAACTCTATAAATAACAATCTAAACCATCGGACACATTGCCGACAATAGAGATAGATAACTTGTGCCTAGGATAGACAGAACAGAGAGTAGGAGAACGAGAGATGGCACCAAGCATGAACAAATTTGGTGTCGTACTGTTGGTTTTGATTGCATCGACGGTCTTCTCTGCGGACAAAGCTCAAGCACATTTTCTTGATTGCATGTATGCGTGTACAGCATCATATGCACTTTGCTGGCACTATTGCATGGCTGAGTCCTTTGGCTATGACAAGCTCTCGCCACAAGAAATACGTACTGAAACGCACTAACTATTATAAACGTTTCAAATTTATTTATTTTTGCTTTTGCAGTGTTTGGATATTTTAATACGTTCACTTCACTAATCAGATGATCATTTAATTTTGTGAATTTTATTGTAGAAATTCTTTCGGAGGAGGCAAAATCATTAAAACACTATGCAGAATCACCGTCAGTGCAAGATGGGGAGAAGCATCCATAACATTCACATCCTAGACGTTACGAATCCAAACACTCCAAAGCATGCTCACGATTGAAAACCTCTTTGGGAAAACAGAAGCAATGGTCTCTCTTGTATCTCGTGTTCTCTCTTCTATCCATTGTCTCCATTATTTCACGCAATCTAAATACCCAAATTTTGTTATGGTTGTTGTAATGAGGGTCCACTGAAGTATCGTCGTATCGAGACATGCGAAGATGCGAGACGTATGTTGGTGCGAGACATGTTATTAAAATTTAATCTTAACACCAATGGCGTTCCATTTTTTTTTTCTCTCATGCAAACTACTGAGCAAACAAAACCTGCCAATTGCACTTTTTTTTTTTCCTAACTGAATGTTTATTGATACAAACCGAATCCGAGACTCAGCGAGTATCACCTCCTTTGGTGATTCCGCATCTCCAAAAATCATATGCTTTAAATGTACATTAAAGTTCTCAATACATGCATATTATAAATATTTTTGACCGATCCATAGCAATTACATGTCAAATCAGGTTCTTTGATCAACTCCATCAAAGAAACCATGACCCAAGTCAAATTGAATATCATGAATTCAAACTGGAGTGCTTCTTCTGATGCATGTCCAACGTTCAGTCATTAGATAATCTTATAGAAAATGGCTGTCTTTTGTGCTTCTCTGCGGGCAAATCTGTCCACATCTTCTATTCAACTGTAAGTTTTCGGCTCACATCTTGGATCATTATCATCTATTCTAAGGTAAAAACTCAAATTGACACCTAGTTCTCAAGGTGAAAAGTCAAATTATCATCCATTTGTAAGGTTAAAGATCAAATTTTTACTTTTGCCTCGTGTAAAACTCTAACTATCACCTAATTCCCATGTCAAAACTACAACTATTACCTAGTTCTCATGGTGAAAAGTCAAATTATCATTATCATTTTTACTTTATACCGGGAGTTGGTCTTCGTCGGGCGCTTCCAAATGGTATCGACGCAATTATAAAAGTTGGAGATATAAAATCGTTCACAGGGAAGAAATTTTGTCCTTTAAATCCAGCAGCCATTTGTTGGACTTTGTGGAAGGCTAGGAATGCTATTTCCTTTAATGATGCTTCTGCCAGCGTAAAAGAAGTCATCCAACAGGTGAAGATTCAAGTTTAAAGTTGGGATCGTAACGAGCAAGTCCTTAAGGGTGCTCTTCTGAATTCCGTTATGCTAATTTTGGGATAGTTATTTCATTTCGTAATTGCTTCTCTTGTTTAGTTCTTGGGTTTGCTAGGTTTTTATCTACAGATTTGTTTATCTTTTCTTTCGTTTTATCTACAGATTTGTTTTTCTTTTCTCTAGTATTGTGGTGTCTTGTTGTAGCTCTTGAGCTAGCTAGCTTCCTTCTTCTTGTAGGTTTTTTTTAATATATTATCTTTTGCCAACCTAAAAAAAAAAAAAATTTCATACTAGGCTTGACAAAAAATTCAAGCTCAGAGCCTAAATACTATGCCATCAATGAACAAAGAGAAAATCATCTGTTAGCAGAAAGTACATATCTAGCTATTCGTACTATGCAGGTCCAGTCGACTCTCGACTGACACTAAAACTGCTTAGCGAACTTCAGAAATGAAATCTCCAGCAGTCAGCACCAATTGATCAAAGAGTTTGATGCACAAAGTGATTGGCCGAATGCTCAATAGACAATTTTTTGACCAAATTAAAAACTTGACTTCCCACTGACTGATAAATAAAAAATAAATTATGCCAATTGACATTTTTAACATGAACAAGTAAATTGTAAATCATTCGAGTGAAATTCTATAGTAAGAGCCAACATATGGGCTGATATGCTAGGCTCATAGTAACCCGTGGCAGACTGATGCAATTCAGCGATATACGGGTATATAAAAAAATCTTAAGTCGGTACTTACTGATGCAAAGATGTAGAGGTGTAAAACGTGCTGGCCCAGTATATTCTAGCCCACGAAATCACGTGGTTAGCATGCTATGTACCGTGTTGTGCTGTGCTGAAAATTATGACGTGCCGCGCTGTCCCGTGTTAGAAGGCATGCTATGTTGGGCTGTGCCGGACACATTTATTTTATATTTTCCAGTATAAATGTTTCCAAATAGTTAGGTGTTATATATGTTATTATGAAAATAAGTCAACATAACGATAATAAATGTCAATATATAGTTTGCTAGAATAATGGGTGTTTTGTGAAATATATCCAAAATGTGATGTATTGTGCCATGATGTGTAGTATTTTATACATATTATGACGTGATTTCTTAACGTGCTGTGCTATGCCGTGTCACGTGCTTATCCATGATGCGTGTTGTGTTGGGCTACTGTGCTGATTAGTCAAACCCAACACGTCCCATGAAACTAACGTGATGTGCTGTGCCGCCATGTTGTGTAGTATTTTATACACTAGGGAATGACCCGTGCCGTATCGGCATGGGCTATTTCGCAGTGTCCTAAGCTTGGGCACTAAACATTTCTAAGCACCCAATAATATATGGGTTTTGTTATCATATTATTTTGGTATTTAAAATTCCTACCGGCTTTTTCCATGTATTTGAAATTCAAACTAATTAAATATAATCACGTATCAATTGTGGCGGTAAATACTCAAAATGTTTAATACAAACGGGATTCTTTTTAATCCCCTGAATATTTATTTTTTCAAAATTTCATGGTTTTGAAACAAATTTGAGATTCTACTATGGTCGTTCTTCCCCCTTGATTGCACCTAATCTAATTCATGAGATATCGAAGTAGCAATCTAGATAAAATGATACTCCCTATTTTTCTGGAAAAGTGTTACTTTCACTTTTTCAATTTGGCCTATTTTTAGGCTAAAATGAAAAAGTGAAAGTAACACTTTTCCATAAACAGAGGGAGTATATTAATTTATTCTACTACGGTCATATATCATTTCTACTCTTCTTCAAGATACCCAAGTCAACGATGTTGCCTATATTTTCATAGGAACAATGGTAACGATATGCCTGCATATGAGGATGGCGATCTCCTGTTGACGTTACTGGATGGCGCCAATTGATTGGTCGCTAAAATTAGCTCCTGCAACGTCTGGGGTTAAATGCACTCAGTTTTGAAACCCAAAGCATTCAGTTTATTACCAAAGAAATGTATCAAAGAAACTAAATTGTGCATTCACATTGTATCTTTCGGTGTGCCTAGGAACATAAATGCACAATAAGTTTACATATGATTGAATAGTTGGTTAACCTAAGGCGATTCCTTGAATTTGTTGGCAGTCTTGGAACCGTGTAGTTGCAGGAAATCTTACAACCACACCCTAATGATAATCTATTAAATAATCTAAGAAACCATGATGAAATACTCAAAATCTTTTATTGAATCTTAGAACAAGTACAAAGATGATGAGGGAAAACCCTAACTTGGAAAGCAAATAACTCTCTCTCTCTCCTAAATATCTTATCTCAGCTCACCAAAAGGATCTCTCCTTTCTGCAAAGGCCTTTGGCTCCTTATATAGGAGTTTACATAGTGGAGGACAACTAATAAAGCCCCTAATTTCGGATTTGGCGCGCGTCAACTTAGCTTGAGCTTTATTATAGACACACGGTTTCTTCACTGCCGCACGACTCTTCACACTTTTATCATGACTAAGTGACGTCAACTGGTTCGTCATCCTGTATGTGTTGTACGCGTTCGTGTTCGCTTACTACTTATGGGCATCATTTCGTATACTAAATGAGTGTGCAGTATTTTGTACCCACATTTTGCCTCTTCTCATATCGTTCCTTTGAGAGAATGAGCGGTATGAGAAACCATAGTTTGTTATTATGCCGCACCAACTCATCTTTTCGTATTCCTTTCGACCGACATGTTTCCGTGATTTCGGCTTAACCGTCTACAGTGTTGACTTTTTCCCCTTTCAACCGGCACGTCCTGATTTAACTGGTTGCCTCTTTTCCTTATTTATTGATTGAAGTGAGGAGAGATAATTTTTTATTTTCTTTACTTTTCTTCTTCATCTCTGTGGATTTTCTTCATCTTCATCCTCTCGAAGTCTTCATCCTTCATCCTTTCAGAGATTTTGTCGGTGTTGTTCTTCTTCTTGCCTTATGGATTCTCATTCAGGGTTAGTGTATTCTGTTATCATTGTTGTCTTGTTTTTCTTGCTTTTGAATTTCCTACTGCCATTGTTGATCTGCTACTGTCCTTTATATTTGTTGTTCTTCATAATCCCATACTGGTTTTGTTGCAGCAAAAATTCCTCCTCTGGTAATCTTCGTATTACAGTTTCAAACCCTAAATCTTTTTCGATCCCTAAAGATGATGAATCTCGCAAGAGGAATCCTTCGCATAACAAGGTAGTAAGAAACACTTTCTTCTCTTTAGAGTTAAAACAATATTGTTGTCTCTGTTTCTTATCTGCGTTATTCTTCGAAGGATACCGAGGGCGAAGCTAATTGTGAGAAGAAGAAGGTCAAGAGAGTTCTCCGCGCTCCTACAATCAATACTTCTCTTGTCATCCCGGAGCTCACCTATAAATCATGTCCTCTGCAGGAGGTTTCCTCTAATGACGCTGTTGACACTCCTTTGAAGGATGTTGTTGCCTCTGCTTCTTTGGATGCCTCTTCCTCTCTGGATGCTTCCGCGTCTCCGAAGGAAATCTCCGCTTCTGAGGGAGAGGCTTTGACGCAGCACACCATCTCTTCTACTTCTGATGACACGACTTTGTCCAAAAGAGTTACTACTGTTTCTACTTTTGTGAATATTCCCATATCAGTGAAAGATATATCCGCTCCTGTTTCAAAGGATATCGCTTCTTCTGTGATTACTCCTCCCCCTTCTATGGTCACTTCTTTCTCTTTGGAGGCTGCTTCTGCTGACAAGGGTATTCTTTTACAAGTTAGCTCTGGGACTGAATCTATGTTGAACATCATTAATGCCACTCGTTCGTCTATTAGTGATCCTTCTCAAGTCCGCATCTGTGATTCTCTTACCAAGTTATTATGCGGCTCTCCTCCGGATAGGTCAGCAAGGAGCGAAATCTTCACACAGCTGGATCCAAGCGTCAATCTTGCTCTTGATCTCTTGGTAAGCGTCCTTTTATTTGTATTTTTCAATTTATACCATTTACCCCATCTTTATGTTTTTGTTGTTTCTTCCTTAGGAATCTCGTCGTCGCCTAGTCCAAACTGAGGGATTCTCTGAGTCTAGCAGTACCATTCTAGAACTCTCTCGTCAAAATGTTAAGTTAAAGAGGGATCTTCTCGCTGAATCTCTTGTAGCCGAGGAGCTTCGTAAGAAGAATCAAGATATCAAAGGTGTGTTTTTATTTCTCTTATTTAATCGCTCATGAGTTTTATTGCGATTGCGTCCATATTTTGAATTTCTTCACACATATGTAAAGAATTAAACCAGAAGCGCGTCGCGGAGAGATATAATTATCAACACTCTGCTGAGGATGCTCGTACGGATAATGAGAGATTGCAAAGTCAATTAGATCAATTAACTAATAACTATTCATACCTGCTTGACCAAATTGATAATTTG
The DNA here is from genome assembly GCA_023531105.1 of Papaver atlanticum. Lineage (NCBI taxonomy): Eukaryota > Viridiplantae > Streptophyta > Magnoliopsida > Ranunculales > Papaveraceae > Papaver > Papaver atlanticum. Next base: position 5,813,448 of record JAJJMB010001716.1, on the reverse strand, counting down.
AAGAATGAAAACCTTCGTTTATGCACTCAAAATGATTTTCTAAGCTCCCGAGTGTCAAACCTATTGGGGTCATTGTTTAGTGCTGATTTAAAAAATCAAACTCTATCAGATGAAAATCGAGTTCTTGCTGAAGATAAGCGGTCTTTTGTAAATGAGGAAGCGATATTTACGCGCCAGTATCTTGCTCTTCTAAAGACTTGTGATGATCAAAAGGAATCCCTTCGCGTTCTAAGAAATCAACACGATGAGGCCGTGAGAAATGTGAAGAGTTTAACTTTTGAGAATGAGAAGATCATCCAAAGCAAGATAAAAGTGACTGTGAACATGAATAAGCTCCGAGAACAGCATACACAGTTAAAGGAGTCTTATGATATCTTAGTAAAGGAGAATGCCTCTCTCTCCCAAGATGAAAAGAAGATTCGATCTCGTCTCCAAGGTCTAATTGTTGATGATTTTGATAAGATATGAAGGATATGAAAAGTAGTGGTCTCGCTTTATCTCAATATCTCATTTCTCAGAGGGAAGGTAGTCATATTGAGTTGACTGCCTCGGTTTACTTGCATTTTTTAATTACTTGTATCTTGTATATGCAAAATTGTCGCCCTGGTAATAATTAAATGTCTTTTTTGCAGCATCTGAGAGGTCATATCAATCTACCATCTCGAAGTTGAGGTCTGATCTAGCTAAGGCTCATAAAGAACGCGGGAGACTTTCCGTAGAACTTTCCTCTTCCCTAGATAGAGCGAATAGGAGGTGTTTGTATCTTGAGAGATTGATGGAGGTTGGCATGGAGAATACTAAGAAGGGTGCCACACGAGAAGTCCACCTCAAGGCTCAAATTCTTGCAGATCGAGTTTGCCTCAATAACTCACTTCCTTTATTAGATGTGGAACCTCTTGATGTAGATGAAGACGAGAAGCTTCCTGAGCCTGATAGTGACTATGATTACGAGAGTGACGATGATGAAGGTGGAGAGACTCCTCTCCAGGAGGATCAACCCGAAAAGGATGCGCCGGGTGGTGATCTTCTTAAGGATTCAGATCCTGATGTTAACTCCAACACTGAGGTTGATGTTTAAGTATCCGCACCAACTCAAAACACGCCACCAAATGATGCTTAGCTTTTCTTTTTCTTCAATCTTTTGTGCGTCTGGATGTACTTTAACTTTGAAAGTGGATTTTACTTATCTGTCTTTAGCTATGTATTGAAGAAGCACACTTCTATATCTACAACTTTTGTATAAGACTGTTTCTAAAAAGGAGAATAATACCTCCCTTATGTTATTCCCATACTTGCCTATGTTATTCTCTTTTTTAGAAATATTCTTTGTCTTCTCATCATGTGGTTATATTTGTGCGTCATTTAATCTTTAATTATTTTCTGCCCTTCATTGTTTCTTTGTGCATCACTTTCTAGTTTCTCCCCTGCAAAATAGGAATCGTTATATTTTAAAGTAATCTTAGGGTTTTATACTGAGGTTTTATTGCGCCTCCTTAAATAGAGGTCTTATCATCCTCCCCTGTATCTTTGTTTTTGGATATTGTCATGTGGAAAAATCGCAGGAGGTTATTACCCTTTCAAGTAATGACCCATTGATCTTGCCTTATCATTTCTCATATTTTTTGCCTCTGCAAGATGTATTTATGCGTCAATACGACGAGTCTTATTACTCCCGTGAGTAAAAGTCTCATGATATTAACATCTTTGACACAATTCAGCTCCCTAATGGAGGGTGCCGTCCTTATATTTCCCCTGACTGCCCCTTCAATGAAGCTTACCCCTACCGGGTTAGGGTGGGATCTTCCCATCCAGTGATGCAACAATCAGTTGTGTTCGCGGTCTCTTATCCCTCCGCCAATATGGCTTATGGTTACAAGACCGCACCCTAACTGGGTTTCTTGAGGACCGAGTGTATCATAGTCAGGACTTGCCAAGAGTGGCCAGGTACACCCCAGGCACTCTTGACTCAACCGTGTACCCCGACGCCCTGATCGAGTTTCTACACTCCTTAGGAGAGACCTTCTCACCTTAGTCTTTCGACTAAGGCGCATCTGCTGGATGGGCTTTTATTTCACCCCAAATCTCCATGACTGAGGTTCCAGGGTCAGTGTAGCTTTCGCCTGAGCCGTGCTAACTAGGTTTTCCCCAATTATGACACACGTTAGGTCTTATTATTGCATCTTGTTGTTATGCGAACTAGGGTGCACGCCACAATTGGATGCCTAGCCTCCCTAGTTAGAGGTTTTAATTCTGTTGCCGTCTATTAAGGTCTTATTTTTTCCTTTTTCTTGAGATGTTTAATATGTATAAAGAAGAATAATTTTTCATTTTCATTCATACTCTTGATTAGTACAACTCTGATATCTTCTTTCTTCATTGATTCACCTACATAATTACTATTTATTGGAAACAACTCTACGACTTATTCGCTTCCTTCAACCTTTGCGTTACATTAAGTTCGCGTACTGATTGTTTCCTTCAGGTGTACGATGAATGCCGCATGATCTACAAATAGTACTTCTTCTGATATAATCTGTTCCATGGGTGTTCAAGCCTGCGCCCCGTGTTCCTGCCCTCACTATCCATTAATTCATACGCTCCATTTCCGACAACCCTTTTGATTATATAAGGTCCATCCCATGTTTTCTCTAGTTTTGCATCTCCTCCTTTCTGATAGAGGGGTATTTCTCTTAATACTAGTTCTCCTGGTTGGAATTCTCTTTCTTTGACGCGCTTGTTATATTCCCAGGCTAGTCTTTTATGGTAGTTCTCCATATGTTGCAGAGCAATTTCTCTTTTAAGATTAAATCTGTGTCCAGGTTCTTTTATCCTTTATTAGTTGCCTCATCCTTCCCATTGCTTTGCAGATATAAAGGAGTTGTCTTTCCACTTTGGATCTTAAATGCGTTAAGCAACATCTCTATGTTTTCGCCCTCAAATTGTTTTCCATTATCAGAGACTAATTGCACAGGAATTCCAAATATGCAAATGATATTCTCAAATATGAATGTGAATACATCTCGATTTCAGATATGCTGTACTGCTTTCACTTCCGCCCACTTTGTAAAGTAGTCTGTTGCGACTATTAAGTATCTCCTCTGCCCTGTTCCTGGTATGAATGGTCCTACAATGTCTAAGCCCCATTTTGCAAATGGCCACACACTTGTTGATGAGTTTAGTGCCGCTCCTGGTGCATGTATTATTTTCCCGTGACGTTGGCATTCTTCACACCGCCTAGACACCTCCTTTGCATCGTCATGCATGTAGGGCCAGTAGTACCCTTGCATCTTTGTTTTGTAATCCAAGGATCTTCCTCCACTATGGTTCCCTGCGTCTCCATAGTGTATTGCCTTCAAGATTTCCATTCCTTCCTTTCGTGTTAAACATCTGAGTGATGGTCAAAGGAAGGATCTTCGATAGAGCACGCCTTCTCTTAATTCGTAATTTGTCACCCGGCTCTTTAACTTGTGCGCCTCTAATCTGTTTCTTGGAACCTCTCCCTTTTCCAGATATAAATGAAGTTGGGTCCTCCAATCTGCGTCTTTATCCGATTGTCTTTCTTATGCATTTTCCACCATCATTACGTCTGCGTCTTCTTCCTCTTGTTTTTTAATTGAGGGGAAAGAGAGCGTCTCTACCTTTATATACCTTGCAGTAGGATCCACTAACATAGAAGAAATGAATGCCAGTGCGTCTGCGAATCGATTATCTTTCCTGCATATGTGCCTCCAACTTATGTTTTCAATTTTTGTTGAGAGTTCTTCAACAAGTTGCTTGTATTTTTGTAGAGATGGCTCATTTGTATTATATAACCCTTGTATTTGGCGTATTACCAATTGTGAATCACTAGTTATTCTAGCATCTTCTAATTTCATTTCGACCGCCAGCCGTAATGCGTGCACCACTGCTTCATATTCTGTTTCATTATTGGTGGATGCGAACTCCAATCTAAATGAGTAAGCCATTCTTGCTCCTTTTGGTAAAATGAACACTATTCCAATTCTGTTTCCTTCGCCGTTTGATGATCCGTCCACCAATATCTCCCATCTATTTGAGTTATGCTCTGTTAACAAGTCTTTAGGATTTCCTTGGTCTTCATCTATATATCCATCATTTCTTCTACGCCTTCGTCTTCTTCTAATGGAAATTCTGCCAAGAAGTCCGCAATAACCTGTGATTTTGGTGAAGATAGTATTTCATACTTGACTCCAAATTGTCCTACTTGTGCGTTCCATCTTTCTATTCTTCCTGATCTTTTCGAGTTCTTCATTACAGATTCGATTGGTACTTTTGTTAATACTTTGATATTGTGAGCTTGAAAATACGTACGTAGCTTTTGTGTTGCATAAACTAGTGTGAGGATAAGCTTTTCGATCTTTGTGTAATTTGTCTCTGTGGAATTGTAAGTTTTACTTATATAGTAGATTGGCTTGTCAATTCCTCCATCTAGGAGAAGCAATACGACACTTAATGCATGCGGTGTTGATGCTAAATATATTAATAGTTCTTCTCCTGGCTCCGCTTTTTGCAAAATAGATAAATTCATTAACTAATCCTTAATACTTTGTAGCGCTTTCTCGCATTCAACCGTCCATTCGAATTTAGTTCCTTTCTTCAAGATGTTAAAGAAGTGTTTGCATTTGTCCGAGGAACGTAAAATGAACCGGCCTAATGAAGCTAGCAGCCCATTTAATTTCTGCACGTCTTTTACTGTTGCGGGTGATGGCATGTCTCGGACCGCTTGCACCTTCTCTGGATCCACTTCAATTCCCTCCTTTGATACAATGTAACCTAAATTTTTTCCTGATGCTACTCCAAAGATGCATTTTGCTGGGTTTATCTTCATTTTAAATTGCCGCATCTGTTCAAATATTTCTTTTAGGTCTTCAACATGATCTACCGCCTTCTTGCTCTTCACTAGCATGTCATCCACGTAGACTTCTAATGTCATATGCACCCATTTTTTGAATATCTTTTCTACCATTCTTTGATTTGTAGCACCTGCATTTTTTAAACCAAAAGGCATTCTCGTATAACAATATAATCCTCTTGGTGCGAAGAAAGCCATGTGTTCTTGATCTTCTTCAGCCAGGGGGATTTGATTGTAGCCTGAATATCCATCCATTAGTGATAACCTGTCGTTACCTGATGCTGCTTCCACCATTTGTGGTATATCTGGTAATGGGAAACTGTCCTTTGGGCACGCCTTAATTTAGGTCGCTGAAGTCGATGCAGATCCGTATTCCTTTATTTTTCTTTGGAACTACCACCATGTTTGCTATCCATTCTGGGTATTTTGCTGGCCTTATTATCCCTGCATCAAGCATCTTCTGTAACTCTTCTTCTATTTGAGGATGATATGTTGTTGCTATTTTCCTTATCCTTTGCTTGAATGGTCATGCGTTCTTGTTGATATCTAACATGTGACATGCGATAGATGAGTCTATACCTGGCATTTCGTTAATGCTCTATGCAAGAATGTCTTTATATTCACGTAAAAGGTTGATTGTCTTTCTTCTTCTTCCTTGTCCATCTTAGTTCCGATTTTCAACATATTTGGTTCTTCCTTTGTCCCAATATTTATGTCTTTTTTTGGCTCTGCTGCGGTAAAATTCGCTTTTGGTTCTCCTAATGGTGATGGTTCCTTTATTTTATGTACTGGTTCACCTTCTTTTTCTGGGATTTCGCTTGGTATTCCTTTTCCTTCTTGTGCTCTTATCATGTATATTCTTAGTTCTTCTTCTTTCTTCAGTTCTTTCGTCTTCCTCCATCTATCCTTTCGTTTCTTTGCGCGTCCTTCATAACTATTCACATCTACTTCATTGCAAATTTTCGCACTCCTAGCATCCCCTTTAACTTCGCCTATTCCACTCGGTGTTGGAAAACGTACGCACTGATGGAGAGTTGACTCCACACCTTTTATCGCATGCACCCATGGGCGTCCCAATAACATATTGTATGGTGACTCCACATCCACTACGCACAAAGTTACCTGCGTTTCTATTTCTCCTAAAGGTATTCGCATGGTTATCTCACCTTTCGGTTTTGTTATTGTCTTATTAAAGCCATGTATGTTGTATGTGGAGCGCGTTAAATCCGCATCCTTATCTCCCATACTTCTGAATGCGCGGTAGAAAAAAGAGTCTACTGAACTGCCCGTGTCTATCAAGGTTTTGTCTAACGCGCACCATTCTTGTGGTTTCGCACTTTCACTTTTATCTTTTTGCTCTGCAGTTAGTGTAACCACTAGTGGATTTGTTCGTCTCAAGTTCTCTCCTGGTATATCATCTGCTGCAAATGTTATCATCTGTTTTTCCCATTCCTTCAAGGAGGTTGCTTTCTCCACCGTCATTATTTTCCTTCCTTCATAATCGCGTTTATGTATTTTACCTGTGATTCCTGCATGTAGATCTGCGTCATTCACACTAGTTTTTGTTATTGAGTTACATTGTATACTCCTGCTCTCTTCTTTTACTCCGATTATCCTTGTTGCTCCTGTTTGTTTATTTTGTGCTTTAAGACATGTTTTGCTTATGCAGTTATTCTCCTTCTGCACTTGTTGGATCTGTGTCTGGATTAGCTGAAATTGGTTGTGTCTTTCGTCCATCTGTGAAAAAGCAACAGTTTCGCTTCTTTTTTGTTCCTGCAGTTCTTTTACTTCTCCTGGTTGCTATTGCTTGTTCTGTTGTAGATGCTTGCCTCTCCATTAGTTCCTGAAATAAGATCTTCTCTTGTTCAAAATAAAAAGTTTTCTTCACCAACAGGGTATATCATCCTCCCTATTTTCTAGCGCCAAAATGTAGTTGTAGGAAATCCTACAACCACACCCTAATGATAATCTATGAAACAATCTAAGAAACCATGATGAAATACTCAAAATCTTTTATTGAATCTTAGAACAAGTACAAAGATAATGAGGGAAAACCCTAACTTGGAAAGCAAATAACTCTTTCTCTCCTAAATATCTTATCTCAGCTCACCAAAAGGATCTCTCCTTTCTGCAAAGGCCTTTGGCTCCTTATATAGGAGTTTACATAGTGGAGGACAACTAATAAAGTCCCTAATTTCGGATCTGGCGCGCGTCAACTTCTCTTGAGCTTTATTATAGACGCATGGTTTCTTCACTGCCACACGACTCTTCACACTTTTATCGTGACTAAGTGACATCATCTGGTTTGTCATCCTGTATGTGTTGTACGCGTTCATGTTCGCTTACTACTTATGGGCATCATTTCGCATACTAAATGAGTGTGCGGTATTTTGTACCCACAAACCGAATGGAAACGTAGCATGGTAATAAACAGGGTAAAAAATACGCCACCCTCTGGGATTAGATCATAAATATAAAAGTAGAAGAACATAGGGTTAAATGAATTTAGTGAAGAACATCTATTCCATTCATATCAAAGTAGAAAGATGCATATGGTAAATTTTGGTATTCTAACTGGTGTACCATTTCCATTTCTGTGCCATTCTTGAGTTAAGTAAAACCATATTTGTGGTGTAAGAAACAAATCTGAACATCCATCGCAAATTATTTACATTCATTATGATTAACACCAACACTCAAGTCTATCCGAAGCCCACTTTCAATCAAAATCAATCATAGTTTCTTAATCTTTGATTTTTCAGGGGTCTTTCTTAACGGGTCAATATGAGAAGCCTCCTCCAAGATGGGTTCATATTGAAGCCTAAAATTTACAAAAAAAAAAAAAAAAATCATTTTTTCTCGTACTCATGGAGCTCTACAGCCGGTAGTCACATTCCGTTTTATACTTATGACGCCAAGACGTATCGCATTTTTGGAACTTTCTTACTCCGTGTCAACAACTTAAGAGAACTTTAGTATAGTCCCTGAATAATCATGTCGAAGGGTACCTTTCAGTACCAATAGCCAATTCAAAATGCCAGCTTTCATCAAACACCAATAATCATCAATTAAATTTCCAGTTCCACATGAAAAGTAACTCATGCTTCTCCTTTCAATATCACTTCAATACAATTTTCATGTTCAATCAAATAACATTACAATTATCAGAACATTTTAAATTAGAACTGCATATGATCCAAAAGATATTTTGTTGACGAAGTTACGGCAAAGCCTAAAGAGAAATCAAAATGCATTCCTCAAATATGTAGCAGTAATTTGTTTCGAATGAGGATCATAGCTAGTTAGACTGATAAGGTTGACAGTTCATATCCAGTATAAGCACTCCCTCAAATTCTCAAACTATTTACCATATAGCTAAACAACACCCAGGTTAAGCAAGCTATCCAAGTTTGTTTAAAAGTCAGAATATTGAGGAAGCATGTTGCTTCGCAGTATAGCCAAGATGCTAACTGTATAGCTCTTGGGATAATCATGTGTAAATTTAGCTTACCTGTGTATTTGAAAGCATTCATGTATTGAATGAAGATTTGCAGCCGCCCTAATAGAGATGGATATTTTCTTGCTTTCCATATGAAAATGGTGTAATCTGTAGATGGAGCATTCATCTGGCCATCCATGGTGCAGGAACATTATGCATTACCGCATTTAGCAACATAACAATAAATAAGAGAACCCATGTCAGAAAATCATTAAACAGAACCAAAATCCTCTAAATAGATTCAAAATCTTCAAACAAAATTGCAAGAGTATAAAATAAAAGCTTTTTCAGTTTTGGGAAGAAATCGTACATAAAAAGCCAAGACAAACTGCTCCGAGAACTGAAAAAGAAGTTTAAAGTTTAAACCTTACAGAGAGAAATTATAAAGAAAAAGTGAAGTACCTGCTTAAGTGAAAGATGTTACAATATACATTTGCTTCACTCAATTTCTGGAAGATGTTATAATATACATTGAAACCTGTACAAATTCATATTCTGATCAGCAAAAAGAAAGTATGGAATACTTACAATTTGAAGAAAACAATTTATATGCAAAAATTTATATTAGCAAATGCACTCGCTACAATATTTAGACCTTCTCCCGTCTAAATTTCAACACCCTCCACTAAGACAATTCCACTGAGTGGGCTTACCATAATTGAACAACAATTCCTCATGCGATGGCTAGGTAGTGCAATATATCTTAATCATTCGACTAAGAAATGACCTTTTTTTCCCTACAACAATCTTTCTGTCTAAAGGATGGAAAAATGTAGCCAACCACATCTGCGTTAAATAGCTGTAGCGATTTAGGGAATTGTAAAACATCTAAGAATCTATGTAATGACCTTTTAGAGTCACCTGCTATAATAGAAATTCAAGGAACCTATGTACTGCCAGGAACATAACATTACATGAACCGGAATGTAACATTAGATGAAACGGATGCAGTAAGAATTACCTGTAAGATGTATGTTCTGAAGATTCGATTCGAGTGATTCGAACTCGGTGAAACAGAAATTATGGGGAATAACCGACACAGAATAAGCATCTAGGCAGGGAGTGATGTTTTCCATCGAAAGTAGCCCCTCTTCTCACTGTAATTTCTCAATAGTGTACAAACAACCCTCTCGAATCTGCTTATCAAATTTCCAGATAAGATTTTTGGGTATGATGGCAAGTAACTCATCTCCCTGTAGCAGCGAAGGTGTTAGTGGAACATAAAGGAAGCTGTATATGGTAAATTTACCGAAACAGCGGGATCACTACCTACTTTACGAAAACTCTTCAACTTGTCCTGTGTGACTGAGCAGGGCCGTCTTAATCCGAGGTTTGCAATTAATCTGCGATTGAAAATGAAAGATTATTTAAAAAAATGGGTAAAGTAAGTTTAGGAAGGTCAAATCCAAAACAACAACACAAAATCATCAGAGCATTTGAAAATGCAAATTTAATCAACTTTGCATGAATGAAAAGGAAAACAATCACCATATTGAAAGTGGATGGAAAACGTAACTGGAAGCAATGGAAAAAAAAAACTTACATGTTCAAGTGGAACTGATGCAATTCTCGATTGTGATTTGGCATTTTATATAGAGAATCCAATTAATGCAAGGATTAAACGCTTTTTTTGTGTGTGTAATAGCTAGAAATTAATCTGGATTTGGAATACCTTTTGTTGTTGAAGAGAGAATGTAAAGGCATCGCCATCCCAGGATTTCTGATCCGTTATGGAATTGAGAAGGTAAGAAAAATAAATCACTCGAAACATGAATAGGTTACCATTAATCGGAACACGAAGAGACAATGGAAAGGGAACCTAGGTCGATTGAAAGATCCATCTGGTAATGAAAAGATAATGGATATGCTAAATTATCCACACAACTCAGCCGTTACATAATGGAAAACTCAATTTATGAATTGGCATTAAGAAACACAATTAATATCTCAGGCGTGGGACTCGAGGGAAGGACAACCATTAGATTAACAAAATCAAGATCATTATCCACGAGGGGAGGGAAGATCACGGCCGCTAGTTAGGAAATCCAATGTATCTTGGCCGCTGGGTGACTCATCAAACACTACTGTTGTATAACCATTGACATTATGACGTGCTTTCTTAAAGTGTTGTGTTATGCCGTGCCACGCGCTTATCCATGTTGCGCGCTGTGCTGGGCTACTGTGCTGATTAGTCAAACCCAGCACGTCCCATGAAACTAACGTGATGTGCCGTGCCGTGCTAAGTCACGCGTTTGGCTGGGCGGTGCTCAAATTTTAGCATGCTGGGCTGGGTTGTGCTCTTGCTGGCATATCCCAATTTACACCTCTACAAAGATGTATTTGCCAAATTTTCATCGGAGTTGAACTAACTCAATGTAACGCTGTAAGTGAACCACACAGTCCAACTTAAGGAATTCCATTAATTTATTTTTGAAGAATCTTAAAAATGGAGGATATCTTCCCCCTTAAAGGTCTTGACAAAATAAGCTCTCACGTTGAATGGTGATGAAACCCTCTTTTTCTATTGGTCGAAATAAACCTTTTCTAATGTAAAAGCTATGGTGACGACACTTGTCATAACTCTATTAGTTGGAATATTTAAAATTGGGTTACACATTGTTTACATCAAGTACTTAACGGTTAGTTAGTAACGGTGTCAACCAAAAAGTAGGTGGACAACACTTCTATCAGAGTTTTAACCTAAATAATTTATTTACAATGTCTTTACACCAAATACTTAACTGTACGTTAATAACACCGTTACAAGTGGACAATATTTCCGTTAGACCTTTAAAAAAAAATCACTTATCATTCAAATCGTGAAATTCTTTGTTACCGGGTTAATTAAGGAAACTGTGTTACTATGAAAATCGTGTTCGAAAGGAAAACTGGGTGATTCATCATTTGTCTTGATATAGATTTAATTTAAAATAATATGTTATACGTATAATACACCTTTCCGAGTACGGAGGTTACTCTAATGGTAATATGTAAAGATAAATATATAGGTACGATAAGATATCTACAGTCAAGAAAAGATACATGAGCTACATTGTATCAAGAGCTTGTGGTACATGTTTTAAACGTGTGCCCCAATTTAATTGACAGCACAAAGATGACAATTTTCTTACTCTATTTTCCTCCAAGGTAGACTTGCACTTAAAGAAAGTCTCAAACATATAGGAGACACTTACGAACAAACATGAGTAACACGAAGCACATGTACATTAAACACATAGCTTATCTCCCATGTGATACTACATTAAGGCGCATTCGGTTCCAAACTACGAACTCAATATTTAGGTGCAAACACATAGTAATATGATAAATACTCGATTTCCAATTTGAATTGGGACTTTCATAAAATTCCAAACACGGTTAGTTCGGTTTTCCTTTTGAGTTCGTAATTTTTAAACCAATCATACATTGCCAAGGGTCTTCACCTAAATATTGTCAGGTCACTTTTTTCCAAATTAATATAGAAAGGGGAAAAAAATTCATATATTTTCTGCAAAAATAAAAGGAAATAAATAAATAAAATCTGCACATATTCTCCACCTATTTAATGTATCTACACATATGTCACCACGGGGAGCGGCGAAATCCCTCGCACACTAAATAAAAAATGCATCGCCGTGCATGCCAAATAATGTATCGCCAATGGACGGGGTGAAGCCCCGCACACCAAGTTAAAAGAAAAAAATGCCCGGTACGTAGCACGGGCACAAATCTAGATTTCATAATTTCCTCAACATTATTTTGGATCAATAAGTAATTTTGCTGAACGAAGCTCTGCAAAATAAAAAATAAAAAATAGACATTCAACGGATATGCCAATTTCTTCATTGATACAGGAACATGAAGCGGGTTCTTCTGATATCCACAACAATCAATATTCCCATATTATTCTTCAAATTTTATCAAAAACAACAGATCGACCTTAATAAGAATCTAAATTATTAGATTTATTAAATTCTTCTTCTAGTTTCCTCCAATATCCCAATGTTTTCTTGCTGAATTTAGAATGCATTCTTCTCATCCTTTAAAAATCCTTATTTACTTTAAATCAAATCTGGGATACGAACGAATATATCATAACTATATCTTATAAACGAACCATTCACTACACTTACATGCCAGATTAGCTGGTTCCACCTAATTCCACATTCTATTTTGGTGAATGAATCATTCAAAGCAGAAGTGCTTGTATCCCATATTCGCCAATTTTGGTAATTAAAGCTCCAATTTCTTACACTTTTCAACATAAAGCCTTTTTCAAAATGAAGGCAATTTTTGTACGTACGTATTGTACAATTACCATGAACAAACAATCTATAGATATGATTTTAGGAGGTGAATCTTCTCGCGAAAGCTGCATTGCCTTTTAGAAGAGTTAACTTCCCCGTATGATTTTGCGCTAATGGAGAGTGTTAGATACTATCTAACTTGACTATGAAGTGTCACATAGAATTTACTGCAAAATAACTGATAGAAACAAACTCAATATGAATATCAACGGTAAAATCTTCGAAACCAGATCATGGTTTCGTCGACAAGTCCACATGGTCCGTAGTTTTATTTTATTTGTTGCCATTTTGATACAAATTGTTGTTCTGAAAAATTAGTTTTTGTTATTCATTCTTATGGGTCTTCAAACTTCAAAGCTAATAATCATCTCATGAACTTTACAAGATCAAGATTCCTTGCTTAATTCATTTTACGTACCATTTCCTCTGGCTAGCCTCCCCTAGTATCTCAATGTTGTTGTATGTGTTTTTGGTTAAAATCGAATCAGTTTTTCCATATTTTCAAGTATCCATATATATGCACATCCAATATATGTTTAGGGGTTTTATTTTTTATTTTTCTTGTATATTCATTTTTCTAAATAAAATTTCTCTTCCAATCAAAAATAAAATAAAAATAAATCCAATAATTATTCGGTTAAAATGCAGCATAACCACCTAATTTTTTTACCATCGAATAACTTGTTTACTTTATTGGAACCTGGGTTGCACGGACGCTGCATTTTTTGAGCCGTGTCCGCGTCCGATGTGTGTCCGACGCACCAATTGCGCGTCCTGCGCGCGTCTGGTTTGGACGCACCGATGACTCGGATTTGAAGCATTTTTTTTTTTTCATTTTCATTTAAACTTCTTCCATTATTTTTACTATTACTAACTAAATGAAGAAAGGCGAACATTTTGATCAATCATTTAGGTCTTTATTAAGGTTTTGTAATTAGAAATGACATCACGTATACCTTTGGTTGGGCATGTGTTGTTCTAAGAATGCATTTTGATTGTGCCATGTATTTAATAGTGATTGATTGCTTGACCTTCGGTGTGTATAAACAAACGATCTCTTCTTTTCTTTTGAAATTTATATTCATGTAGCATCATTTTCTAATTTTTAGGATCGAAACACTAAACTTTGATGTATAAATACATGATTGTATATATAAATAATATATAAATAAAATATATATATACGTGTCCGCATCCTAATATTTTGAAAATTTTGTAGTATCCGTGTCCACGTCGTATCGCGTCAGCGTTTGTGCAACCTAGATTGGAACTCTCGATGGTGCTTTACATACTAAAATCAAATGGATGACTCAACTTATGCCTCAGACAACCTTTTAGGGTGAATTACATTATTATCCGTTTTTGAGATATTAATTTACATACAATTATATAGTCTATAGAGATGACAAGACGAATCAGTAAACTTATATTTTCTTCGAAGCAGGTTGCATTGACACCAAACACAACACTAGTATCATTACTTTGGCCCCTAAGAAAAATCATATAGAAACTATTAGAAGATTGTAGACTTATATTCCTTCTTACTAGTGTCTATAAACTTTTATCCAAGGTACTTGCTACAAGATTGAAACTGGTCATGACAAAGCTTATTTCACCTGTACAATGTGCATACATTGAGGGTAGAACAATCATAGATGGTACCCTCATTGCAAACGAGTTAGTGGACTCAAGATTAAAAACTGGGAAGCCGGGAATCATCTGTAAGATAGATATTGAGAAGACTTTTGATAGAATCAACTGGAGTTATCTAGAATTCATGATGCAAAAAAATGGGTTTCAGCAAGAAAGGGATCAACTGGACTAAATTCTGCTATTCTACAACCACCTTTTTTTTTTTTTCTTCAGTAGCTCAAAAGGTGTTAGACAAGGCTGCCCTATGTCTCCAGTTTTATTTAACATTGTAACGGAGGGTTTCTCAAGATATATTGATAGGGTAGCTAACTCTCAGTTAGTCAATGGATTTTCAATGGTGGAGATCTTGTGGTTAATCATTTGCACTATGAAGATGACACCATTTTCTTTGTTGACAATAAAAAGAAGGAACTCACAAATTTGTTCTATGTTCTTCATTGTTTTGAATACATTGCAGGTTTGAAAGTCAATAAAGCTAAAACAAGACTAATTACTATTGATGATGTACCTCTAATCAGTGAGTGGGTTGTTGAGTTGGGATGGGCAGTAGATACAATGCCTTTCATGTACCTAGCCTAACTCTAAGGCTATTTGGGTGCCAATTATAGAGAAGTTTGATGCCAGGCTATCTATTTGGAACCGAATTTCACTGACCATGGGAGGCAAGTTAGCTCTTCTAAAATGCATCTTAACCTCACTGCCAATGTATTATTTCTCTCTTTTCAAAGCTCCGATCTCAGTCATCAAGATTTTAGAGAAGAAAATGAGAAATTTCCTCTGGGGTGGCAGTACTTGTTCACATTTGATTAAATGGAACTTTGTCTATGCAAATAAGTAAAGGGAGGTCTTTGCGTGTTGAACTTGAGATTTATGAATTTAGCTCTTCTAGCTAAATGGTGTTGGAGATTTGGGGTAGAGAAAAATTACATGTGGTACAAGCTAATAGTGGAGAAATATGGCTGCAATATTTCAAATTGGGTGCCGGGTATTGTAAATTCACCACATGGAGTGTCTTGTTGGAGAACAATTTCTGAGGCCGGTGTTTTGGTCAATAACAATTCAACTTTGAGTATCCATTTTGGAAACATGATCTCATTCTGGCATGATAAGTGGGTGGGTAATACTTCTCTTGCAGAAAATTTCAATTTTCTCTGCAAATTAGATAGACTAAAGTTTGGTAGTTTGGACGAGCATATTACACATGATGGTGCTTAAAGATTTGAGTTTAAGAGAGTTCTGAAGAATTTGGAAGTGGCGCAATATGAAGATCTCTTATGTATCATCATAAGTAATCCACCTGTTACAGATAACTTACCGGATACGAGAAGGTGGGCACTTCATACTTCAGGTTGTTTCACAGTTAAGTCTCTATATGAGACTTCCGTTGCAGCCGAGGGTTTGGATGATTTTCCACATCAATTTGTCTGGAAAGCTGGCGTTCCTCCTAAAATTAACTTCCTAATCTGGTTTGCAGTCCACGGTGAACTAAATTCCTTGGATATGTTACAACACAAAGGTATGGACATCTACAACTCTTGTATTCTATATGGTGACATATCTGAATCTCAGGATCATATCTTACTTCACCGTAAGGTGGCATACAATATTTGGATGGCATTAACTCCTTTCATACATTTGGCTTGGGTGTTTCCAGGAAATATATTAACTTTTTCTCATTCATGGTCTCTCATTAAACTGTCCCATTCAGGAAGAGTTGTGTGGGACTTAATCCCAGCTGCGGTCATATGGGTTTTATGGAGAGAAAGAAACTGTCGCAGTTTTGAGGAAAAATACAGTTTCAAAATGGATGCAGACCTTGCTATAGATGTGAAGACCCTTGTGGTGTCATGGGCTAATGCTTGTGGAAAGAGGGTTCACCTGAACTTCTCTAATACTGTAACTAATTAGGAGATTGTATTCTCCTAAGTTATACTTCTGTGCTTTTGTTTCTGTCTACCTTTGGCAGACATTTGTGTATTCTCTTTTCTATAATAAATCTCTCCTTTTATCAAAAAAAAAAGAAAGAAAAAGAAATCACTAAACCTCTGATACATAAGTCTTGCAACCAACTTGATCTTGTGTCTTGCGGCTAGAATGTACATGCCATCTATTCAAATAAATTCAAATAAAAAGTTATACTCATTGCAAAACAACGAGTTCGTGATATAGATAGCAATACTATTCAGGAAAACCACATAGATGTGAACAACTTTAAAAATAATGGCAATACATTCTATAGAGAGTGAACAACTTTAAAAATAATGGCAATACATTCTATAGAGATTATCACATCAATGCTTATATGACAGGAGGGTTTGGTGTGTCACCCAGCGGCCACGATATATTGAAGTTTCTAACTACCGGCTGGGATCTTCCCTCCCTTCCTAGAATAACGTACTTGATTTGGTTAATCCAATGGCTGGGCTTCATTTGGTCCCACGTCAGGCGTACTAACTCCGTATCTTGATTGCCGATATATGAATTAGGATTTCCATTATTACGTAACGGCTCTAGGAATAAATTAGCATTTCCATTTTCTCTTCAAATCCAGATGAAAGTTTCAATTGAGATTAGAAACCTGCAGTTAATGACACTCTCATCATCTTGGTACTAATTGATTTCTCTTTAACTCCCCTATTCCGGAACGGCTAAAACCTTATGATGCCTTTCTGATAGAAGTGTGTGGGCTTCCAACTCAAAACCAATTGGCAATGAGTGGAGTGGCTCCACACCTTATATATTAAGATCTAGGCTAAGGAGTTAGCTATGTGGGACTATTTTATAGTTTCTCCAACATGCTCCCCTACACGTGTAGGGTGGAGATTAAGCCACTACAACGTGGACCTCTGTATGAGAGATGGAATGGTGTCTTTGTGACATGAGACCATTTTTCGAGCAACAGAGTTGGGATTTCAGTCTAGGTTTTTTTCTTTATCCTCTACTCTTTAACTGTTAATTAGGTAATTTTTCCAGGAGAATTTAATTTGTGAAGGAAATTTTTTTTTGTAATTGAATTTTGTTTTTCTGATTTGATGAATTTAGATGAGTTTAGTTTTGTTGCAGGTTGCGGTTGTTTAAAAGTTTACGTTTGCTTTTGGGCGAAAGATTAATCTTCTTCTTTCTTTCCCCTTTCTTTCACTATTCTCTAAAGTCTCACCCTTGCTGTTACAAAAGCGTAAGAATCAATTTTTATTTTATTTTATGTTCTTTTTGTGTACGTTTATCACTCGAAGAAAGTACAAATGATGGATTTGATCTCTTCTTTGTTGTGAATATTATGCAGAATTGTGGATAGTAGTGGAGTTGCGTTGGGCGATCTTGGGTTGGACGGTAAGAATTTCAAAAGTGGGTTGGAATCATGGCTATTAGAATGGGTTATGGGTATATGATTTTATAGTGTGGAGCTGTTTTAACTATCTCATTATGTTTTTACTTATGCGGTTTACGAATATTAAAAATGCTCTTCTGATTTTTTTTGTCTCCTAAATTTGTCATATCTTAACTGAAATACAGTTGAAACTTCTCACAATGTTAAGAAAAATCAAATTGAAGTTCCTTAATTTCGAGATCAACAAATAAACTGAGAAAAGGTATGGTGATTTTTTACCTGTACTTTCATTTTTGCTTTATTTTGGTCATTGCGTATAGCTTTGTTGTTGGATACTAAACTATGTCTAAATTCGCTTAGAATGGTTTTGTTTCCTTCAATGAGATTGTCAAGACGATGAGGATCATTCGCCAATGTGTGTAGATGCTGAAGTATACTCAATTTAGTTTGTTTGCGATGCGAGTAAAAGGATAATTCGTTGATGTACAAACACATGAGTAAGCATTGTCTAAAATTTATCCTTTTATAGTCTGTAGTGCTGCATTGTTTAGAGAGAATTCTGTTCACCTGTTTTTATTTTCTTACACCATGTAAATATGTCCATCTTAACTTTGCAGAGAATAATCATAAGAATCAACCAAGTCGTACACACCCACAACCTGATACAAGATATATATATATGTATTGAGACATAACCTATAAAGCTCGAACATGGATCACAGTGTAGCTCGAGGCAGTTTGATGTTAGTTTTTGTTATTTATTTATGCAGGCTCTTTGATATCTTTATCATATGTTGATATCCTCAGGTTAATCTTATTTTGACAGCCAAATTCATGGCGGAATCTGGTGGGCTATGTTTATGCCCAATAGAGACCATTTGTGCAATTGAAGAAGGTTGTCGTTAGTAAACGGTGTTGATCGCAACTATATTTTGACCTGTTTGTCCATTTCATATATGAAAAAACCATCTCGATGAATTTATGCAATTTCCTTTCTTTCTTTCTTTTTCTCTAACTTTTGCCTTTACTTCTAATTCTGTAATTAATGTCAGCTTTCTATTGTAGTTTCTCTTTCGTTGTTGAGTCATCAAAGTAGATTAGGATACTATTTGTCGTGAAGAATACATGTCTTCCCTCCCTTATCTTCACAATTTACCTAGAGGTGTATTAGGCTGCTCTCACAATTTTTTACATACTAAATTTTTATATTTGAAATTGACTTCAAACTAATCGTTTGTTTTTTCATATAGACATAATGCAGCTAATAGATTGATAGTTGTCCTAAAAGGTTTGCGGAATTGTAGTTCTATGAATCCTATTTCGGATTGTAAGTTCAGTTAAGAGTGGTCGAATTTATGCATTTTTGATATTTAGTCATGATATTCAGGGAAGCATGACAGTGTTCAATAATACGGTACATGTAATTTACTTTTGAAGCTTGACTGTGTACATAAATAATGAAATTGTAGTGTGAATTTTATGCAGGGAAACATGATTGTGTTCTTTGTGACGAATTAGATGTTGATGACATGTTTGCAGTAATACAGGTAATCTGCTTTTGTATTATTCATGAAGTATCGGTTTATCAAATTTCACTGACTAAATAGCACAGTTAAATTTACCAATTCGAAATTAGCAAACTTTGGTATTCAAAGAAGGGATGAAAAAGTAGAGATCATTAGAAGAGAACACCCCAGTTGGTCGTCTTTGATCTACACTTAGAAATGTATTATTGGAGGTCACATCCTAAATTACAGTATCAAAATTCTTCACCTCCCTTGCGAATGACTGAAACCATCACCAAGTAGGTTATTTATTACTATGATGCATCTAATTCCGGCAGCGAAATGAGAAGTATAGACTGCTCGGAAATTAGGCCACTTGCAACTACAACCCCAGCATGAACGAAAGGTATAACAAATGTATGTCTCAGCGGCTAGGAAATGCAATCAGTTTTCAAGCTTTTCATTTCTTTTTTCTTAAGAACTGAACATGTACATATATACTCCTCAAATTATAGGTCTTATTCATTGATTAGTTTATCATAGAATGGAGGATTTTGATTTTTAGTTTGTGATCATCCCGCTCTCTTGAACAATAGAAATTACAATAATTATAAACATTAAGATGCGAAAAACCAAATCAAAATGAGGTTAAAATCCTCTGTAAAGAGAGGTTAAAATGTTCTCTTTGGAAGTAGGGCAATGGATAAATGACGACTGGGATTTATCCAATGTATTTAAGGCTAAAGTTTTTCATTAGGCAAGCATGTGTCTTATTTCTGGACCTGTTCCATCAGTTGCAGGTTTTAAACTTTGTTAGACTTATTAGGGAAGGACTAATTGGTTTTTTTGTTGGTTGGTTTTCCTTGGGTACTCAGTGAAGAAGATAAACTCTTATAGAAAAAAGCTCAACCCAAATCACAGTAGCACCAAAGCATACATATATATATATTAATTCACAGATCAAACATTGAGTGTCATGAATTGGGCAATCTCATTCCAGCTGCATTGGCTTGGTTCCTCTGAAATAAATGAAGGATCTTTACTGCTGGAAAAATAATTCTCACCGCATAATCAAAAGTATGGTGGTACCTCAAAAATGTTCTTGTATTTGAATTAGAAATTACTTTATCGAGCTGTACGAAGCTTAAATAAATATAAGGTGCATTTTATTCCAATGAGTTTTATGGGATTCATTAAGGCTTGGAAGCCAAGGGCATACCAATGGTTTAAGCATTTCAATACAAATATTCGTGTTTGTGTTTGAAAATTATAAATAGTTGCATAACTTTACTAATGGAATCAGACTTTACAAAAGTGGATTATTATGTGGGAGAGTTTTCTGTTTAGAAGGATCAGACCATCATTGTGTGAGTTTTATAAGGAAAAATGCCATCATTGGCTTACTGACAGATCCCCTCGTGGACACCTGATGCAGATAATTAGGAAACTAGATAGTTTTTTTTAGAAAAGAAGGAAACCAGATAGTTGAAATGTCCCAATATAGCCATCAACAAGCAAGTCGAACAACTTCCAACATTTTAAATATTGACTAAAGTCAAGTTAAAGGAAAAACAATACGAGCGTGCATGAAGAAATACATCATACGGTTTACAATTTATTACAAAAGGAAAATGTTAATAATTAGATGAAATTCAAATACAGGGATAAAAATGAAAAATTATTAATATATTAGTCGTGTTCATTGGATAAAAATGAAAATTTATTAATATATTAGTCGTGTTCATAAATGTGTGATTTCCAAGTTTAAGATAATGTGAAATAGCCCGTGCCGTTACGGCACGGGTCATTCCCTAGTAACACACATGTCAGTAAATTTTTAGCAGAATAACTGATAAAACACGCATCTCATCGTAATGAGTGATTATAACTGAAAAAAGACCTAAAAAAAAACATTGTCGTCTCTTAAAGAACTTTAACAAGATCAAATTCTTTCGCCTAACCCCACTTCACCGTATTAATTAACTCATTAATTTTACAGTTTACTCCAATATCTTAATCATTTTACGTTTCATGGGTTTGTTAATTCATCATTTGGACGCTTTATACCACGTCTCCGAAAACCCATATGGTTTAAAATTAACAAATCTATGTGATACAAGTTTCCGATGCATACATAAGTAGCAAAAAAAAAAAAAAAAAAAGATGATCAAACTTGTCTTATAGATAATTGATCATTCACAAAATTTACATGTCAAATCAGGTCCCCTGAGTGGCATACTTTTTTGGTGAATGAAAACCAATCCTCCTAAATAAACCGAGAGACGTTGACCATTTCCAAAGCACTTAAAATCTCCGTCAAAGAATAGTTGATCATTTACATGTGTTCTTATTAAATTTTTGTATATAATTTCACATTAAAATTGCCGAAAAATACAAAATGATCGCCTAAAAATTATGGCATCAGTAAGCATGGAAAAAATTAGTGATTAAGCCTATTTATCGCAGTTTACGGAAAATGGGTCATATGTCCAAAACCCATAAAATACGCGAGTAATGGACTTGTAAAATATAGGTATTGGTGAAAAATACATAATAAAATTTAATCAAATATACTCTTTATTTTAAACTTTACTCTTTATCATATCCTTTTCTCTCTCCTATTTATTTTCTCTATCCAGTTTTAAATTAATCGTTAAAAAGGTTTTACTTTTGAAATATAAGTCGGATTTTTACAAAATTTATATTTTTGGAAAGGGCTTGAAAATCTCTACAAAAAAAGATTCATTGTTGATATGAAGTTCGAAAAATAAAAAATCGATTTTAAACCAGGCCGGTGATACATTATGCACCCAAGTGTAACCTAGCCAAAATTTATTTCTTATAAAAATATGCATTACGCACCCAGGTGCAACTTAGCCAAAAAAAAATTCATATAAAAATATGCATTATGCACCAGGTGCAACCTGACCAAAATTTATTTTCTATAAGAATATGCATTATGCACATGGTTGCACTGGCCAAAACATTTTTGCTATAAGAATCAAGAAAATATGCAGATAAATCTAGATTTATCCTAGTAATCTCACCTGCAATATATTATACACAACTAAAATCACTACTTCATGGCCTCGAGCGATAAATCCACCATCATTACCATTCCCATCAAAACATCAACCATATTATTTTGATACATCTAACGTGTTGTTAATTGTTGTAAGATTCCAACAGTTCTTAGGACAAACGATGATCTAGAGGGAATTGCAACCAGCAAAGTTGAATTTTCAGCAATGACACCATCACCGACTCCATTGGCACTACCGTCAACATCCCAAGCCATTGGAATCGTCTCTTCTACAACTGAATCTCGAAAAGATTGATCTAGGATTTGCATAATAACTTCGGACATAGTAGAAATATACATTAGATCGATTATTATGGCTAGCTAGGGTTAGGGTTTGCGTTTGAAGAAATTATTAGGTCTCGTCAAACTGGGAAATTGAAATAGGAGTGATTCGATCCAACATATCGGCTGATACGTTATATTTACTAGTAGGTTCATATTAACCAGCTACAAACTGATTCATCAGGATACATTTTGGAATGGGTATAGTAAACGGAACATTATGCATTCATACAAGAATATTGGATGGTAAATTCTTCTGCTCCACCCAAGTAAGCTATGCAAAATTGTGGACTAATGCAATTGGTTTATACTACGATCATATTCTCATTTTTCTGCCAAATTGTTAGATGTATATGCTATTTTCGTGTTCCTCCTTCATTTCTCCCTCTGGCGCTTGTGGTACCATACTTCGATATGCATGTTTGTTGATTATCTAAGTTATCGCCGTAGGAAATGAGGTGACAATATTATAAAAAAAGAAAAGAAATGAGTTAACAAAATCTACTGGCTTGTGGACGTATGGGAATTCCGCATTTCTCGTATAAGAAAAGACGGTGTTAATTATATTGGGAATAACTTTGGTACTCTACACCACCTAAAGTGAGCTTCTTGTTTTGGGTTTACTTTCATAAATCCCTGTCAACTCTGGATACGTTAAAGAGTAGAGGTATCAATGTGCAGAATGAGGATTGTGTACTTTGTAAGAGGGAGCAAGAAACTGCGGATCATATTTTTTGCATTGTTCGTATGCTTTTGAAATCTTGTGTTATTTCATTAAAGCTTTTAAGATTTCTTGGGTTGGATCAGCTGATATGCAGGGTCAATTTGCATCTTGGAGGGGTAATTGTTTTTCTTGATGGAATAAGGAGATTTCGTGGAAGTTGATCTATGTTGTTCCTTGGCATATTTGGAAAGAAAGAAAGGGAAGAGTACGCGGTGCAAGGGGATGCAGAGCAATTGATTTTGCTAATTAAGCATACTCTTGCTTTTTGGTTTTTCGACAAAGATGTATTTAAGGCTTTTCTATAAGTCAAATTATGTTTCAGTGGGAAGAAATCCAAAACAACCAGTCTATGTTGATTGCTTCCTTGGATTGTATATATCTTTTTTCTTTTTAATATAATTTTTCTCTTTCGAAAAAAACTTTGGTACTCTTATAAAAATAAAATTACATAAAAATCCTGGATTCAGGTTAATGAAAAATACACTATCCGAACCAACTTAGTATAAATAAAGGAAAGATCAGAAATATTCAACTATTTAAACTCTTATTCGCATTAATCAAAATATGAATATACAGTAAAACTTCAATAAATTAATAATGTTGGGACTGCAAAATTCTATCAATTTAGCGAAGTATTAATTTATCGATAAATTAATAAGTCATCAAATTATCGAAACATTCTAAGTTTAAGTTTCAAAAATAAAATAAAATAAAATATTTATGTTAAACTTAAAGATTTATCATAACAACAAATATATTGAAGGTTATGAAACGAATAAATTAAGTCCATAAATAATAGTTGTCCTTGAGGCAATTAATATTGCAGTTTCTTCATGGACAACAGATGTTCAACAAAAGTCAATTGCAAATTGTATCCAACATTGTAAACTTCGGTCACAAGAAAATGAAGATGTAATAGTCGTTGAAGATGAAAGTATTAGTGAACTTGGATTGATAATCAAGGAGTTGAATTACCGTAATCAAATAAATGTCGACATTTTGCTAGACTATACAAATGAAAATGATAACAGTACGGAAATTTGGACAGATGGAGAAACAATTGGGAGTGTTATATCAAATCCTCAAGAAAATGAACTAGGGGATAATAGTTGCATTGTAGTGCCAGTTTCTCGTAAAAATAAATAAAAACTCCCTCCGTCCCAAATTAGATGAGCTAGTTGGTTTTAAATTTTGTCCCAAATTAGATGAGATATCTCTCTAATCAAGGGGATATTTCTAAAACTACCCTTTTAATTTATTATTGTTACTATAAGAAATATGTATAATTTGATAGCCATGTTTATATTCGTTACATAGGTGTTTTAAAATGTTTTTCAACGGTATAAAGTTTACGAAAAACCGTGGTATAGTTTAAGAGATAAATTATTTCTAAGTTTTACTAGTTATTATCCATAAAGGTAGAATTGTAAAAAATACTTAAATATACTCCCTTTTCCTCTTTGCCTTAAAAATTGTGCAAACTACAACTAGCTCATCTAATTTGGGACGGAGGGAGTAAAAGAGAAATCTTATCAATAGTAGAGCTAAATGATTTTCTCATACAATTTGAAAAATGCATTCCTAAACTCCTCAAGGGACTACAAAATATGAGAGATTAAGTCCAATGTTGCATAAATGTGAACAAGAAACAAAAAACTTTGGAATCTTATTTTAGTCACCGTAATGTAGTGCTATTATAATGATTATTAATTTATATTTCAGCTGGAACCTATTGGACACTTATATTTTTTTTTATTTTATAAATTTAGCGAGGTTATTAATTTAATACACTGGCCCAAATCGGAACCGACAAAAAATATTATTTTAACGAAGTTATTAATTTATCGCGGATTAATTTATCGAAGTTCTACTGTAAGTACAATCCAGTGACAGAAAGTTAATGTAATCTATATTCTATTTTTTCGAAGAATATAGACTATATCCAATTGCGCGTTATTAGTCGATATTTAATTTCTTTATCCAATTGCATTATCCATAGGGATCCGAAAAATAGTTTCAGTTATTGGTAAATACAGTCGATGTTCCTCTATTAGGTTTCTACTTTCGACCAGTACAAGAGTCGAGGTTTGTACTTTAAAATATGGGGGATTTTGTGTTTCCCCCTCAAAATAAATAGTTATTTTACATTACCCCCTTTTTAAATTGATAATTGGTAAAACCCCTATCCGTTAGTTTTGCTGTCACCACCCAATTAAGTCACCACGTGCGAAAACTTGTGTGTCATAATAAAAACACCTTTCTTCCCTACTAGGACTGATTAAAAATTAGGTATTTCAAATCTCCAATTAAGTTCTCCACCACCAAGTTCTCCGCCGCCAGCTCCGAATTCTCTAGATTGATTATTATTCTCTAACCCCAGTTGACCAGAGTCCTAATACGATCACATACCTTCATGAGTATTGCTGCAACAATGAGAATTCACTTATGAGATTAGCTGTTCCACTCCAGCAACAAACTCTCCATTTACCTGAAATTCAATAAAACCACTGATGATCCAAATCGAGAATGAAAAAGCAAGTCTGACCTTATATTTCGAAAATTTGACCTAAGATTGATAAAACCCTTCGAAGTTGAAAGAAAAACCCAGGAAAAATGGAATTTGGAAATGATTTACGGCGGTTTTCTTTTTCTTTTTTGGTTTTGATTTAACGATAAATCAATTTGGGGTTGTAGAGTTTGATTCAATTATTACAAGATAAGTGATGATTTCGATGTCAATCTCTATGTTGAATTTGTGAACTACACTGATCATGATAGGGGGATAGATGGTGGTCGAAGTAAAGAATAGATAGATCCAGATGGAAGAGACACCACCAGTAGTAATTGATTGAGATTTTTTAATTAAAATTTTACTCTTTTTTTTTTTTTGGTTCTTGCACAGTGGTGGCGGGTCTCTAATGGCGGTGCTAATTAAACAGAGAAGAAGAAAGGATGAAGATGAGTTTTAGGGTTATGATGTCTGATTGTGAGAATTTATTGTTACTTTATACACATGTGAGCTGCACGTGCTTACTTAAACGGATAGTCACGGCAAAACTAACGGACAGGGGGTTTTACCAATTATCAATTTAAAAAAGGGGTAATGCAAAATAACTATTTATTTTGAGGGGGAAACACAAAATCTCCCTTAAAATATTGTTGTATTGTTTTTTGTAGTTTCCTTCAATATCTTATTGTTATCTTGCTTGATTTAGAGCTCATTTGTTCCATCTTTGGAGAGAGAAAGAAACCCGTCTACTTTGCGATGAATGAATTTATCATAGCGTATAATGCAAATAATTTCTAAGATAGTTTTGATCAAGATCGGTTATCTTATAAATGAACCATTCATTACACTTACATGCCAAATCAAGTCCACATGATTCCGCATACTATTTTGGTGAATGAATCATTCAATTTATTACCCCCTTTTGATAGATTGTAATCTCATATTTAATAATTTTGGTAGTTAAGAAGCTCCAATTTACTATCAAAAAGATTTCAAAACTCAAGCATATATTACACTTTTCAACATGAAGGCATATTTTGTACGAATACACTGTAGTCTCTAGATGATTTTAGGAGACTAATTCCGCTCATAGAAGCTCTCCCACTTAAATGTGCAGTATAAAACATTTGCACATTGTTTTATGGATGACCGTTCGTACCAATTACAGGCCACATCAGTCAGCCTGGAAAGTTAATTTTTGCTTGGGACTGTTAATCCTCGTGATATTTGATAATTTCCCCATACCGGCCTTGGTCTGGCAGGCCATGCTCTTTTGGTAAATGCTAAACAATTCTTCTTAACAAGCCAATTTTTGAACATTGCTAAAACACTCAAACTCTCTGAAGGAAAACATGAACCCAAAATTGGATGCTATGGATCAAATGAGAGGGAGACACATAAAGTGTTCCAGATACACGTTGAATAATAATTAGGGGTTGATTTTCACACTAGACGTGCAAAATGCAGCACTGATTATACCCACCATATTTCTTTGCCACCTACTTGTTTACTTCATTGGTTCTCTTGGTGGTGCCAAAATCTAAGTGTACAATACACTTGTACAATTTGATATGTAAATCAAAGAAAAGATGATTGTTATTGATTTAACAAATGATGTTAAGATTAATCAATCCGAGGTCATTTTAAGCTAAATGGTCTGTTTCGTCATGGTTTTTTGGGTTTTTTTTCTCGAAATAATTGACGACCAACTCGAGTTTTAATCAAATTGATGATGCTTAACAATAGTTGGGGCCTATGTATCTCTGATTATCAAATCAATTCCGGAAAAGAACTATTAAAAGGCCTTCAACTGAATCGATTTTTTTTTTTATAGAAAAAAACGTGGCGTGATCAGGGGATGCACATTCTTAATCCCTTGGGGACTCCCTCCCTTTGGTGGGTCGTCCAAATATTACGAGTGAGAATAAAATTCACCTTCTTTCATTAATACCTTCTCCTATCAAGATAGAAAAAAAGAAGTGCAAACGGTCAGGTTTTGACGTTTTGTTTGCACAACAGTTGCAAAAGAGAAATCAATGGAAAACCAGTGTTGTTAAGATTACACGAGAGAGAAGAGAGAACACCAGATATAAGAGAGACCATCGTTTCTGTGTTGCCTAAAGAGGCTTTTAATGGTGAGCATGTTTGGAGTGTTTCGCTTCGACGCTTCCTACTTTTGTAATGTTTCGGATGTGAATGTTACAATTGCATCTCCCCACCTAGCACCAATGGTGGTGGTGCGTAGTTTTTGGAATGTGCCGCGTTGTTTACTTTTCCTACAAGAAAATTCACAAAATTCGGTGATCATTTGATTAATGGAGTGAACATATTAAAAGATCCAACATTGAAAAGCAAAAAATAAATAAATTTTAAGCATATAAGAAAAACGAAATGCTAGATTGACCGTGGGTTCAATTTTACGGTCTATCATTCCCTTTCGGTGGATGAGACACATCCCAAAACCCACCCTAGCTGGTAGACGGTGGGTTGAGGGGGAATTTTCTACAACAGTGAAGTAAATGTTAAGAAGAAGAAAAAAGAAAGTTATTCTGTACTCATTCCATTTGACGTGGGTTGGTTCTGCCATCCACCAATGGACTCCGAGAAACAATACTGGCAGCAAAGTATATAGCCTGCATGACAGTTATACATGCAACTCCAATAATCTGCTTGAGCTTTGTCCGGAAAGAAGGTCGTCGATGCAACCAAGATCAACAGTACGAGGCCGAATTTGTAGGGCTGTCAATGGATACCCGAATATCCGCTATCCGTTCGAGTTCGTTCGAATCGTTAGTATATTATTCGACATTTCGGTATCGGTATCGGTATCGGATAATCTTATCGGATACTTACTTATTAATGGAACGGATACGGTTGTGTCAGTATCCGACGGATAATTATCCGTATCCGATAGTGGGGGTATATATGTAATTTAGATATACCCTAATACCTATTATAGATTTATAGTTTATTTTTTTAGAGATAAACATCTCTGGTTTTTACTCTCACAGTCTCACTCTCAGGCTCAGCGACAGCACTGAAGAAGACGACTGATCTTTCTCCAAATTCATCAGCATCTCCTCCTCCAAAGCCACAGAAAGTTTGTTTCTTACTTTGTTTGATTTAAGCAAAGGATTGCTGTTTGATTTTGCATTTTGTTAACATTTGTTCCTTAATTTCGAATTTTAGGGATTGAGTCAAGTGAAGTTCTCTTCAACAAAGTTTTCTCTATCTCACCAATCTTTCAGATATTTGAGAAGGTGTTTTTACAGTAAGGTATTCAATCTTTCACTCGAATCTCTCAAGTTAGGGTTTTGGATTTTATAGAAGTTGCGATTTAGTGATAAACGAGAAGAAATTAAAGATTGGGTTTGGTGATTTGAGGATTATAAATTGATGTTTTGAACTAAATTTAGAGAAAGAAGTGAGATCAGAGGAATATGGAAATTGGGAATTATTTTAGGGTTCTGATGTTGTAGTTATCATATGCTCTGAGAAGAACTTATTACTGTTATAGTTTAAACTTATTGATGTTATAGTTTAAGCATAAGAACTTATTGTTTATGAAATTTATTTGAAGCCTAATTTGTTTCTGGTAGTGATTGAGAGCTCAATTGAATTTATTTGTTTCAACAACTGAAAACCTTGTTTATCTTGTCTTCAATAATTTTTTTTGATGTTTTGATAACTCATAGTTGAGTTAGGAGTTCCTTTTGTTCAATAACCTCTCTGATTCAGTGATTCTTTGTTGGTTTTACTGTAGGTCAGTGCCAATGTCAAATATAGCTTCCAATAATGTTGGCATATCCAATTCCTTCACTCAGAACAACGAAGCAAGTGCATCATAATTGAGAAAACGTCCCCAACCAGAACCAGAAGCAGGGAATCCCCAACCATAATCAGAAGCAGACAATACTACAGAGGGTACTGTACAGACAAATGAAGGAGTGAAAAAACTACGTCCATTAAGATCAACAATATGGGATGAATTTAAAAGGGTATTTCAGAAGAAGACTTTGCCAAATGGGAAGGTGGAGGAGGAAGTTATAGCAGTATGCAATCACTGTCAGTTTAAAACTCCTGCGCAGAGTTCAAAAGGAACAACCCACTTGAGGAACCATTTAAAATTCTGCAAGGAAAAACCTGAGAATCAACCTGGTCAAAGAATAATAACTTCCGTGATTACAGGTAACCAAGGTACAAAGTTAGCTAATTGGAAATTTAATCCTGAAGTTTCCAGAGACCTTTGCTAAAATGATTGCAAAGCATGACTAACCTTTTAATTTGGTTACTTATCCATATTTTCGAGAGTTTGTGAAGTCTCTCAACCCGTCACCCAAGATACTTGGGAGGAATACAACTCGATAAGACATTATGAAGATTTATGCTGTGTTTAAAGCTGAGTTACAAAGAACTTTAGATTCACTGAATTCTAAATGCAGTCTCACGACTGATATGTGGACATCTAAGCATACACGGGATGGTTATTGTTGTGTTACATGTCATTATATAGATGATGATTGGAAGTTGCATAAGAGAACACTTGCATATGTTTTGGTGCCATGTCCACATACGGGTGAAGTTTTGGGAGAAGCTGTAAAAAGCATAGCTTTGGAGTGGAATGTGGATAATAAATGGTTTGCTTTGGCTGCTGATAATCTTTCTGCTAATAATGTGATGATGGGTAGACTCAAGGACTGGCTTAATAGCAAGAGATCTTTGGTTCTTCAAGGGAGTATGTTTCAAATGCAGTGCAGTTGTCATATATTACATTTAGTTGTGCAAGATGGAATGACAGTAGTTGCAGGCTTTATAGAAAAGATTCGTGAATGTGTCAAGTATGTCAGGTCTTCACAAGGTAGACAAGAGAAATTTGAAAGTGCATTGCTGCAAATGAGACTTCCTATACGGTATGTATCTATAGATGCAGACAATAGATGGAACTCTACTTATCTTATGCTAAAGAGTGCTATTGAGTTGCGCCAAGGATTTGTGCGTTTAGCAGATTTAGATAATAGTTTCAAGTGTTTACCGAATTCAGAAGAGTGGGAACAAGGAATAGTTATATGCAGGTGTTTGGAAGTGTTTTATGATATTACAAAAAAACTTTCAGGGGTTAAATATCCAACAACCAACATGTACTTTCTAAGTGTTTTTCAAATTAACTTTAACATTCGAACATGGGAAAGGAGTACCCACAGTTATATTAGAGAAATGGCAAAGGAAATGAGAAAGAAATTTGACAAATATTGGAGTACAAGTAATTTGTTGATGAGTATTGGGATGGTTTTAGATCCACGGTATAAGGCGCGGTTGGTAGAGTTTACTTACAAGAAATTGTATGGTGACATGCTATGCAGATCTAAAATGGAGGTTTTTCGTGAAGATTTGGATACTCTTTTCTCAGCGTATGAGTCTCAAAGTGGTTCTGTTCCTGATTATTTTATCAACTCCTCTACTAGTGAAACACGGTCATCTAACCTTGAGAATACTCAATCTCCTTCAAAATATGAAATTCAACTTGAATTCAAGGAGTATATGATGCAAGATTGTGTTGCTGATGTTTATAAGTCAGAGCTGCAGAAGTACTTAGATGAACCACTACTTGAAGAAGGCGATGATGAAACTTACTTTGATTTATTGATGTGGTGGAAGAATCATACGCCAACGTACCCAACACTTGCCAAAATTGCTCGAGATGTCTTGGCTGTTCCGGTGTCAACTGTAGCATCAGAATCTACCTTTAGCGATGGCGGTAGGGTACTTACAACACATAGGAGTTCACTAGCTCCAGAAGTTTTTCAAGCCTTACTTTGCTTAAGTGATTGGTTGCCTGATCTTATAGGTTCATCTCTAACTTTCTTATATTGGTGAATCATTTATAGATATCCTTGTCTCGCAAATTAATAACTTTTTTTTTGTTATTTCAGACGATGACAATGAACAAGCTTAGCTGAAGTAAACTCAGTCAATGCAGACAATATCTTTTTGAATTTTGCATCCCTTGCATGTACTGCAGGTATGAGGCTCTGACTTCTGTAGATGATATCCTAAATGTTGAATTAATGAGTTGCCTGTAGAACCTAAAACCTAGAAATGTTGAATTAATTGAGCTCTGTATTTTTGTTGAACCTAGACTTGATGTCTGATTAATGTAACAACTGATTCCCCAGCATATGTTTATGGGAAGCAGAAATTTATTGTTTTGAGATGAATAAATGTGGCATTCTTTCAATTTATTGTGGTGCAATTGTTAGTAGGGAAACACTAAGTAGGCAAAGAATACTAAAAACATTGATTACAGTATTACACTTCCGTTTGCATCTTTATTGTGTATAAATGTGTTTATGGGAAGCAGAAATTTATTGTTTTGAGATGAATAAATGCGGCATTCTTTCAATTTATTGTGGTGCAATTGTTAGTAGGGAAACACTAAGTAGGCAAACAATACTAAAAACATTGATTACAGTATTACACTTCCGTTTGCATCTCTATTGTGTATAAATGTGGAGCATCTATTTCCTTCTATTGTGTATGCGATTTGGTATGTGCCTATATAAGCTCTGTAAAATCCTTCCCGTGCAAGCCAGCAAGGGGATTTTGATTATCTCCTTGCTTGAGTTCTATGTTTTGAGTTTACTTGCCATAGTGATACAGCAGGCTACAGCCGTTATCTGGCGCTAATGTAGTTTACTACTCTTGGCAATTGCAACCATAAATTGAGATGATGTTAGATTATTTCTCTAGCTCACCATTGATCTTCTTGCATCGATATACAGTTTGGAAATCGATATATAGTTTGGAAACGCCAATTACAAACTAACTTATTTCATCGTTTTGCAGGTATGTTTATATTAGGAGGGGATAGAAGATAGAACACGTAATGGAAGTAGAAAAAAAGAATTGGAGAAAGGATCAACTGACCAAGGACAAGGAATTTCAACTTTTTGTATATCCTTGTTTTTCTTTTGTATGAACATCAGAACAGATTTTCAGTTGTTCTTTGATCTGCTGTACTTATTCAACTGTTACGGTGTTACCCAGTTTTAAAACTTTTAATCAGTTCTTTCATTTACTTATTTTTGAATTTATTATCGGTAACGGAACGGATACGGAATAAGAATTTCAATATCCGTCGGATGTTATCGGATACCGGATATCCGGTAAAATCAATGGTAACGGATGCGGTATAGCCATTATCCGTTCCGATAGCTACCGTTGACAACCCTACGAATTTGTTCATGCTCGATGCCATCTCTCTTATCTCTCGCTAACTCTCTCTTATATTATTATAGGCTCGATCGAAAGGCAATGTCTTTGATGATTTTGATTTTGATTGTAAGTGTTCAAATGCATCCTTTTTTTTCTTAGATTAGTTAACGGCTAATAAAAGATAATTTCGGTTGAAAGAAAATTTCAAACCAAATTATGTCCATAAAAATTGAGAACTTAGCTAAGCTAGGGGGATAGCTTAGAATTTAAGTGAAGTGAACCATCCAAAAGGTTATAGATGTTAAAAGTAGTCCATTAATTGTT
Source organism: Papaver atlanticum (assembly GCA_023531105.1). Taxonomy (NCBI): domain Eukaryota; kingdom Viridiplantae; phylum Streptophyta; class Magnoliopsida; order Ranunculales; family Papaveraceae; genus Papaver; species Papaver atlanticum. Next base: position 5,780,153 of record JAJJMB010001716.1, on the reverse strand, counting down.
GATTGAAATCAGATAAGTTTTTTTTAGCTTGGTCAGAAATTTTATTAAGCCGGAAGATGTAATTATCAGTAATTACAGGGAGCTCTCAAACTCTTTAAAGCCGAAAAGGTGATAAAGTTCATAAATCCCAAATTGGGCCTCTTACTTGAATCCTAAAATTAACAGATGAAAATTTGAACTTCAAACATTAGTTCCAACATAGAGGGCTAGATCAGATCCTCTCATTTCACAGTTTCCTCTGATATCTCTGTGTTTTTCTCCTCCAATTGTTGAATATATAGAACTCATTTTTTCCATATCTCCAAGAACCCATATGCTTTAGTTCTCAATACATGTGCAGTACAAAAATTTAGACCTTGTCTTATATAGGAAAATTCATAACAATTACATGTCAATTTCAGGTTCCCTAACTGGCCATACTTTTTGGTGAATGAAAAACAATCCTCCCCTGCAAACCGATAGTTGATAATTTTTATGACACAAAAACTCCATCAAGGAAATCATGAACACAAATCAACCTGAATACCATGGAACAAATTGGAGTAAGGCCCAAATTATTATAATTTTGTGCACACTTTTTTAAAGGCCGTTCATTTAATATCTTCGTCATAAGACGATTGGCCCCATTACCACGAGTGTTAAGAATCTCATGTCTTATCTCTCTTTACTTAAGTATCAAAATAAAATAAAATAATTAAATGGAATGTCATATATACGCTCGTTAGGGATTCTGCACACAGTCGAACTCATCCACAATAAATGTATATACTAGACTTGCAAGGAGAAAAAAATACTACATGACTGCCTTACATTATGCCATCAATAAGCAGGAAAAACTGATGCATGTAACTTTTTTTTTTCGATCGAGAGAATATATTCAGGGCCTGATAGGGAAGCAGGCAAAGCTCCAATTGTAGGCAACAAAGGCACAGGGGCAACAAAAAGCCTTGTAATGATAGGGGGTTTTCATTAAAAAAATCGAAATATGGACTGAATATTTAGTTATATAAATTTGAAGGGTTTAAAATAAATTATCCAAATATTTTAACTTTGAGAAGATATGATTTGAGTTTATTTTTTCTCTTCATAGTTCCCACACAGCAGATCACTTCCGAGTTTATTTTTTCCTTTCTTTTTTACTCAATTATGCCCTAATTGAATGTTTCTATAGAAGGTATTGATGTTGTTTTTTTACCCTTTTTTTTTGCCATAATTTATGTTTCTATTGTTAATTAACCTCTTTATGATTGATGGATTTCTTTAATTCCTAATAATTATGATGCTAGCAATCTTTAATTTGATTAAATGATGTTTGATTTTTAGAATTTGTGTATGAGAACAAGTGATTTTCACCTGAATTTTTGAAGCTTTTAGAGAGTTTGCGTCTAAGAATACGCATAGGGTAAAGACACTAAAACAAACTTTGTAAGTTTTTATTTTAATTATTTATGTTGAATTTATAAAAAAATAAAAAAATAATTAGGGGGAACAAAAAATAAGTTCACTACGGGGCAAATTTTCTCCAGGAACGGCCCTGATATATTAGATGAGGGGAATTTACAAGTCTACCAAAGGTAGATAGGAAAAAGAAAAAAGTCACATAAATAAATTGTTCCAGTCATTCATACGAATCATACCAGTGCTAGAAAAGTTGACATTAACTCTTCTCCCGGCGGCTGTAGCGCAAGACAAAATCACAGTTTTTGCGTCAAGACCCAAGTACTCATCTGTTTTGGACTTGAACTTGTAATTGGCTTTACATATTTATTGATGCCTCTACGTATTTATCATTGTTGGCAGAAATTATCTAGCCCCGGATATAAACCCCATATGTGAATACGGTATATTATTATCCACATTTGATGAGATAAATTGGATGGTTTGCATTTACATACGATTCATTTTTGGAGAGGTTATAGGATGAATTAGTAAATCCAGAAAATACAACCAAATTTACAATCTTTTGCAGGTGAAGTTTTTCTAGCTAGAATCATAGGATTTATATACCAGCTATATTACCATGCAAGCCTAATGAATCTGTAAAAAAAATGAAGATTGTATTGATCGATTAGGTTCTGAAAGATACTGAAAGAGAGTATTGATATTCATAACATAGTACAGTGTATATGAGTGTTACCGGAGTGTCAAGAGACAACACCCTATACAATGGGCGTGGAAAAAGAACACTCAAGAGTCTCAGACTCAACGTATACTCTAGTAATCTTCTGACCTTCGTCTTCGGTGCACATGGCTTGACTTCAAAGTACGAACTAAATTGATTCACGACCACCATCGTGAATAAGCGTGCCATATATCCCCAAAAAAATTTTTTGACATATACTCTAGTCATTTCTAACAGCCCTGCCGTGTTACAGGTGATCGACAATGGTATTCATGAAAACTTGAAAAGCACCCACTAACCACCTCAAAAAGGTGATTGTGTATTTATTTTTGGGATTGTCATGTAGATTACATATTAAGTTTAGTTATCCAGAGCACAATAACAGATGCAGCACACATCTCGTGGTAAAGAGTACCTTAGAGTTGAAACCGCGAGAAGATGTTAAGACATAACATGACTATTGAGTACTGCTCATAAATTTATAGCGAAAAAAAACCCTCAAATATTGAAACCATAAGAAAAAAACCCATTAAACTTTCAAATAGCAGCCAAACTTTTGCAGTTCCTCTAACATCTCAATGTTGTCTGTATTTCTTTGAAACTAACAAACTCTCGTACATATAAGTTCTCAATACATGTGCAATAGAATAAGTTCGGTATGTCTAATATATGAACATTCATAAAAATTACATGTCAAATCAGGCCCCCTCTTTTGGTGAATGAAAAATAATAAAACAATCTTTCCAGACATACCGATATTTGGACATTTCCGAAACAGTAAAACTTCGTCAAACAAAACATGAAACCAAGTCAAACCGAATACCATGAATCAAATCGGTGTAGGCTAGCAGAAACATTTTTGGTAAGAAAAGAAAAAGAAAAGGGAAGTGCTTGTAATGCATGTCCAACTATATATTCCGGGTAGAGTGACATTTTTAGTAGGGCTCTTTTTAGTAGTCAATATACATTTTGTTTTACCAGATTAACAACTTGGATTCCATTTCCTCGACTAATAGAGTAGCAATGTTGTTTAAGATATTAATACGAAACCGATCCAAAAAAGATAAACTATCTCAATTAAAACATCTTTAACATGAATAAGTAAATTGAAAATCATTCAAGTGATTAATTCAATAGTCACAACCGAGGTTTTGCTGTATCGGCTGATCCATAATATATATGGAGGAAATTGAAGTACCTTAATTAAATACCCTTAGTTTTAACACCCAACAAATATACCATTATACAACAATACATATACACCTATCATTTAAATATCTTATCCATTAAAACATAGATTACCTTAATACCCTTACTTATAATATTATTTTTCATTTAAAATCCTTATCCCTTGACAAATTTATTTCTCTATTACTTCACAACCACCACCATTCCACCACCACCAGCATCGACGCCACCACCACTCTGCCACCACCACCGCCGCCACCACCATTCCGCCACCACCTCTGCAACTAATATTACACCACCGCGACCGCGACCACCACCACCATTGTCGATGTTGTCACCGATGCTGCCGCCACCACCGTCGTTGCCGCCATCAAAATTCAGTGTCAACAACCGAAGTTGATCCAAAAATTAAAAGTTCAAAAATAACTTTACTAATACATATCCCAGTTTTTTATGTGTGTCAACAATCAAAGTTGATCTCGGTGAATGGAAACAACAACCAAAGTTGATACAAATAACTAGACAATATTCCAGTTCAGTTCTGTCAACAATGGAAGTTGATCCCATTGAATGTGGTCAACAATATAAGTGGGATCAACAATGGAAGTTGACCCAAAAAGGTGGAACTCAGGAACAATGTTTCCAGATTAGAGTGTCAACAACCAAAATTGATCCCTTTAAGTGGGACCAACAATGGAAGTTGATCCACAAAAAATAGGATCAACAGTTGGAGTTTACACAATTTATATGAGTTTGCTTCCTGTAAAAACCAATAAACCTGGAACCTGCAAACTGACATATCCTTAAGAAACACAAGAATAACATTCATAAAAATAAATCATAATGTATGTTATTACAAACATAACAAGTCCAAACAAAAAAGCATAAAAAAAAGAAACATCCAACTATTATGAAACCTAAAAAAACATGCAAAAAAAGATGTAGTGAATCAAATTCAACATATCAAGCCCTTTCGTGCTAGAGCAGTGAATCAAAAATCTCTGCAACAACTGTAGTTGATCAATAAAAACTGAAGACCTCTACTACTTTTACTACAACTACACCAGCCACAATCACCACCACAATCACAACATCCAATACCACCAGTACTGAAACCAGTCTTGATCTTCAACAAATCAAACATGCAAAACTTAAATATCTATATAAATCATGTAAAAAACGTCAAATATCACTTCTGGTGTAGACTAGGGAGAAAATCACCATGCCCAGAAGTTAAAAGAGTGGCTAAAAGTAAAAGATAATAAACTGTAGTGACATACCCAACTCATAAAATCACCACCAACACCATCATTTGTATACGTTTTTTCTTAGGAAGCAGGAAGTAATCACCACCACCACCATCTCCCGGTAACCACCACCAACATATAGAGATTGTTAAGCACAAGTTGTAAAAATCTATGTATATATCAACAATTTAAAGATTAATAATCGACACTAATTACAATGAAAATCAGAGATAAAACTTACCTTTTAATTCGTTTTGATGATTAAATCTACAGATCCAATTATTGATGATGATTTTCATCATCTTTTCCCAATTAATAATTATAGTTCTTTAAGAACTAACATTGTTATCATCGATTTTAGGTAATTCCAGCCGGATCGACTTGAAATCATACTGAATCTAATGATCTAACTCTCAAAATTAGGTTTTGAAGATTATTTTCTCATTCACCCATCACCGGTTTTCGTAACTAATGATAGATCTGCAGTTAATAGTGGAGGACGTGGTGGTGGCGATGGCGGCGGCGGAGCTGGTGGTGGTAGTTGCAGAAGCTTCGGTGGTGATGGTGGTGGTGTTCTAGGGAGAGATGGAGAAATAAGTTTAGATCTGAAGAAAATTTTTTAAAATAAAGAAACAATTTTCTTTAAAACCATATTAAAAGAGAAAAGGTGAATATGGAAACAAAATAATTGTTAATGGACCCCCGATAGGATTATAGATAGAGAGGGTATATTTATTGTGTGACAAGGATACTTGTGAAGCCCATCAAAACAAGGACATTTATATAATTACCACTTTTTTCTAAGATATTTCAAAAATACTACTCATAAGGGTTATTATTTAAGATTCTGGGTCAAGTTTTTCGTTCACCTAATAAATTATGTTAGGTCTGTTCAACTTTTGAAGGAGGTTGAGTCGAGGACTTCTCATGCGACTAGGAGTTGAGCTCCGTGCTTCTGAAAGTACTAGCTAATCATGTTTCGCTAAAACGAACCTTCAAAGATATTTTCACACAAGAAAGACAAATATTCTCTATTTAAATAATATTCTCTTTATATGGTTTTCTAACTATTTTCATCTAATAATCGTGAAAAAAGAATTTATTAATCAAAAAAAAGTTGTACAAAAAGAAAAAAATGCACTCAACTACATCGAGCAATAACACATAATGAACCTAAATACATCTGATGTTGATGTTGTTATTCTTAATTCAATTCCATAATCACCACAAGATGTAACTGGATACATCCAGTAATAACAGAACCTGGATTTACAACCTACCTTGAAACCAAACCAAATTCAACCAAAATTGAAAACAATAAAAATAAATAGGGGAATTGAACAGTAATACCAAAGAATTAAAATACACAGAAAGACCACGTGTAGTATTTATGGCGATCAATGTAGACAATTGGGAGCCTGTCTTGTTTGAATGTATTCAATAACCAAAACATAATCAATTTCTCTATTTTACTTCTCTCAAATTAATCAAGGTTTCTGGCTAGTTCCCCTAGCTACATATCCGTATTTTGATAACACCACGTACACTATTCGCGTCCACCTTCGAACTTCATTTTATCCGCTTCCGAAATTCTATTGTTTAATTCATTTTATAGTTTCCTCCAACATCTTAATACTGTTTTTTTTTCTTTTCCGAGTGTATATCACAATTTGTCTCCAAGAGTCCATCTACTTCAAAATTAATAAACCCATGTGATTATATGTTCTGAATACAGGTGTCACTTCAGGTCACTTATAGAGGAACATTCATACCAACTACATGTCACTTCAGGTCCTCTTACTGGCCATAATGAAAAACATATACATACACTAATAAAGGTAATGGTCTGTTTCTTTTCCACATTGTCATACAACGTTAACATACATGTAAAGGTAAATTTGGAGCGGATTGGCGGAGCTGGAAATTTAACTTGGGAGTGGTTTTGGGGCTTTAGGGATGGCTTAAGCCTATTACTTGGACTTATTTTTATCATCTCAACTAAAATAGGTAGTAAAAAAAGAATGATTTTTTTGGGGACCATGATTTTTTTAGGGGACCTTTAAGTTATTAGGCCAGCCACTGTCTAGGGATAAGGGATGTCTTAGTAAGCGTAAATGACTAAATTATCCCTTACTAAATTTTTATTTTTTATTCTTATTTTTGTTGATTTTTTTTTTTTTTTTTTTTTTTTTTTTTTAATAATCTATGAGAGAGACATTTTATTAGCAGAAACACCAAATGTCACTTACACAACGGTAGCAGGTAGCCTAGCAACAAGCTGGGCACCTACACCTTTTTGAATCACGATACCAAGTCTATGAAAAAGGGAGTTACAAAACTTGTGATTAGCATCACGACTAAGGAGACAGTTTCGTAACCTCTTTAAGAAAGCAATCGTTTCGTCGCCTAATTCACCCAAGGTAGAAAATGCTAGGACTTGAAACCCATATCCATGAGCCGAACATGTCTGCATATATTTGTTGCGTTTCCGAGTGATTGCCATAGAAATAGTTTGGCCTGGTGTGAATACATGAGTGCTGGCAGTAGTGAAGGGTGAAACGCCCGTAACATCCATGCACACGTCTTTCCCATTCTCCCAATTGAGTACAGGGATATCTGTCGGTCGAAGGGCAGCTGCAGTGTTTGACGAAACGCCTAGTGAGATTTCCTTCCGTGCCACTAAACCAGCTTTGTAACACATATCTGCAAAGACATCTTTCACCATGTCGTGCCTAAATTTTTGTCCAACTTCTCTAGCACAGTGAACTGCATGGTCGCCAAACACATCCATATTTCTATTGCAACAAGGGCACACGTCGTCGTCATTGAAAATAGGTATACCTAAACAGTACATGAGCAATGAACGAAATTGTCTGGGGCCGATAGATTGGTTGAGACCTGGGATTGGGATGGCCTTCAGGAAGTCCATCGCATGCGGTGTTCTGTTGCTATGCCAAAGAACTAAGTCACGCTGTGTCAATGAGAAACTAGTGGGGAGATTGTCTTTTACGACACCAAAATAGATAATTGCCAATTTCTTCATAAACTGGGGGCAGCATCGTTGATGTCGAAAGTGTTGGGGAACCCACAAGATTGGATGAAAGATTGCAAAGCGTACTGGTACCTGGAATCCGGAACTGAAGACTGCATGAGAATGGAGTTTTGGAGGCGTTGTGTCTGTGCACATGAGTCAAGGAAGCAGTACTGACCGGTGTCTGTCATGGTGTACACACCTAGGCCTCTCCATCTTTAACGGGGAGTGTCGCCAGCGTTGTTGAAGCGGGACAAAGCCAGCACCGTCACCCCCGATAATTTGCTGAAGATACTGCATTGTAGAAGGAAGCAGCACTCTGAATGGGGGTTTGTTGTCCGGAGAGTGAAATAAAGCCTAGATACCCCACTACAATTCCTTAAAAGCAATAACTCACTTTGAGGGTCACGTAGGTTCTTGATCTTGTCCATGAGGAGAACAGTCTTCTCGACTCTACCGTGGACCATGTTTATGCAATATTGCATGTCTAAACTGACCGGGCCTCCCAGAATCTTCACACCAACAGCAGGTTTGCCAGTCGCAGCATGAAAGGTACCTACAACATCCCTCCTTGGATCGAAGGAGGGCCAGAATATTTCAGTTTTTGAAATGTTCAGATGTAGCCCCCTCCTTGGACCGACTTCCTGAATAATTTTAAGAGCCTTAGCAACATTTATTGTGTCTCATGGTTCCGTCGTCTAAGTACCAAGCATGTATATCCAAGGAGCATTCAGCAGCGATGTTCATTGCGATGGGATATAAAGCAAGAGCAAATAACAGGGGGCCTAAAGGGTCTCCCTGTTGTACACCCTGGGAAGATAAGAGAATGGATTCGTTATAGTAGAGACGAGCTGGTTTCGAGTAGCAAAACTCAATCCAGCGTGAAATGCATGAACAATGGGCTCTCACTTCTTTAATGAGTGTGGACCGGTCGACCAAGTTAAACGCATTCATGAAGTCTATGAGAATCATCGTCTTTGTGTTGTCAGTGTCATACATCTCTCGGAGTCTATTATCCGAGTGCATTATGCCTTCACCGCCGCAAGGGATACCAACTCCATACTGGTATGTACCTAAATAAGAGGTCATATCTTTGGTGACAGCATACGCAGCGAGTTTGGAGCACAATCTTCTCCAAATGGTGCCCATAGCAATGGGTCGGATGCCTCCCCCTGGCTTGAGAAGGGGAGTTAACGGTGCGATGGCGACAAATTCACCAAGAATCGGTGGGCACATACCTTCCATCAATAAATTGACAACACCGGTGATTGACAACAACAAGTCTTCAGCTACAGCAGCCGCAGCCCCACTTAACACATCTAAAAGGTGTTGTGCTCTTAGCCCGTCCCATCCGCATGATGTTCCTTTGGGAAAACTTTTCAGTGCATTGAGGACTATTGTGGAATCAACAGTTAATGGAGGAGTTGAAATGTCTTCGGTAGGAATGGAGGGGGTGTGCATAGGGATGCTTTTGCTGTAGCTCAAGTAACGTATCCGGTGTAGGCGGTGCAATCCCGTTGGAAGATAAAATACGTACAGCTGCAGAATAATGACCCATGCCAATTTTCCTTTTACAGGCTTCAAGGTTAGGGTCTTCAGTCTTCTTCTTCTTGTAGTTGGACTGCTTTGGAGGGGGTTTTTGCTGTGAGAGCAGTCTGTGAATTATGCTTGCACATCCATCGGGTTCATGCCAAGTCTGGATAGCTTGGTTGATAGCAGCAACCTGTAATCGTTTCCTATTACCGGAACGTTGTTCCATAGCACATTTTGGGACATATAGGTTCAAAGTGCAAATGGGGAGGACAAGTAATCGCAGCCAAGCATACAAATCTGTAGGATGTAGAATTACCTTGTCCAGGGCAGTCTCCAAGGCACGGGAAAAGTGTAATCTGCACTGGTGTGGTATACTTGCAATGGTGGTGACCCGTTTCTGGTAAATTAAGTTTAGCGTCTCAACCGTGAGATCAGTTGCAGCAGTGGCTGTGTTGCTTTCTTCAGATAAATTTGGACTGGGTGATGGTTTCGCAGTCCCAGAAATAAGAAAGTCAGTACTGTTGGCCTCGTTTAGAGGACCTGCAATGATCTCGGCAGGGTGTGACTTGGATGTACAGGTTTTTTTCCAGGCATGGACTTGCAAGCATTTGATGCAAAGCCACATTTGCATGCATGACAAGGAATTCTCTCAGGCATTGAAACAAGCAGCATTGTTTTGTATTCTCTCCCTGCATGTGTTCTTCGCTTCTGTGGTAGGAAAGTGTTTATCTGTGAGATGCTTGTAAATTGCACTCTTAGCATAACCCCCACCTCTAACTCCTCCACCACAGCCGTCAAACCCTTTGAATGGGCAAGGGATTTTATCTCCCTGTGAAACCACAGGGTGGAAATGCAATGAAGAAGCTGGTGATGGGGGGCATGGTGATATAGTGTGTTTTGATGAAGAAGGGCATGGTGACTGAGATGATGAAGGTCTGGATGTTGATGCTTTACATTGAGATGATGATGACAATGATCTAGAGCGAGTGCAGGGCATTGATGATGGTTTGCTGTGAAAATAACTTCCTTAACTGCTCTAGGAAGAGATGGAGAAATGGTCGAAAATGGTATCAATCTAAAACAAATAACAAGGGGAATTGACAGAGGAAAGTTTGAAGAAAATCCGATGAAATAAATTAACTAAAATCCAGGGCAAAATCTCAGACTTTCAATCGCCTGGGAGTCGCTCGGACTCTCTCTCTCTCTTCCCTTATTATTATTATTTTATTATTATTTTTAATTTTTAATTTTTGATTCTTATAGTATTTTTCATTTTTTTTAATTAGAGAAATTAATTAAAAAAATTAAAATAAATTTTTTTTTGAAAAATATCGAAAAAAAATAAATTAAAAATTAAAAATAATAATAACCAAAATAATATAAGGGTATTTTTTTCTTTAATTAAAATGCGTTTATAAACAGTGTTGAACTTTATTTCAGAATGACCTACGGAAATAAAATAGTGGTTCACTTCAAAATTTCCATTGTCCCCGAAAAAATCCTTTTAAAAAAAAGATTTTTTTTTTAACATAAGTCCACGAGGGCTTTAAACTCTATCTCAGCACCCAACGGACATAGCCCAGAAGCTGTATCTGCATCAGGATCAAGATTTACCCCTTTGCGTTCTGACGAGTCTTCTAAAGATCTTCCTGCAAGTGAAGAGCCTATGGAAGATGATCATGATGCATCAAATTTCTCGGTTGAGGGTACAATAAGAAACCTGCAAGAGAATGCAGTAGTAGAGAACTTGCACGTAGTTAAGATTGATGATAGTTCACAGGCAGTAAATAAAACTGTGGATTCCTTCGTCAATCTTGCCTGTAGCTATGGGTCATATAAGTGATGAAAACATAAAGTCACTGAAGGAGACAATGACTCACTTGGTTCTGAAATATAAGGAAAGATTCAAACCAAATAGGGATGAAGATGGATATATCTTAGGAAATACTGTCAACGGTGTAGATGAAACAAATACCCTAATGCAGGTGAAGAAAGAAACAGTGTAAGGGAGTTGGAGTCTGTTAATGGATTTTATAATCCTAAACTGGAATGTTAGGGGTCTAAATAATTTTGATAAAATTACAGCTCTTAAGAATACTATTACTTCTCAAAGATGTGCCATTTGTTTGATTCAAGAAACCAAGATAATGAAATTTTTAAGATGCTTTATTAGACAACTATGGTATGATGATAATTTCGACTGGGTTTATATTCCATCAGTTGGAGCCAGTGGTAGTCTCCTATCTATTTGGGACAGTTACACATTTCTAAATGGGGGCAAGAGGATCGGTTACAATAATATATCCATAATTCAGTCTAATAGGGTTAACAGATATAAGTGGGCTATTTACAGATGCTTACAGTCCCTGTGACTACAACCCTAGAGCATACTTCTGGGAAGATATGAAGGAAGTTAGAAGATGGTGGGAGGATCCTATATGCTTCGCTGGGGATTTCAACTCTGTTAGGTCAGATGAGGAGAGAAATAAAGGTACAGCAGATAGCAGAAATTCTGCTTTTTTATACAACTTTATACTGCAGGAGGAACTGGTGGATCTACCGTTAATTGGAGGGTATTTTACATGGTTTAACAAGCAACGAGATCCTCTTATTTGTAGATTGGACAAATTTTTATTTAGCGTGGAGTTTGACGAGGCATTCCCTAATGCTTTACAAATCGCTCTAACAAGAACAATTTCGGATCACAATCCTATTGTGGTTATTACTTGCCCAACTGCAGGAAACAAGCCTTAATTTAAGTTGCAAAGAAGCTTGACAGAGCACAAGGATTTTTTTAAGTAATGTGAAGACTTGGTGGGATACTATGGAGTATAGTGCTAGTGCGAGTTCAGTCTTTTTCTTAAAGCTTCAAAACCTGAAGTTTTTCATCAAGCCTTGGGGTTACAAGAATATGGGTCAGTGAGAAGGGAAAAGAAACTTCTAACTGATAAAATAAGTGAGTTAAACTTATTGGAGGAGCAGGGTGCTTTACAACCGGAGCAGTATGAGACCAGACTTCAAAGCGAGCTCAAGTTAAAGAATGTAGAGATTCTGGAAGCAAGAAAATGGCAACTTCGAGCAAAGCAAAACAGTTTTAGATGGAGGGATGCTAATACTAGTTATTTTCACAGAATTTCTAGTGCTAGAAAGAAAAGAAATACAATAGCTAAGCTTCAAATTGATGGAGCGGACTGTTTTGATCTTCCTGTGATTAAAGAGGAAATCAGAAACTACTATGTTAACTTGTTTTCTTATCACAATAACTCTCATGTTTCTTTGGACAGTCTACATTTTGCTGAGATTGACGATGAGAAGAAGGTGTGGCTGGAAAGAAGTTTTACTGAAGAGGAAGTTTGGGAAGTTATAAGGAAGATGGGATGCAACAAATCGCCAGGACCAGATGGTTTCACTGCCGAGTTCTACAAAAGTTGCTGGAGTATTATCAAGGTGAATTTCATGAGCATGCTTAACGACTTTCACAGGTACGCGTCTATGGATTGGAGGCTAAACTGCTCTTTTATAACTCTAATTCCTAAAAAAGAAGATTCTTGTACCCCGAAAGACTTCAGACCTCTGAGTCTTATAAGTAGTGCATATAAGATTCTGTCTAAAGTTCTTGCGGAAAGACTAAAGGTAGTTATGGCAAGTCTTATTTCGGAAGCAGATTCTGGATGGTGTTCTCATTGCAAATGAATGTGTTGACAGACGGCTCAAATATAAGAAACCAGGTATATTATGCAAGATAGACATGGAAAAAGCATTCGATAATGTTAATTGGAGTGCGCTTTTTAATATACTCGGAAGACATGGTTTTGGTGCTAAATGGATTTCATGGATGCAATGGTGCATTTCCTCAGTACATCTATCTGTTCTAGTTAATGGTTCTTCTACTGAAAAATCCAAGCCAGCAAAAGGTTATTCCCTCTCACCATATCTTTTTTCTATTAGTTGTGGAGGTGCTCTCAAAACTTATGAATGATGCAGTTCAACGAGGTCAACTTCACGGCTTTCAAGTAGCAAATACTGGTGCAGTAATTTCTCATCTTCAATTTGCTGACGATACTCTAATTTTTATCGATGCAAAGGAAGAGGAGGTAACTAGACTTTTCATAATTCTCTCTAATTTGAGCAGTTGACAGGTCTGAAATTGAATCTGGAGAAAAGTACTATGGTCTGTGTAGGGACGGATCATGTTATCTCACTCCTGACTAAAGAATTGGGGTGTAAAACGGAGGTTCTTCCTATAAAATGCTTAGGCCTCCCCATTGGTGCTAACTCTAGAAGTCTTTCAGTTTGGGACTCGGTTCTAGAAAGAATGGAGGTGAGGCTTGCTTCTTGGAAGAAGAAGTTTCTCAACAAAGCCGGCAGACTAGCACTTATAAAAGGATGCCTATCAAGCTTACCTATATATTTTTTGTCTCTTTTTCACCTCCCGGTGAGTGTTGAGAAGAGAATGATCAAGTTGATGGGGAATTTTCTTTGGGGGTGCAGTGGAGGGTAAAAAGAAGATGTCATGGGTTAACTGGACCAAAGTCAGTCTTTTTAAAAAGAATGGTGGGTTAGGTATTAAAAACCTAAGACTAACCAATAAATCACTGCTTGCCAAATGGACGTGGAGGTATGCGACTAAAAGAAGTGCTTTGTGGAGACAAATTTCCTAACAGAAAGGCATGGTGAATAAGGACATTGCTCTACTTGCAGATAATACCACTGTGTAAGAAAGAAGCTTATGGAGGAATATTGCGAAGATGGTGCCTGAAATTCAAAGATTTGTTACTTTTAAAATCAACAACGGCAAAAACATTAGATTTTGATACGATCATTGGACTGCAATGGGAAGTATCAAGGACATGTTTCCGGTAATCTTCAAAGCCTGCAGAAACAAACAAGCAACAATCTCGGAGATGATTAGAGATGAAAGTTGGCAGGGGAACTTTAAGGCATATTTGAATCGAAACGAGCAATTAGAGTGGGATCTTCTTCGAAGAGATTTAGGCCCTGTTCCGGCTTTAGTAGATACTGATGATGATGTGCAGTTCGCAGAGAATTTTACTCCTAAAACTTGTTACGACGCTCTGGAAGTTAATGTGGACGAATGAAATTATAACCATCTTCTGTGGTTGAAGGGGATTCCAAATAAAGTAAGTTTTTTGCTTTGGGATGCTTTTAGCAATTCTCTTCCTACTCGGACAATGCTAAGACATCGTGGAGTTGAGCTGGAGTCCGAAACATGTGTCTTCTGCAACCGTGAGTGAGAAACAGCTGAACATGTGTTGTTATATTGTAGTTTCTCGTTTCAGGTGTGGGACTTCTTTATTAAAGCCTTCCATATAGCATGGCCTCTGCCATCAACGATTCTTCAACTCTTCATTGCTTGCGACTGGAATGTTTTGAAACGAAGATGTAAAACTATATGGCCATTAACTCACTATGCCATAGTTTGGACTCTTTGGAATGCTAGGAACAACAAGGTTTTTGGGTCTAGGCTTCGCTCAGTGGAGGAGATCATCATTACGGTTATAGAGATGCTGGTTCTTTGGAATTGTGACACAGATGTATTTAAGTTTGTTGATGTAAACTCAGTTTTACATAACTGGGAAGTTGTTTTACACATGTAGCTTCTGCGATTGTTTCTTGTAACTCTTGATTTTTCAGGCTTTGCCTGCTCTTTTTCTTAGTACAACCTTTTCTTTTCAAAAAAAAAAAAAAAAAAAAACTTTTTGGGCTTTTAGGGGTGGCTTAAGCCAGGCTTGGTCTGGCTGTAGTTCCACCCCGCCGGAATAACCGAATAGATCACACATCTCATCGAAAAGAGTGATTAGAATTATATGGAAGTTATTAAGACATTCTGAAAGAACTTGAAAACAGAATTGTCTCTTGAAAAAATCTGACTTGAAAGCTCTCACACTTCAAGCCTTAGAATGATGCGTTTTCTTAAGCGAATAAAAGCTATTCCCAAAGGAAATGGGGTGACGCAAGCCGTTCAGGCCGTATGGGAAACATATAAAAGTGTTATATAAATATTGTTGTTTATAGATTAAACTAAAAATTAGAAATACTGGATTCTTATATTATACTCCCTCCGTCCCAAATTAATTGAGTTTTAATTGATTTTAAGTTTTGTCCCACAAATAAATGAGTTATCTCATTAATCAAGGGTATATTTCTAAAACTACCATTTTAATTAATTATTGTTACTATAAGAAATATGTATAATTTGATAGTCATGTTTATATTTGTTACGTAGGTGTTTTAAAATGTTTTCCAACGGTATAAAGTTTACGAAAAATCGTGATATAGTTTAAGAGATAAATCATTTCTAAGTTTTACTAGTTATTATCTATAAGGGTATAATTGTAAAAAATACTTAAACATACTCTCATTTTCTCATTGCCTTAGTAATTGTGCAAACTACAAATAGCTCAATTAATTTGGGACGGAGGGAGTATAATCTATTAATCAAAATATGAATGTTAATAAAACCGGGTGGCAAAATGATTGTCAACCGTCATCTGTCCATCTTCCATTGTATTATCCATGGGGAATCAATTCTTGTGGATTTTAGTCGTCAATGCTCTAATACTAGTAAGCATGAAGACAGAACATGAATAAAGGTCTAGTAGATCAAATTTGGAAGAAAAAAAATCTAGTAATTTAGAGCTAGGTGTTTACGTGAAAACACATATAGCAGTTGCATCCCCTTACCCTAAGTTGCCTCCGCCCTGTATTTCCGAACTCCAAGGTTGTACAACCAAATGCGTAATCCGAGAGTTGGTGACTATTCAAAAAGTTCTCTGTGAGAAATATGGGAATCACATGGCATTCGGTATTTCGGTTAACATTTAACCCACTTGGTTAGTACAAATCTTAATATGGACTAGTTTTCTTTATAGATTAACCACCAATCATCATGAAGAAAAAAATGCTTTGAAAAAAAAAAAAAATATTGTTGATGAAAACTCGAATAGTGAATAGACCGGGCGCCTCATTGATCATCTTTCAATTTTATGTTTTCTCCGAAATCTTTTAATGAAACATGGCTATGCATACGAGGAATTGTTTGAACATCCCCATTCTGCCATAGCAGAATTTCACTCTCTGTTAGGGATAATAGATGACACTTTGTGTTAACTTCTGAATCCCATTTTCCGCTGAACTTCTTGATCCAAATGAAAGAGTTAAACAGCATATATGGATAGCTAGTTCTTGGTATTCTTGGTATGCTTAATACAACTATACTGATGTTCTAATTTAAACTGTAACAAGAAGTTATGTCTGATGCTGATATAAATAATATATTTTGTTGAATTCTTCTTCTAGTTTCCTCCAATATCTTAATGTTCTACTATTGCTGAATGTATAACTCATCATATTTTGAAACTCCATAACTACTTTGAATTATATCTGTCAAACGAATGAATATATCATAGCTATGAAATTGTGGGAAATGCAGATAGTTCTTAATCAAGATCGGTTCTCTTATAAATGAGCCATTCATTCATTAGTGTTACATGCCTAATTAGGTTAACCTAACTCCATTACTATTTTGGTGAATGAATCATTCAAAAAAGAAGTGCTTCTAAGTTCTATCCCACATTTGACGATTTTGGCAATTAAGCCCCAATTTGTTACTGTACTCCATTTTAGAATCAGTGCTTGCCTGCGGGTGTGCTCAACAGTATGTGGTCCGTCTAAGTAGGACATATAAATAAGAGATATTTTGTAAAAGGATCGTTTGTTTATGGCCTAATTAGGGTCTAGGTCGTAGAACATACGTTGATGTGATAGGGTCGTAGACTAAAGTTGAATGTCAACTTGTTTACCCAAATACCCTTCTGAAATAATCATATGACATTATATCCCAACAGAAGTTAAAAACTTCACCGAGCATTTTATCAAACACCTTATGTACGGGATAACAGAACATGGAAGAGAATTTGCTCAGTCTTCCGACTTCTTTGTTGAGAGTCAAGATACAGAGGGTTTTATGTCGTTTGGTTGATTCCACATCCATCCACTCGAAGTGTTGGAAATGATTCCCTTTCTTCACCAGCGAATTCAATTAATTTCTGCAGCTTCTATATATGAAATCCTTATCACATACTACACTGAAAGCTTCAATTTCAGATTTTCCTCTAGCAAGCAAAATTTAGCTCTTACTACACTAGTTTGTGGTGTGTATCACTATATCCTGATTTATAGTACTTTAAGTTATGCACCGATTGAACCATATCCGTGAAGACGAAAAAGAATTCCCTTTTTTTAATGGTTTTTGGTTCAGTATTTAAATCGGTTGTTGTATCAGAAAAATGAAGAAGATGCAGGCATATATTGGGCTTGTAGTAATGGGTGCTGCTATGTGACAACTCCCAATCTTTCTACAGGAGGTTCTTCAACGTTTCTTTCCGAGTTGAGTGTTGAGTGAGTAAAAATGCCACATAATGGACCAAATTGCTACTTGAATCACCTTTTGGCCCTCATCCAAGCCTGTCATCCAGCCAACTGACGTAGTTACCAGCTAATCCAGCGTTTCGTAAAGTCAACGATCGGTCAGTGGTCAAAGTCAACATCTGGTCAACGGTCAAAATCAACCGTCGGTCAACTGTCGAAGCCAAATTGCCAGTCGCGCTTCTAGTCAGTTTCCATCCATGTTTCCAGCAGTGCTGCCAACCAGTTTCCAGCTAAGTACTCTGCCGCGCTGCCAGCCATCCTCCATCCATGCTGTCAGTTGTGCTGTCAGCCAGCCTCTGTCCAGTCTCCGACCATGTCTCCAGTCAACCCTGCCAGATCGATAGTCGCAGTCAACGGCGAAAGTCAACCATGCCAGTCAAAGTCAAGGTAGTTGGTCAAACCCGCAAGCCCATTTGGCCCGTTTCCATCGATCCAATGCATAAACCCTGGAAGAAGATTCCGGAAGTTTCTGGATGACTTGATGACCAAGCTGCAGAGAAAGTTCTGGAACATTCCAGATATCTTCCTGGCCAAGTTACTTGTAGAAGAAGTTTATCTCGAAATTAGGGTTTAACCCGTGTATTCAATTGTATAAATAGATGGGAATCTCAACCCTAAAGGTATACGCCCTGATAGAGAAAAATGCACCAGCAAACCCTAAAAGGGATCAGAAATCATTGTAACCCATACATCAATAAATATCTCTCCCTACGAGGATTCGTCCGTGGATGTAGGAAAACCATGCCGAACCGCGTTAAACTCGTGTCTATCATCTTTATGCTTGTTTTGCGTAAAACCCTAGTTCTGATCATCATCACCAAAATCATCGTGTTTAGTGCTAGGAAATATTTCTGGGTATAAACATTGGCGCCGACTAAGGGGAATCCGAGAAAAAGAATCGTGTTTTCCCATTGAGAAAAGTACAGAAAGCTTCAAAATCCTGTAAATAAGAAGTAAGTTTGGACGTCGGCAACAATTACTGCTGCAGTCCAGTTGATCGTAACTGCTGCAATCCAGTTTTGATCACAATTGTTGCAGTCCAGCTGATCGCAACTACTGCAATCCAGTTAATCGCAGTTACTGCAGTCCAGTTGATCGCAACTGCTGCAGTCCAGCTTCACAGTTTGAGTTTTGCTGAAACTATCACCCTCAGAAGCAATCAGAACTGTATCGCCACAAAGATCGTTAAAATTGTTAGCTTGATGTTCGATCCACAACATGTTCAAGTACAAAGTTCGAAGAGTTTGCTTCTCAGATAACGCAGCGTCCACATATTCGAGTTTGTAGTATGTCAAAATCACTACTGCCATGTTCGCAGGTTTGTCTAGTTGCCTGAATCTCAAGGCGCTTGCAAACCCTAGAGAAAACCTCCAGAAAAACATCTAAAAAAACACCTCGAAAAACGGTTACAGAAAACCATACAAAAGTTCGTGAGAAAAGCAACAAACAACCAGAATCGTTGCCGAAAAGCTCAAGGGAAATAGTTGCTGAAAGCCTAAAGCGAGAAACAGTCGTTGAAGGTCTAAAACGTGTATAGTTGCTGAAAGCCTGTAGCGGAAAGCAGTCGCTGAAGGTTTAAAACGTGTACGAGTTGCTTAAAGTCTAAAACAACAAACAGTTGTTGAAAGTCTAAATCAGTGAAAGCCGGCAGCCAACCCCGGCGGCGATGCCCGACAGCCTATGTTCACCCAAGTCAGAGGTCTCACTCACCCACGGAAGAGTGTTATTCACCCACTTCAGTCAAAGCTAAGCCACTGGATTTCTACACCTAACTTGAAGCAGCCTCAGGATATTTCCACCCGAGCCAAGCCGTGAGCCAAGCAAAACGAGCTTAGATGTTTCCACTCCAGTCAGCGTTACGTCCACAGCCAGTCGACGCCACTTCAGCAACTTGGTCTAGTCATCTGGAGACACTTCAACTTGGCATCTACCACATCAGCAGATGTTGCCTATTCAGCAACATATCGGTGCCACAGCATCAATCTGGTGACACATCAGCATGCCACGTCTGCAGTCGTGAACCACGCCATCAGAGCCAAGTCAGTTTTGAGCAACACGTCAGCAACGAGATACCACGTCATCAGAGTGGGTCAATCGGAGGGTTCCACATCAGCATAAAAGTACAGTCAGCAGTCACGTTGGCATAGACGTCAGCACATCAAAACTTCGTAAGAACATTTATGACGCCCGTCAATCTATCTTAACGCCGTTAACTGATAAGGCAATCCAGACTGTCCACTGTAATGCATCATGACGCCATTAGGTTTATCGTTAAATATGTAAGCATGACGTCATCATGACGACGTCACCACCTCCGTAAACAGCAGCAGTGATTCCGGCCGAAAGTTCGGCGGGGCACCCCGGCCGACTTTATCGGCAGCAAGCCATCTCCGTCAAGCCGCGGTGATCCTGTGCTTCTCGACATAACTTACTTCAGTGATCCTTGGATATTTCCGCCTCGCTGCTTTGTACTGCTGGATATTTACGCCCTAGCCGAGCCAACTCGCCAGTTGAGCCAACTCAACCTTGTTGGATGTTTCAGCCCCGTTTGCTTAGTCTTGAGGATATTTCTGCCCTACTTCGTGGGCTTAGCCTACTACAATTATTTATTTGGCTTGGAGTTCGATTTTGTTTCTTTGATATCTTCTTCATCCCACGTCTGAATTGGGTGATTTTTGGCTCGTTGCGACCGTCATTCAATTTCCTACATCATAAAGGTGCCAAGTTAGTAGAAGTTGCGCCAATCCTTCCCCGTCAGCAATCTATCTCCCCGGCTTACACCTCATGCAATTTTGTTTCTTCGATAACTTCTTCGTCGTGCATCCGAATTGAGTGATTTTTGGCCCGTTGAGATCGTATGTCAATTTACAACATCATGGAGGTAGAGTTTCAAAGTTTGAAGAAAAATTATTTTTGAGTTTGGAGTGGCCACATCGAAGAAGGACCTATTAAGCCGTTATGAAATATTCAAAGATCATGTTCAGTTTCAGTCCAGTTTTCCTCACAACTGCTATAGTCAGTTGATCGAACTTCTGTAGTCCAGTTTCTCAGAAACCGCTACAGTCCAGTTGACGCCAACTGCTGCAGTCCAGTTTTACTTATAACTTTTACAGTCCAGCTGATCGCAGCTGCTGTAATACAGTTCCATGGCAACTGTCTTCAATCCAGTTTTGATTCAACTGGTGCATTCCAGTCCCGCAGACAAATCCAGTTGCTGAGTCAAACCATGACACAAACCATAAGTCGTCATCAACAAGCCGAGACGCTAAGCCAACTACACAAGTCATCGCCACTGGAAAAAATCAACATAACCAGTGGACATCCTAATCACCTCATAAATGAAGTCGCAATAACACTTTCAATATGGTCCATATACAATTTACATATTTTCGCATCTTTTCATCTAATCATTCATACTTTGTTCAATGGGAAACCTACAATGTGACGAGCATTTTCTCATGAGGAGATGCACACATTTCAATTCTGCGCGCATCGGGAATAGTGGGATTGGCCCCCCGCATGAATTCCATATAGCAAACAGCTTCAACATTTCATGCGCGAGCAAGATGCAGCAGGGAAGTGCACCCTTGTGCGAGCATTGAGCAGCATGACAATCACTATCTTCTGGGGGAGAGTTGCATATCACTTCAATGTGACTGACCACCACTTGGGGTGAGATATGTAACACCTCACGGTCTAAAGTAACTCTTTTGGGGCGAGCTACATAACACTCCACACGCTTGGGGGCGAGTTATGTAGCACCCAAATACAATGTGAAATTCAGCTGCTAGAAATCGAAACAAAAGGTAACCCAAACTTCTTAATCCTACAACGAGTTACAGGATTAAGA
Organism: Papaver atlanticum; assembly: GCA_023531105.1. Classification (NCBI taxonomy): domain Eukaryota; kingdom Viridiplantae; phylum Streptophyta; class Magnoliopsida; order Ranunculales; family Papaveraceae; genus Papaver; species Papaver atlanticum. The sequence continues at coordinate 5,758,731 of JAJJMB010001716.1, read as the reverse complement.
GGGGGCGAGCATACACCCTAATATTTTGATGAAATTATCGCAAACAGAAAGGTTAATAACTGCTACAGTCCAGTTGATCGAACTGTTGTAGCCCAGTTCCTAAGCAACTGCTGCACTCAGTTGGACGCAACTTATGCAGTCAAGTTTTTCTCGTAACTACTGCACTCAGTTGGACGCAACTGATGCAGTCCAGTTTTGCTCGCAACTCTTATAGTACAGTTGATCGAACTGCTATAGTCCAGTACCACGACAACTGCTGCAATCTAACTGATAGTATCTCCTGCAGTCCAGCTGATCGTAACTGCTGCAGTGCAGCTTAGATCGCATCTCCTGCAATGCAGCTGATCGTAGCTGCTGCAGTGCAGCTTTGCTCGTTAATGATGAAGTCTAGCTGATTGAAGCTGCTGCACTCCATCTTTGCTCGTTGCTGCTGCAGTCTAGCGGATCGAAGTTGGTGCAGTTCACCTTAGTTCGCAGCTCCTGCAGTCCAGCTGATCGCAGTGCATTTTCACTCGCATCTCCTGCAAACCAGCTTTGCTCGAAGCTGTTGCAATCCAGTTTTGCCCATTACTGCTGAAGGGAAGATTTATACGGCCATCACAGTCCAGTTTATAGCGGTCATTGCATTCCAGTTCTACAGCAACTGCTGTGGCCTAGTTTTACATCGTTGATGTTATCCTGATTCATATAACTATTAGCGACATATGAAGATCGTTATCAAGACCAGTAGAAAATCCAAGATCGCTAGGAGGTCCAGCGGCACACAAAGTCTTTTACCATCTCGATGTTTTAAGGGTCTGCATCTCATCCGGAAGTTGATAGCAGTTCAGTACTAATAGCTATTTCTACCCAGTTTGGTCAGAAATTACTATAAGTCAGCAAATACAAGTTTCACTTACAACAACAGCCGACACAGATTCCACCTGAGTGACTTCAAATATAGCTCGTCTTTTCCAACAACTGTTACGAGTCTAATTCTACGCAACTTCTACAGTTTTGTTTTACATCAACAGCTGCAGCTCACTTTCAACAATACAATTGTTTCGCATCAATCATTGCAATCCAGTTTCACCAGTGATTGTTCGGGTCATCTCTCGCCCGTAATCATTGAACTCCAGTTTCATACAGCTTCTCCGCTCTAGTATCACGCTTCCGTTACAAACCAGTTCAGCCTTCAGTCCAGTTTTTGCATGCAATAATGGTTCATGCTCAACTGTTTCCCGCCGATCTTCCAATCACAATAGCCTCACTTGGGGGCGTCTTGATTATGATTTCCGCAAACAGCAAGGGAAGGTTGACAATCACTTCAGCAACAATAATCCACACTTTGGGGCGAATTTTGTCATTGACCAAAGAAAACGAAATTTTCTTAACCCCCAACAAGTTGGAGGTTAAGAGGGGGCGATGTTTGTACCATGAGTAAAAATGCCACATAATGGGCCAAATTGCTACTTGAATCACCTTTTGGCCCTCATCCAAGACTGTCATCCAACCAACCGACGTAGCTACCAGCTAATCCAGCGTTTCGTAAAGTCAACGACCGGTCAGTGGTCAAAGTCAACATCTGGTCAATGGTCAAAATCAACCGTCGGTCAATTATCGAAGCCAAATTGCCAGTCGCGCTTCTAGCCAGTTTCCATCCATGTTTCCAGCGGTGCTGCCAACCAGTTTCCAGCTAAGTACTCTGTCGCGCTGCCAGCCATCCTCCATCCATGCTGTCAGTTGTGCTGTCAGCCAGCCTCTGTCCAGTCAACCCTGTCTCCAGTCAACCCTGCCAGTCAAAGATCGATAGTCGTAGTCAACGGTGAAAGTCAACCATGCCAGTCAAAGTCAAGGTAGTTGGTCAAACCCGCAAGCCCATTTGGCCCGTTTCCATCGATCCAATGCATAAACCCTGGAAGAAGATTCCGGAAGTTTCCGGATGACTTGATGACCAAGCTGCAGAGAAAGTTCTGGAACATTCCAGATGTCTTCCTGGCCAAGTTACTTGCAGAAGAAGTTTATCTCGAAATTAGGGTTTAACCCATGTATTCAATTGTATAAATAGATAGGAATCTCAACCCTAAAGGTATACGCCCTGATAGAGAAAAATACACCAGCAAACCCTAAAAGGGATCAGAAATCATTATAACCCATACATCAATAAAATATCTCTCCCTACGGGGATTCGTCCGTGGATGTAGGCAAACCATGCCGAACCACGTTAAATTCGTGTCTATCATCTTTATGCTTGTTTTGTGCAAAACCCTAGTTATGATCATCATCACCAGAATCATCGTGTTTAGTTCCTGGAAATATATCTGGGTACAAACAAGCATACTGTTGATAGATTTCCTTCTCCAGTTAGATATAATTTAGTGAATATTTGTAAAACATCTTCTTCAATTGAATGGAGCTTGACCACCTCCACCATCTTCTGTATCGTTTCTTATTTTCGTATCAGATAAAATGGGAAAAGATGGAAATGGATGAGAGCTAAATGCTTTGACGACATTGCTTAAACGGTCACTGACTCAATGATAGTCAATTCACAGTCATGGTGTCTAGCAAATAAAAAAAAGTCAACTAACAATTTTCTAACTGTCTTTGTTAGTCTATGATCCTAATGCATCAACGGCATATTTTAGGACCCAGACCGTAATTAGACCATAAACATACAACCCTTTTACAAAATATCTCTATAAATAATGGTTTTGAGAAGTATCCACTAATTAAGAGATCGGCATCTAGATGAAAATTTTAAACCTCGAGAACTAAACATTTTTTTGGACTTATTTTTTGCCAGCAATAAGCAAAGAAAAATTGATAGCGAAAACGTATTAATCTTTGTTAGCAGAAAGTATTTAGCTATTTTTACTGTTGTAGGTCAAGTCTGCTGATACTGAAACTAGCACAAAATTGGTTAAAAAGACCAAAACCAATAATTCTTTGGTGAAACAGACTTGTACATTTTGATACTGTTTATATGGACATAAATTGAAAAAAATAACGTTCAATTATCCATTTTGGATATTGTGTCCAGAATATAAAGTAAAATGTAATCTTGGATGACAAATATGCCCCTAAATAAACTTGCATAAAAATCTTCTTTTTATTATGTTTCCCCCGATGAGAAAGTGAGCTCCAATTTTGGTTTTTCAGATGCAATATGAAGAAAACGAGCTCCAATCTCTTGATCCAATCGACGTACGATTTATTATTAGACTCTTCTCTTATGTTTGCTCAAATCGGTAAGTTTTATTTTAGAAGTTAGAACTATTTTGATACATAGTTTGATCCAATCAAAACAGATTTTTGTCCAATTTTAAAAAAAAATTCCTCCGATAGCAAGTTTTACACAGATTCTAATGCAATAATTCTCCGATTCATTATAATTTGAAGTTTCATTAGTTAATGTGATTTTCTTTTTTTAATTTTGGGTTTTGTTCGTGATTTTCTAGGGTTATCTGAATCGAGTACCAAATTAAGATTAACCAGTAACATTTGCTTTGTTTTAGTGTAATTTGGTTTCGAATCATGTTCAGTATGATAACAATATGATTTTCAACTATTTATCTATTGTTTGTGGACTTTTTAATTTTCATGTGTAGTGAGGGGAGTAATGAGGGTTGAGTGGTGGATGGTGATGACTGGTGTTGGTGGGGAGTGTTAGATGTTGTTGGTCGGTAGTGGGTGTGGTGAAGATGGTGGATTGTGATGGTGGTCAGTGTTTGGGTGACAGATCTAGCTAATTAATAATGAGATTATTATCTAATTTAGATTCATCTTGTGCTGTGAGTGGTAAGGGTGGCGAGTGCTGCTGGTAGTGGGGTGAGTCTTGAGTGGTAAGGATGGAGAGTCTTGAGTAGTACGTGTGTGGTGTGTGGCGTGGGACGGCGAGGGAGGCAGATGCTGATGGGAATTCTGGATTGTGCTAATTTGCAGGTGGTGAGTGTTGAAGGTGGTGGATTGTGCTTGCTGTGAGTGTTCTGGTAAGTAACTAAACCTAGCTAAGAATGAGATTATTAGATTAATTGTGCTTGCTGTGAGTTTGATTAGTAGCATAACTTTGTTGAGTGCGAATTTAATAAATGCTTGATAATAAGCGCATTGTTTCTTACTCATCCGTCTACTTCTTTTCGTAATCTGCAGATGTTAGAAATTATGAAATTATGATTAATTGTATAATGAAATGGTATGCAACATGATTTAATAGTCAACTTGCTTCCTCTGCATAAACAACAATGTATGAATGGTCATGTGATCCGTTTTTTGAGGAAAATGCAGAATTGCTGCTCGCCTAATTCAGTGCCTTGACGGTATCATCTCCGGCTATGTTTCTCATCATCGGCGTTTGGTTACCTAGAAGAGAATGTGCAACAGAAATAGATCACTTACACTCACCCCACTGACAACCCAGTGGGATAATCTAGAAAATCACACTAAAATGAGAATGCTACTGCTACATTTGTAAGGGGCCAATGTCCGCCACATTTGGACACATTTCATACAAATATATCTTTGTGGCGTTTTTATTTTTTGTAGGATTATTGAGTATTCTAATCATTTGGCTTGATTATTTTTACAATTACAGATTCTCTTCATTGTTTATGGCTTGATGAAACCAGATTCTTACTTCATATTTTGAAAATTAAATTAAAATTTTGGGTAGGATGAAAATGGATTCATCCTTCTTATTCAGAAAAATGCACACTCTTACAAAAATATTTTTTGTTTTCATCCTTCATTTTCTATTAAAAAAAGTATTTTTTTCGGCAGGATGTATCCGGTCTCATCCCGCATATTCTAATGATTATATGAAATTATCAACAAATTACAACATATGCTAGTTTAAGTAAATTCTTTCACATTAATTGAACTGCAATTAAGGTATTTACATTCATAAACGAATATCAAAATTCATAAACATTCAACACCTTTTTTGTAGCAACCTATTGAAACGACGCTCTTCTTTCTCGTTCAACTTTCAATAACTGCTTTCATCACTGAGTATTTCATATGCGACGCGCTCATCTTCCTTCGTAGAATTTCTAATTCCTCAAAGGCTTCACCATTGGTCATCACTGATTACATGAAGTAGTGAAAAAACATTCCAGAGTCGGGACTTCAAAATCAAGTCTTGATTTAGGTTGCATTTTATAAATGAAAGAAAGAACAATAACAAATGCCAACACATGATGAAACATGGATGAAACTAGGTTCATCCAGTGGAAACACATGATGAAACCAGTTTCATCCAGTAATAACTCAAGATGCAATGTTTCATTTAGTGGCAACACAAGATGAAACCAGTTTCATCCTGTATCAACAAATGATGAAACCAGTTTCATCCTGTAATAACACAGAACGTACAAAGATTTCCTCCAACGACATTTTAGATGAAACCAGTTTCATCTAGTGGTAACAGATGATGTTACCAAGAAAATACATCAACGCATACTTTAAGGTGAAAATTTTAGAACTACATTTGTTTTCAGAACGAGTTTTAGCAAAAATTTAGAAATAAAATATGCTTAGAATTGAGTTAATCAAATCAAACCAAATCTTCTCTGACAACATGTCAATAGTCGAGTTTAACAAATCACGTACCAACATCTAGTGGACAACACAAGATGAAACCGTGTTTCATCCAAAGGCAACACATGATGAAACCAGAATCATCCGGTGGAAGAAGATGCTGGAACCGGAAAATGCGTCGGAACGTGTACTAAGATGAGAAATATTCGACATAAACTCAATTGCATCATATTTTATACTATGATGTAAACAAATTCACAAAATGCAAACTAGTATGTATACAGATTGATACATTAACAAGAAAATTGACAGACATATTTCACATTTATAAACAAATTTATAAAAATATGTACACAAGTGCATCAAAATTTTAACTAAGATGAAACCAATTTGAAATCAAATATGGCCAAAAAGAAAATAAGGGTTTGGAAACTTACAAATTTGAGCATGTTCTTCATTTCTCATCTCGTAAAATTGATTTACACAAAATCTGTTTCTCTTGGTTTATGAATTTTAGAAATTGCAATTAAATTAGGGCATTCATAAAATCCGGTAGTGGTGCTATGGATGCTTATGGTGGTGGTGCATCTTTGTGGTGGTAGAGATGGGGTGGTGCCGTCGATGTTGGTGGTTGAGAATTAAAGATGATGTTATCGTTGGTGATTTTGGTGTTTGTGGTAGTGGAATGGTGTTGAGGTGGAGGAAGATGGTATTTCTTATGGTTGGGGAAGATATGTCGACAGTGGGGAAGAAGTTCAATGTTTCTGAAAAGAGAAGTCTCAACGGTGAAGCTTTTTTTTTTCGTTTTGGAAGAAGATGAAACTTTGGTTGGGTATAATTGTCTGTTTCTACAAATTATATATCTTGTCCGCTTCACCCATCACAATAATTTATCCGTCCATCACGACCAGGAATGTTGGATATTCGTCCATTTGAGCCATTTTCTGTAAAACTAGCTAGTGAAATTCAGGACATGAATAGTTTAGCCGAATGATCATTCATTTATTTAATTTGCACATTGATTGATATTTCTTTTAGTTTGATGGAACATTTTTGAACCACTTAAGTACGTGAGTTGCATTTCTCATCATAGAAAAGGAGGGTATTAAACACTAAACTAGTTTCACCCAAAAAGTTAGTTGGATGCTATTTTTAACAGCATCACATTTAAAAAGAGAAACCAAATTGAATTTGCGTAGAGTTTTTCATTTCTTTCCTCCACAAGTTCCAACTTCAAATATTCTTGATGGTAGTAGTTTTCATCATCCCTTACTCCCAGGGTACTTTAAATGTTAATCATCCGCTAGCCACCGCAAACCATAACTGTTCAGAAATTAAGTCCATTTTTAAAAGTTAAACTAATTTATTTAAATCTTCAGAGTGTTTGCCGATAATATTCATCTCATCCACATAAAAGAATTTGGATCCAATGCTCAATTCATTTTACAATTTCCCCTAACATCTCAATGCTTTACTTTCCCCTTTGTTGAATACAGTACTCGCTCTTTTCGCATTTCCATATGCTTTAAAATTAACAAACCCACGTACAAAGTTCTCAATACACGCGTATTAAACAAAGTGTCGATCGACCTTGTTTTATATAAAGAACCATCAACCATTCATTATATTTACATGTCAAATCAGGTTCTTTGACTGGCCATACCTTTTCGATGAATGAAAAACATCCTTCCAAACAAACGGATATTTTGATCATTCTAAAACACTAAAACTCCATCAAAGAAAACATGAAACCAAGTCAATCATGAATCAAATTGGAGTGCTTTTGATGCTTTTCCAACCATAGTTGTTGCAGATTTTTACACTAGGCTTGCCAAAAATTGCAAAGTGACCGCCTAAAAATGTGCCATCAATAAGCAAGGAAAAAATCGATGTCCAAACGTATTCATCAAGTCCACTAACACCAAAACAAGTTGGGGAAATTCAGATATAAAATCTCTAGCACCAGTAGATCAAAGTTTCGTACACACAGCAAGTCGCCGGATAGTCAATAGACAAAAAAAAAAAAAAAAAAGAATTGACCAAATCAAAAACTTGTATTTGTATATACTCTCGTCTAGTAGTGTAGTAATGTTGTTTTTCTTGTAATCGGCAAAGATAAAGATATTAATCAAGAGGGATAACTCTGCAAATAGTGCAAAGCCCTGGAGTTGGAGACAGTATCATAATTCCTACCGGAGTATTTATTCATATATACTCTCGTCTAGTAGAGAAGTAATGTTGTTAAGATATTCAAATGAACGGAGTCGGAGACAGTCTCATAATTCTTACTAATTGATAAAAAAATAAACTATTCCAGTTGACATTTTTAACATGAACGAGTAAATTGAAAATCATTCGAGTGATCCATTCTAGAGGTGTAAAATGTGCCGGCACGTCACAACCCAACCCACGAAATCACGTGCTTAGCATGCTATGTGCCGTGCTGTGCTGTGCCGGAGATTATGACGTGCCGTGTTATACCGTGCTAGAGGGTGTGTTGTACTGGGTGTGCCAGGAAAATAAACGTGTTGTGCCGTGCTGTGTTGTGTCGGGCACATTTATTTTGTATTTTCCAATACAAATGTTTTCCAAATATTTAGGTATTATATGTGTTATTATGAAAATAAGTCAACATAACAATAATAATATGTCAATAATTTGCAAGAATAATGATTTTTTTGTGTGATATATATATAAAATATGATGTATTGTGTCATGTTGTGTAGTATTTTATACATATTATGACGTGATTTCTTAACGTGTTGTGTTGTGTCGTGCCGCGTGCTGTGTTGTGCTGGGCTACTGTGCCGATTAGTCAAACCAACCCGTCCCATGAAACTAACATGTTGTTCCGTGCTGGGCTAAGTCACGTGCTTGGCTGGGCTGTGCTCAAATTTTAGCGTGCTGAGCTGGGCTGTGCTCGTGCTGGCACAGCCCAATTTACACCTCTAATCCATTCTAAAGTCAGAACCAACGTAACAGCTGATATATTATCTATAGTAAGTTCCTATTAATCCGATACAGACTGATACTGGGATACAGATATATTAAAATCTTCTGTCAGTTCTGACTAATACAAAGACACGACGGACAATGTTACGCTGTTGATGTTTAATTGACATGATATATGAGTCGTGCTGTGATGAGGTCACCCTCGTGACAGGATTTATAAGGCTGCACCTTTTAGCCGTTGGATTTAAATCTTTGGTAGATTTGTATCTCGAGATGTTATTTTAAGATAATAAAATAAAATCCTTTTTTTTTATATCTCTTTATTTAATTTTATTTCCTCTTTGGTCGCTCTACAAATCAGAACTTATTCTCACAGTCCAAATTCACAATCTGTTATTTTAATCTTCCTATATTGTATCTGATGGTAATATCTTTGAAGGAACTAATCATGATCAAGTGGGAACTGTTAATAGTTCAAGTGTGGTACGAGATTCTGATTTTGATTTACTGTTTTTGGTTGACATTGATTATTATGGCAAACTATCGATTTTTCTTTACATTTAGGAAGAACAGTAACAGATGTGTGATAATATTGATGGTGATGAATATTCGTGTTTTGGATGGATAGTTCTTAGTTTTTACTAGAAGACTTTTGATCATTCTGGTTGTATTTGAAACCATTACAGGGTTGAAACTAAAAGTACATTGATTAGTGTTGGAGCTGGGGAGGTGATAGATGCACTATCTAGGGAGCTTGGGTGCAAGACGGAGAGATTGCTTTTCACTTATCTAGGTATGCCCATTGGTGAACATTGGCGTAGTATTACGTGTGGGAATATGTTTTGATCAGAATGGAGCAAAAGTTGGCGACATGGAAGAAGAGTAAATTGAATAAAGCAGGTAGATTTATTCTCCTCAAGAGTTGTCTTGCGAGTTCACCAATTTACTACTTGTCTTTATTTCATCTTCCGGTTAGTGTGGATAAAAAGATGGTGCGGATTATGCGTAACTTTTTGAGGGGTGTTGCGGTAGGTAGAAGGAAATTAGTTTGGGTTGGTTGGACAAAAATTTGCATGCCTAAAGAGAATGGAGGATTAGGGGTTAAATTTTTGAGAACTACTAATCAATCTTTATTGGTAAAGTGGATTTGGAGATACACAAAGAACAAAAATAGCCTTTGGAGGAAGATAGTTAATAAGAAATTCAAGAGGTACACGGATTTGTTAATGACGGATGTTTACAACAAACCACAGTGCAAAAGTCTATGGAAGAATGTAGTGAATATGGTTCCCGCAGTTTACGGTGAGAAACGGTAAAGGGATCAGGTTCTGGAAGGATAGATGGTTTGATGGAGGGACATTGCAAGAACTATTCCCGGTTGTTTATGAAGCTGCTAAAAGGAAGGATGCGACCATCGCTGATATGATTGTGAACAACAATTGGAGTTGTGAATTCAGGAGAGCTTTGAATGCGAACGAGAAACTGGAATGGGATTTGCTTCGACGTGATGTCTCTCATATCCCGGTGTTGGTGGCAGAGGGGGATGAATTGGTTATTATGGAGGACTTTAGTGCACAAAAGTGTTATGAAGCTTTGTCAGGTAACTATGATACATGTAACTTCGAAAAACACCTTTGGAAAGGATATATCCCTACCAAGGTAAGCTTCATTCTTTGGGCTTCTTTTCATGACTCGCTCCCAACTAGGGACATGTTAGCACATCGTGGCATAGACATTGAAAGTAATTTATGTGTTCTTTGGAATGACGAGAAGGAGACATCAGATCATATGTTTATGCATTGCTCATATTCTTTTAAAATCTTGGATTATTTTATTAAGGCTTTCAAGATATCGTGGCCTATGTCGAGGGCTTTACCCCATTTGTTTGAAGCGTGGTCGATGAATGTGATGCATTGAGGAGGTAAGGAGGTGTGGAAGATTATCCATTATGCTATTTGTTGGATCCTGTGGAAGGAGAGAAATGGGAGAGTGTTTGGTGGTGTTCAGAAAAGTACAACGGAGACTATTGATCTTGTTAAACAGCTTGTAGCACTACGGGAAAAATAGTTATCTACAACTGTAGCTTTACAACTCGTATTTTTAAAGTTGTAAAAGAGGTATGTTTTACTACTTTTTTCAAACAAAGAGTTGTCAAAGGAAAAACGTCCAACTCTTAGGCGGAAAGAGGACCAAAGAGTAGCGACGAGAATCAAAACCACAACGTTTTGTTTGAAAAGAGTTGTGTACAGGAGTGACCACCTTTAGACTTTGACAACTGATATCGTAAAGGTAGTGAATATCTGTATAACAACATTCTTAAGGGTTGTTGAAGAAAATAAAAACATATCATATGGAAAAATGATGTTGGAGAGATTCGAAACACAAGACTACTATGTGTTAGCACAAGTCATTAACCATCCTTCCGGATTCACAACATTGGTATTTTTGTGTTTTTTGTTTTCATTCATAATCACAACCTCTATAAGAGTTGTAAAAATAGAAATTGATTTTGAAAAAAAAATAATGAAGCTAAGGTGAGTCGAACCTGAGCCTCCTCTGTGCAAGTATGGGATTCCAACCATCCTTTTATATTTTACATCTACTTTTATATGTAAGAAAAATGTCAACTCAGCCTTGAAAAAAGGCCAACAAATGCGTCACTTTGCCTGAAACATACAAGGCATGCAATCACATTTCAATCAACACTCACAATACATCCAACTGCAATCACCGGAGAATTGTAGCTCAACCCCATTCAAACTTCGATTATAACCCAAAGTCACCACCAAAGCTAGCATATTCTTTTTATTCTTCTCTCAGCCAACTGCCGTTGTAGTTCCCAGCCAAACTGTACCCCAATTCAGCTTCACTAATGAAACGCAGCATCTCCAGAGCATCCACCAGAACCACATAGCCATTGCAACAATCCAAAACTGCAACCATCTAGCCCTCTCAGCACCAGCAATCAACCTTCTATAGTGGCAACAAGCAACTCACCACCACTAACTTTGTCTAACTTGGCTCAAAACCAGCACCAACAAATTGCAGCTGCATCAAGACCTGCTAGTTTCAAATCCATGTAAACCTACCCATTCATTCAACACATACAGCAGCACAACATATTCATTGCACATCATTCTCCCTCTATGTCAGGCCATGTACCAGCAACAAATTGCACTGCCATATTTCAATCCTAGCATACGTCTAGTTTTGCCCAATCATTCCCTTCTCAATTCATCACCAAAACCAAGACAACACCAGCTGCACCACAAGACAACACCAGCTGCACCACAAGACAACACCAGCTGCACCCATTAGCTCGAAACAATAACTCCACACTACTCTGTAATATTTCAGCTTCACAACTTGCTGCTCCTCAGCTGCAATACCAGCACCTGCAACTTCACACTCAAGAAGCATCATCACACACTATTTCAGACTATCCTTCCCTGTAAACATTCAGCTCAAGATTCAGCGCTACAGCATCACTGCACTATAGCCTTATTGACCAGCATCACTGCCATCACTTCGAACTACCAGTGCCATGACCTGCAATCTCCAATTTCTCCAATCTGCAATTCAATACCACCGGTCCATCTTCTCTTTAGCTTGTAACTGCATCTTATCCTCCTCCCTTGTCCTAACATACATCTAAATCTGTCATTCATGTTCTCCTTCTTAATCATCTTACTAAATTCTGAGCCAACACATCAAACCCATTCCAAATACCTATTATTGCAGTCATCTCTGTAAAGCCAATTGAATTGCAGTGAACAATTTCAACTGGTTCTTGCTCATCTCAGCTTCACCAACCCATCTCATCATTATCAACCACCAGCATATCCATATAATTAACAATCAGCAACAACACCTGCCTAGATCAGCACAATCTCAGCTAGACATCAAACCCATCTGCAACTCCCTAACTCAGCTTCAGAATCAAATCTCTGTCAAAACTTGTACCAAACACGAACCCAGTCAATACCCATTTCAATCCTTGCCCTAATTCTTCAAATTATTACAGAAACAACATTCAACACAATTCGAACCCAATTCTTCCTATTCATAGACCGTCATTTCATCATCTAAGAACCCTAATTGTTCTGCATCTGAGTTTGAATCTCAATTTCTATTCAATTTCATCCTCCATGTCCTTCCCAACTTCAGAAATCATAAAACCCATCTCGTTTCTCACCAGCAGCAGCATCTTCATAAAATTCCATTCAAACCACCAAAATCTCCATCTCCTGCATCATTTCTTATTGATTCTCGGACAACTTTAATGCACAACCATGCATCTCTCTTTCTTTCCTCTTTGAACTTCAGGTGAGTGTAATGAAGAGAAGATAACTTTATCAATTCCAGACCCCATTGAAATCATAAACAAAACCCTGATTATAATGAATCCGACCTTAGTAGCTTACGTTTTTTTCCTATTGCTGGTGATGTCCCTGGTGATGATTTGAATCTCTGGATTGATGGTGGTGGTTTCTAATTTGATTGAAAAGATGAAGGAGGAGAAAAAAATGAAGGAGAAGAAGATAAGGAAAAGAAGAAAAATGAAAGAAAAGATAAGGAGAAAAAGGAGAAAAAAAATGTACGGTTAGAGATTGATGTAAGGTTGAAATGGAAGGTTGTGATGTTATTTTTTCTACACCCTTTCACAACTCTTAGAAAAAATCTTCGTAGGGGTTTTGTCGTCCTGCTAAGTTTTTTCACTTCTGCTAAAAAAAAATTCACTTCTGCAGATTTTTTTTCACTTCTGCTAAATTTTTCACTTCTGCTAATTTTTTTCACTTCTGCTAAATTTTTTTTCACTTCTGCTATTTTTTTTTTACTTCTGCTAAATTTTTCTCTATTCTGCTAAAAATTATTTTGGTACGCACTTCAGCTAAATTTTGCGACTTATAGTAGTCCACTCCTGGCAAGGTTTCGATCTCGGATCCAGTTTCTTTCTCGAAGTTGACGAATTTGTGTGTGTTTAAGGTTTCAGAGAATATTATGATGGAATCTAACCCGTAAATGATTGGATTTATCGTTCTTATGAAGTTTCAGACTTATAGTTATCCAATCCTTGCCAGGTTTCGATCTCGGAGACAGTTTCTTTCTCGAAGTTGACGAATTTGTGTGTGTTTAAGGTTTTGGAGAATATTCTTATGGAATCTTACCCGTAAATAGTTGGATTCATCGTTCTTACGAAGTTTCATACTTATAGTAGTCCACTCCTGGCCAGGTTTCGATCCCGGAGATAGTTTCGTTCTCGAAGTTGACAAATTTGTGTGTGTTTAAGGTTTCGGAGAATATTCTGATGGAATCTTACCTTTAAATGGATGGATTAATCGTTCTTACCAAGTTTCCGACTTATAATAGTCCACTCACGGTCAGGTTTCGATCTCAGAGCCAGGGTATGCATACAATATGCCAGAATATGGTTTGTTGAAGGTTTCGGGGAATATTCTAATGGAATCTTACTTGTAAATGGATGGGTCATCGTTCTTACCAAGTTTTCGACTTATTGTAGTCCACTCACGGCCAGGTTTCGATCTCTGAGCCAGGGTATGCATTCAATATGCCAAAATAGGGTTTGTTTAAGGTTTCAGGGAATATTCTAATGAAATCTTACCTGTAAATGGATGGATTCATCGTTCTTACCAAGTTTCCGACTTATTGTAGTCCACTCATGGCCAAGTTTCGATCTCGGAGCCAGGGTATGCATACAATATGCCAGAATAGGGTTTGTTTAAGGTTTCGAGGAATATTCTACTGGAATCTTACATGTAAATGGATGGATTCATCGTTCTTACCAAGTTTCCGACTAATAGTAGTCCAGTCACGGCCAGGTTTCGATCTCGGAGTCAGGTTATGCATACAATATGCCGACTTATAGTAGATTAATAGTTCGTTCTCGTATATTTATCGATTTCGATGATGTATCATGCTAAGTTTGAAGTCAGAACCCTCCTAGTAGGGCTGTCAACGGCACTTAACGAAACGGATAGTGGCTCAGACGCTACCGTTACGTTTAAAATTAACGGATATCCGATATCCGTTAAGTTCCGACGGAAATCTGAAATTCACTTCCGTTTTCGTTACGCCGAACTTATCGGATATCATATATTTTTCCGATAACATCTGTTATGTCACAGAACACACAGTCACAGAACACAAGTTATAAATCCTGCCAGTGCTGCCACACAAAACAAGTTCTAAATCCAAGAAAATTAGTTCAAAATCCATGCCACACAAAATAAAAAGATACAAATGTTCCAAATGGACCAAATTACATGTTCAGATGTTCTAGCAAAAGAAAAAACCATGTTCTTGCAAAAGAAAAGGCAAAGAAACTCCATCTCCATGTGTTGTAGCCTGTAGTGCAACTGCCAACTGCAAATGCATTCCTCCTTAGTCATCCCTGAATCCTTACTTCTTACTCCTTAGTCCTGAACTTCTGCATTTTCAAAGGAAAATCAAAAGTGTTAGTTAAGCTGGCAATGTCACTGCAATAAATATAAAAGAAAATGAAAGATTAAGATGAAAGGAAAGTTATCAGTAATACAACTATCACTGTCACTGAGACTGAGATTTGGAAGCCAATCACCCAAACAAAGCAATGCTTGAACAAGTTCTGGAGTTAATGAACTCCTATGAGATGTGAGAACCCTACCACCAACACTAAACATTGTTTCTGATGCTACACTTGTCACTGGAACAGTCAATACATCTCTTGCAATCGTTGAGAGAATTGGGTACTTAGGATCATGATTCTTCCACCAACTTAAGATATCAAACCTCATTTCTTCAGTGGTTGTGCCTTTTGGAAGAACTGGTTCTGCTAAGTATGTCTCCAACTCTGACTTATGAACCTCAACCACATTGTTTTCCATCATAAAATCATCATAACCAAATTCATTTGATGTTGTTGTAGCTGCAGAGATCTAAATTCCAGCTGAATTCATTCCACTATCAAAATAATCTGGAGCTATAGTGTTGGTTTCATAAGCACAGTAAAGAGCATTGAGTGAAAGCTGAAATTTGTTATAGTGACTTTGATAGTTTTGCACACCATGTACTCTCTTCAAAACAAACTCCACCCATCTAACCTTATAACTAAGATCTAAAACAACTCCAATGCCCATCAAAGTGTTACTTTCTTTCCAGTAGCTATCAAATTTTGACCTCATATTCTTGCCCATGTCTCTGATATACTCATGCTCACTTAATTCCCAGGCCTTAATGCATTTATTAACTTCTTGCACCCCATTGTAATACAAATTTGTTGTGGGATACTTAATCCCAGCAAATTTGGTTGAAATCACATCAAATAATTCCAAACATTCACATATATGTACTCCTTGTTGGCACTGCTGAGAAGTTGGTAGTATGTTGAAGTCATTATCCAAATCAGCTAGCCTAACAAAAGCTTGTCTCAAAAAAATTGCATCTTAAAGGTGGAGTTCCACCTGGTATCCAAATCTAAACCAACAGACCTTGAAGAAGGAAGCTTAACTTGGGCAATAGCACATTCAAATCTTTCTTTTCTATCCTGACTTGACTTGACATATTTTACACACTCTCTAATTGCCTCTATAAATGGAGTAGCTACTTTCATTCCACACAACACAATCAAGTGAAATACATGATTACTACACCTCATTTGGAACAAATCCCCATTGGAACAAATCCCCATTAAGAACTAGACAATCTTTGCTATCAAGCCATGACTTCAGATTTGCCATCATAACATCATTAGATCTAGCATTGTCAGCAGCTACAGCAAAAAGTTTATTATCTATGTTCCAATCTAGAGCTACTGATTTCACTACAGATGCTAGAACTTCTCCAATATGTGGTGATGGCACTAAAATGTATGCTAGTGTTTTCTTAATCAGTTTCCACTCATCATCTATGTAATGCATTGTCACACAACAATAACCATCTTTTGTATGCTTACATGTCCACATACCTGTTGTTAAACTACATTTAGATGTAATTGTGTCAAATTGTTCTTGTAATTGCAGTTTGAACTCAGCTGTTAGTTTCATGATATCTTCCCTAACTGTATTCCTAGTGTAAAGCTTAGCAGCAGGATTCAAAGACTTAACAAACTCTCTAAAATATGGATGCTCAACTATAGTGATTGGATAACCATGCTTAGCAATCATCTTGGCAACAAGTATCATACTTCCAATTAGCTAACTTAGTTTGTGCATTACATGTTATGATTGTAGTAATCTTTCTTTGTCCATACTTATTCTCAGTCTTTTCTTTGTAGGTATTAGCATGGTGATTCAAGCGGCTGGTTCCTTGGTTACTGGGTGCAGGCATTTTCTTCTTACAATGTTTGCATTTAGCCATAATATCCCAACCTCCTTCCCTTTTACCATCTTCTTTCCAATTGACCTTTCAAAATCAATCCATACATCAGACCTTACTGCACGTATTTTTTTCTTTTCTCCAGCTATAATTGGATCTTCATCTACTTCTATTTCTGCTTCTTCTTTGGGACGAATCACAGGTGTTGAATTAATTCCTGAACCTTGAACTTCTGGTAATTGTGATGCAAGCGAAAGTGAGAGATTGTTTGAGGAACCAACATGGTTTGAAGCTCTTTCACTTTGGGACATGATTAATTTCACAAATCTGTAACTCAGATGCCCTAATTTCAGAAACCCTAAATTGAAAATTGAGTTTTTAAGATTGAAATTAAACTAAAAAGAAATAGAAGAAGAAAACCCTAGTTTTCTAATCAGTAATCACACATGATTTGTATAGAGAAGAAGATGATTTTGCACGAATTGAAAGATTTGAGACGAGGAGGTGAGTTTTTTTTTTTTTTCTCTCTCGACTGAACTGAAGAAGAATGAGTGATTCATTCGATGGTCGATGGATATTTACCTAGGTATAGGTGTTTACACGTGCTAAACACACGTTATCGGATATCGGATGTAAAGCTAACGGAAATAGCCTTAACCGGTACCGTTACGTTAAGCGAGAAATATACGATACGTTATCGGATCCGGATATCCGATTACCGATATGTCAGATGTTAACCTAACGGATAGCGGATATCCATTGACAGGACTGCCTCCCGGAGCTTTGTGGTTCATAGTTTGTATGCCGTTATACCACTTTTGAAGTTCGAATCGATACTGATCTTCATATTTATCGTTTTCAATGATGTATCATGCTAAGTTTGAAGTCTGAACCCTCCCGGAGCTTCTTGGTTAATATTTTGTATGTCGTTATACCACTTTTGAAGTTTGAATCGACACTGAGCTTCATATTTATCGATTGCGTTGATGTATCCTACTAAGTTTGAAGTCTGAACCCTCCCGGAGATTCTTGGTTCATATTTTGTATGTCGTTCTACCACATTTGAAGTTCGAATCGACACTGAGCTTCACATTTATCGATTCCGGTGATGTATCATGTTAAGTTTGAAGTCAGAACCCTCCCGGAGCTTCTTGGTTCATAGTTTGTATGCCGTTATACCACATTTGAAGTTCGAATCGATACTGAGCTTCACATTTATCGATTTCGATGATGTATCCTGCTAAGTTTGAAGTCATAACCTACCCGAAGCTTGTTGGTTCATAGTTTGTACGCCGTTATACCACATTTGAAGTTCATGACTTGTATGACTAGTCAAAATTGCTTCATGACCTATGTGACTAGTCAAAATTCAAACCGGAAGCACAAAGAGAAAGCACAAAAGCACAAAGAAACACACCAATTATCGAATTCATTTTTCATTTTCCCGATTAATTCTTATACATTTTTTGAATTTTTATATATCAGAATGTCGATAACAATGTCCTAAATTTATTAATATTTTTTTTTTGATTTTTTTTCATGTCGAAGGTTGATAATTAAACCGAATACATGAGTTAGTATTAGCATAAAAAGAAACACACGTGCTTCTCAATCCGTATGAGCATCCCAAATACAATCTCATCCGTCAAGATCTTTTCTTAATCTGTATGAGTGGATCAAACGAAACGTGGTCCATCCATCATTTTCATTCGGATTCACTCATTCTAAAAAATTTTGAAGCATTTTTTTACTCACTCATTCTTGGTTGTATCACCAAACCCTCCCTCAACCACTCGAACCTAAATCCTATCCATTTTTCTCTTTCTTCATCTCCTCTGCTCTTCCTCTCCTCCTGAAGAACACCTCTCCTCTCCTCCACAGATGACCGTCGACATTATTTGAGAAAATCAAATTCACTCAACCCATCTTTACTCATCATCGCCATCTCCTCTCCCTATCTTCACCTCTTCAAAAACCCTAATTGGATCACTCATTCTTCCTGAAATACCCTTTTCAGGAAACTCAATTGAACCTTCTCCAAAGGATAAATCATGTAATATCTGCTCTATTAATGGTGGTGATGGGAGATCGATCCTTTTAGTGCTTACCCAGTTTTCGATCTCCCCAGAAAGATCTCGTACAGTTGCAAAACTACTTATCGATGGAAACAAGATTTATCCAGAGAAAGTACTCATTCTCGATTCCATCGAGAGTAGAAATTTTCGTGGGAAGCTTCCCCCGGATGAGATATTAGGGTTTAAACTAAAAAAAATGGAGGAGAAGTTAAACAGTGAAGTGATGGTGAAAGGCTTAGATTATTTTCCATCTGGAAGTATTATTGATGGAATTTCTGCTGCTCTTCTTGCTCGTTGTCAAATTAAGAAGATTCATGCAACGTTATGCGTTACCTGGCCCCAAAATGGATATTCTGTAATCTCTTATCTTAAATCTGTAGTTCTTAAAGATGTTTTACCTAAACTTACCTTGAGTAGTGTTGCTTTAGATTCTGATTTAGTTAGAGATTCTCGTTATGAATCTGAATTGTACACCTGAGATATGTTTTCGATGTTACATGAATTTCTGAATTTGATAGAATGCAGAATTAGACGAATTTAGATTTTCTCAAACAAATTTCATAGTTTTTTTTTTTTTGATTACTTGAAATTCAGGTCCTTTCTGTCAAAGGGTTCTTCTTACTTTGGAAGAAAAGAAAGTTCCTTACCAGATGCATTTGATTGACACTGCCTACGAACCCCAGTGGTAATTTATTCCTCCGAATTTTGTAATTTATTATAAAAATCTTTAAATTTTCACTGAAAAAATGTGTTTAATGTTTGATTAGGTTTTTGGAAGTTAATCCAGAAGGGAAGGTGCCCGTGATAACTGGTGAAGCTGCAATCTGGTAGTGATGCTGAGAAGAATGGGGCTTGCTATGGTGAATGAATGGATTGCAGTTAGGTGATGCTGAAGTGTATAGAGGATTGTTTGTGTTGGCTCAAGAATGGCTAGATGTATGTTAGGACAGGTACCAATTACAGGTGCTGAGATTATATGGCAGCAAGGTGCAATGGCTGTGCTGCGAAGGATGGTTTGGTAATGAAGGAGATGCTGTGATGCAGGTGGAGTTGATGTTGCTGTTTGTCAGGATGGTACTGCACAGGATTGTGCAAGTGATGCAGATGCAGATTTGGGGATGGTTGAGATGAGAACTAGAATGGCTGTGAAGTACCAACACTGGAGATGATGAGAGTCTGCTAGGTTGAGAAAGTGAATCTGGTGGGTGCTTATGTTGTGAAGGCGGTGGTCTAGACATTGCAGGTGGACTGTGGAGTGAAATTGAAGGTGTTGGTGGCCTATGGTGTTCAAGGGTTACAACTGCAGTTCAGGTTGTTGCAGTTGGGGACAAGAAAAGGATTGCAAGCCATGAACTAAGCCAGTTCAAGGGTTATAATTGGAAATATGATGTTCTTTTCAAATACATGGTTATTAAAGTATTATAGATTTAATTTTATATTTAAATTCTCAAAATTTAATATTTTTTTTCAAATCGAACATGTACCACAACTCAGAATTAGAGTCGTCAGAAGTGACATACAACTATTCCCATAGTTGTCAAAGAAGTGACATACAACTCAAACCATAGTTCTTATAATATGGACTTACAACTAAAGCAGAAGTTCTGAATGAGATGACATACAAATCTAACCATTGTTATCAAAAAAATTACTTACAACTCAAATCAAAGTTGTCAAAGAAGTGACATACAACTCAAACCATTGTTGTCAAAGAATTGACATACAACTCTAACCATAGTTGTCAACGAATTTTCTACAACCCCAACAAGTGTTGTGTAGGAGTTATTTTCACAACTCGGGCATAAGTTGTGTTAGGCATTAAGAAGAAATCTCGAAAGACATTCACAACTGAAGCAAGCATTGTACAAAACTAAACGACAACTATGTTTACGACTCTAACTAAAGAGTTGTATAGATTTGAGGACTTTCTACAACACCAGCCCCCCCGTGCGACCTTTCAATAAACGTCGCTGTAGACGTACGACAACTCTTTTTGGGAGTAGTTGATCGTTGTTTTTCCCGTAGTGTAGTCTTATGGTCTTACAACACCAATACTTTCAAATTTGTTACCCCTAGTCTCATTTGGAGCAATTGGGAGGATCTTATGAGTGAGTGATTTCCTTTTTACTTTGTAAAGGCGTTTTCAACAAGAGGAAAATAGAAAGAACTTTTTTTAGAGGACTAAGAAACAAATATAATTAAATGAAAGGGTTTAAAATTAAAAAATATATAAAAAAAACGTTAAACATAAATTATTAAATTTTAAATAATTTCTCGAGATGGGAATACATCTAGAATTCAAATCCAAGGGTTTGAAGTGCACCCTTATGAAACCTATCACGAGGGTAAACTCGTCACAAAACGACTCATATATTGATGTATGTGAACCATAAAGTAGACCTCTTAATGCATTTTTGAAGAATCGTGGAACTCAACACTAATTGTTTTTGAACCTGAGCATAAAAATAAGTAAATCATGGTATGGAATATAAGAAATGGCAATTTCTACATTCATATGAGTAAAAGGGATAGTAATATTTTCCTTTTGCTCGCCCAAGAAGGCTAGGAAGACAAACTGAAACCCCAATAGAAAGAGAGAGAACCCATAGAAAAACCCAAAAAAATACCACTGAAACATCTAGTTTAGTGAGGATTTATAAATAAATTAGACCATCCCACAATTACATTTGTTGTATTGATACCCTTAAAGCAGTCCAGGCCTTTAGACCAGTAAAAAGCGTCTATTTTTATATCTTTAATAACCACATGGAGCATGGAAGTCTTTCCGGAGAAGGAAATAACGTTACGAGCTTTCCATAATCCCCATGGGATTTCCGCCGACAGTCTATTCCATAGTTGTTTCCCTTGAGCAGATAGAGGAGAATTTTCCAGCCAACTATAACCTCCTTGACAGTATATATGAAGCATATAACTTCCACCACCAACCAAATTAGTGAAGTAGTTCCATACACTAATAGCTGAAGTACATTGCAGAAGAAGATGGTCTTCGGTTTCTTCGGCCAGACCACAAAGATAACATAAATTCAGGGGTGAAGCCAAGGGTTGACTAACCCTGGCTCTAACCTCCCCCCCCCCCTCCTAATATCAATAAAATTAGCGAAATGCTCTTGTATTTCTTTGTTATTTCTTATTCGGCCCACCAAAGAATTAAGATTTAGTCCATAGAAGTCCATATATTTGTATAAAAGATAATTTTAGCACCTTTTTTTTTCCTGGCTCCGCCACTGCATAAATTTGGTGAGTCTAGAACATTATTACATTAGTGCAGGTTACTCAAAGTTGGTACCATATTTTGATAGACTTGCGAAAGAACCCAACTCGATATGGCCATGATCTAGACCACACCTTTGAACTCGGAAAGGAATGATACGATCAATATGTTGAAGAACAATAAAAAAATCAACACAAAAGTCTCCGTAATGCATTTGTCCATGCCCAAAAATTGTGCTTTTCCTAAAGTTCACTTTTAGCCCGGATATAATTTCAAAATCTATACGAATATTTTTTAAGTTACTTACCAGCATCGCATTGTCGTCTAGAAAGACTATAAGGTTATCGGCAAATTGAAGTTGAGTTATAATTGTTCCTTGATCCGCTACTTTGAAACAAGAAATCAATCCCCTATTTGCATCTGCTTTAAACATCAAAGAAACACCTCATCGACTAAAATGAACAAAAATGGCTATGTCGGATCGCCTTACCTGATCCTCGTCTGACTGTGAAACAATTTAGTGGCTTCCCCCTTGAGCAAAATATCAAAATCTAGGTGTGGTAATACACCATTTGATCCAACTTCTCCATTTATGACCAAACCCAAACCTATCGAGAGAAATATCCATGCATCCCCAGTTTACATTACCATTTATGACCAAACCCAAACCTATCGAGAGAAATATCCATGCATCCCCAATTTACATTATCGAACGCTTTTTAAAAATATACATCGCATATGATATCAGTTTGTTGAAGTCTTAATCTTGAATCCATAAGTTCAGATGCAATCAAAACTACATGGTGTATCTTTCTACCATGGATGAACGCTCCCTGATCTGATAAAATTGTAGGCATCACCCACTTCATTCTTTCCGCCAACAGCTGCGATATAATCTTGTAAACACTACTGGTTAGACCTATGGGTATAAAATAGTGTAGTGAAACTTCCCCTTTATATTTTGGAATTAGATTCATATTTATGGAGTTGATTCTCCAGTCAAGTGAACAATTAGCCTCAAATTCCTTAATCACTAGTATGAGATCAGTCTTGTTTACCTCCTAAGCATATTTATTAAAGGGTACATTAATTATATACCCCTAGTTTTGACACCCAATAAATATACCCTTATACAACAATAAATATACCCCTATCATTTAAAAAATTTATATATTTAAAAATAGATTACCTTATTACCCTCACTCATATAATATATATTCTTTATTTCAAAAAACAACAAATTTCTTTTTCTACCACTCCAATGCCACCACTAGCACCACCACATATCCACCACCACCAACAACATTCAACAACCATTCCACGACCACCGCTCAATGACCACCACTTACCAACAGCCACCACCACTCCACCACCGCGCCTCCGCCAGTCCGCCACCACCACCACCGGCAATCCGCCACCACCACCACCGCCACAACCACCACCAGTCCGCCGCCGCCATCCTCACCGCCGCACCGCCGATGGTGTCAACAACCGAAGTTGATCCCCAAAACAAAAATCAGAAAAAATAAGCAAAAAAACACATGGTATCAACAACCGAAGTTGATCCCAAAACAAAACTCAGAAAAATAAAAAAAATGAATAATATGGTATCAACAACCGAAGTTGATCCCAAAATCTTACATCAACAACCAAAGTTGATCCAAAAAAATTGATGTACTAAAATTAGTGAACCTGACGTGAATCGAACACGCATCTTCTGACGTGGAGTCGGTTGTGCTACCATTGCACCACAAATTCAACATTTAAAGAACTTTACAGCTACAAAATCAAACCTGATCATTACGACATATGCCGATAATATCCAACCTTACACCCAAACATTAATGATACATATATTTATAATAATACAAAAATGGCTTACGTACGCAATACTCCACCTGCAGGTTCTGAGAATGTGCTTTGGCGACCAGATCTGGAGGTGTTAGTAGATATTAATTGACTGCTTCCATCTTCAAAACATTAACCAGGTGTACATATATTAGTACAGGAGTAAAGAAATAGCAGAGAAACAAAATTTTAGTAACTTTGGGAAAGAATAAAACAAAAAGGTGATGAATTTTTTTTAAAGAGAAAGCACTGAAAGAAAAGTCAGGCAAGAATAGACATAGGTGACATACGTTAGATAAGGCCGCAAGTTCACACTAGGCTATAGTAAGATGGAAGAAAACACCACGGTGTGTATATACTACATAACCTACTTGCAATTACGAAGACAAAACAGAAAAAATAATTTGATATGGTGAGTTCATGTGTATTTGATAGACAATATTGAGAGAATAAAATGCCCACACTTGATGACTAGTTGACCATGAATCAGAATGTCATTTCCAGTTTGTCAAGTAGATAGATTCTAATATGTGGATTAACCCTACACCACCACAAAGAAGTAGTTTGTAGAAGCACATTGAGAGCCATGTTTAGGTTGCACATTTGGACCAAAACAAGTTTAGCAGAAATCATACTACAGGCAGATGAACAAGTCATCAAGCTTCTAAAACAACTAGACAAGAAACAATTCATATAAACACAAAGAGCCAACCTGACAAGTTTACTAGAACACCTAGACAAGAAAAAGAACTGAGAATCTTACTGTGAAGTGCTTTAAAAATGGTTGCCAACAACGGTTGATTGAGGATTCCTCTTAAATGCAGGTAGTTCAGATTTCATGAATTCCCTTTAATTATAATTTTCAGCTACTCGTATTGAAAGTAGAATGAAATTAAGCTAATTTTTTCTAACAAACATGATTTAAACTACAAGCATGGCTAAACTAATCCAGGGAAATGCTGTCAACAATAGGAGTTATCTCATAAATGGGATCAACAACAGTAGTTGATCCAATAAAAACGTATCAACAACGGGAGTTGATCCCATAAAAAATGAAATCCAAGGATCTTTTTCCCGTACACAAAATCCTTCGAAAATTAGAAAATCTATCGAAAAATGCATTTGGCAAAGTAAACATAACAACAGAATACGCAAATATGAGATATCGTAGTTCCATATTAACAGTTCTGTAAGAGTCCCTACTGGAAACATCGATCATTATAGATAACAAAACACAGTAAACATAAGAACATAATTTACTTAAACAAAATGAAGCACGCAATACAACTATGCACCATGAGTATGGTATTATGGATTATATTGTAAAATTAATACCCTGTACCCACATTGAAATGTCTCTGGAACAAAATGTGAAAAAACTAAATTATGAAATTGTTCTATCATTAGATAAATAAGGAACATAATGAACCCTAAATAAGGATCGTTAGATAAATGTGGTGATGAAACTGAATTATGAAATTGCTTAGGGAACCGAGTGACTCACGAAGGCATTGAACTAGCCATTGATTCTCCTTTTTCTGGCTAAGTTCTATCAACCCACTATCTTGAGTTCCTCCTAGTACTAAGGAGCTAAAACAACATATATATCAGTTACAGTCCAAATCACCACAAATAATAGATATATTATTAAGAACCTCCTCTTAAGGGTTCAGCGTGCGTCGATTATAGAAGATTAAATGAGCTTGGTTTCATCAAAAAGTAAAACTTAAGCATCAGACTTACTTGCAAGTTAACAGAGTTGATAACATCTGCCGATCTGCGTACTTGACAGCTAAATTCAAAGACATACATCTAGTTGGAGCAATAGCATAACACTTCACATTACTCCTCGGAATTCCCCCTAGTTGATTCTGATAATTTACCACCACAATTAGTAACAATGCCGCCACCCCAACCCCAATGAATGCGCAGCAAATATCACCTTATACCTAAATAAACACAAAAAGAAAAATCATTAAAAAACACCAAAACAAAAAATCACCAAAAATGGGAAAAAAAAATAAACAATTCACCCCAATTGAGTAATACCTAGATCCATTATCAAGCCATAAACGCTTCAAAGTATCAGAATCTTCATTTAATAACCAAATAACAGATTTTAACAAACCATCATGAACATAACCACCATTAAACATTTGCATACCTAATCGATTACCCATATATTATTGATAGTAAAAATCATCAACTATTTTACTAATATATTTCAAATTCAGATTCTAGATTATCAGTCCATACATCTCAGATTTCAATCGAATCGTCTTTTAGAAAACATTTCTTGAAATACACATATCATAACAAAATTCTCAAACGAAAATCTAAAAAATATCTGAAAAAAAACAGGAAAGAACAAGATCAAAATCGAACCTGAGAATTAAAATCAGAGATCGAATCTGGGATATTAGTATAAACCAACAAATAATCTAAGTCCTGGGGTTATCGATTGAATCACGAATCTATTTGCAGCGGCGGAGGTGATGGCGGAGGAGGTGGTAGTGGTAGCGGTGGCTGTCGTTGGAGAGAGAGAGAGAGAGAGAATTCCGATCTCCCAGAAGAAAAGAATGAAAACGATTATTGTTGGGGTGTGGGGAGGGTAAATATGGGAAGAAGAAAAATTATAATGGACCAATCGGGCTTATAGATGGAGAGAGGTATATTTATTCTACGATAAGTAGGGGTGTGCAACGGGCGGACGGTTGCGGATTAGGGGTCACCCGCAACCAAACTGTCAAAGTTGTGGATTTGGAAAATTGAACCGTGACCAGCCCAATCACCCACGGATTTCACATCCGCGGATCAGTGGGTAATACGGACCTGATGCGGTTTAACCGCGGATTTAGTCAGAAGAAAAAAAAAAAAAAAATAAATAAACAAACAAAACCGGTGAGGGAATTTTTGGACATTCTATGCTAGGCATTTCATCAAACAACTTGCGTGCATAATAATGAAAAACAAAGTAACTGATTTGGAGTAGAATCAGTATTCAGGGACTAATAAGCCGAAAGGAGAATTCCATAATGTAGATATGAACACCATTCAAAATAATCAAAAGATATTTGGACTGAAACTAACATGAAATTGTGCGAAAGGGGAACTTCAGTTCGTTTCATTTCAAAGCAAACTCCGTTAGGTTAAATAGCAGAATACATGGCTGGAGGCCCATAAGCTTTGTTTTGCTGGGCTTTATTTAACTGGGCTTTATCTTTTTTTGTTATAACCTACGGTGCGGGTGAATCCGCGGATTTACAAAACCAACCGCAACCAAACCGCTAAACCTTGCGGATTTGAAAACTCACCCGTGTCCGGCCCATAGACTCTTGCGGATTAGTTTCACCCTCAATTTTACGGACGGTTGCGGATGAAATCCGCGGTTCCAGATCTTATGCACACCCCTAACGATAAGGTATTTGTGAAGCCCATCGATACAAGGGTTTATTAAACTCCATTTTAAAACCATGAGGAACCGGGCATATTTATTTGTGCAGTTGCTTCATCATTTATCTCAAGGGAAACCGGGATAGTAGAGTCTTTGTTCATCTCTACGAGCATCTTACCCTGAAATAGAAATCAGATAACAAAATTCATGCTTATTCTTGGTCACTTACTACTCAGCATTCCAAAATAAAATTTACATTTTATATCAGCTTAAGTTAGAGCTCGGAATCCAGATCGCCACTTTGAGCGATTAAAACTAAAGAACAATACCCAAAAACCGTCAAACATGGTATATACTGACATTAAGACCTTGCTAATTTTATCATCTAAGTCCTTGCCTGGAGAAGAGAGAGCATCACTGATCTGCTTCGGAGAATAACCCATTTGCGCTTCCACAATCTGAATAGTATGTAAAACTCATTGCATAAGATTATCCATGAAAAAAAGGTACCCAAAAAAAAGAGTAATAAAAGGTTCAAGTTAAGCTGATCACTTTGTGGTCGATGCAAGCCTCGGTCTCGAGGCTCCCATCATCAACATAAACGAGAAACTCACGTGTCCGGCCTTGTACTCCGACCAACAAACTCTTCTTCTGTGTTTTCCATTTCAGTCATAGTCGGTCTTAGCATCAACCACCATATTGATTTTATCAAACCCAGCAGCAGCAACTCTAGATGTCCTGTTACATTCAATATTGGATGCCTATGGGGAATTTCAGTCTCCTGTTGGGTCGTCGTTTCTGCTGACATTCTAAAGGTGTTGGTGGAAGATGGCGCCCAAGAAGTTCCTTGGATAAATGATGATTTAGAGGGAATTGCAACCTGCAAAGATGGATTGTTGGCGATGGCACCGTCACAAACACCATTGGCACCACCGTCAATATCCCAAGCCATTGGTATGGTCCCTGCTGCAACTGAATCTTTTTTTTTTTTTTTGATCAGTAAAGAATTTGATGCTGGCGGGTTTCGAACTCAGGTCACTGGTATCATTACCCAGTGACTTTACCATTGTACTGCAGTGGCACCGGCAACTGAATCTTCAAAGGATTGATCTAGGTTTTGCACAATAACTTCTGACATAGTAGCAATATTGATTGGATCGATTATTACCACTAAATAGGATTATGATTTGTGTTTGAAAATCATACGGGTGATTCATTTTATATAGTCAGAGCAAACGTGTCGGCCAATGCGTTACATTTATTAATAGGTTCATATTATCCCACTATAAACTGAATTCTAGGTTCATATTAGCCCGCTACAAACTACCTTCGTATGAGAATAATGGATAGTAAATTCTTCTGCTATCCATGTAACACCCCGAGTTCCGGACCAGGGTCAAACCCGTATGGAGGTCCGAACTCGAAACGTTACGGGTCGGAAGAGACTTATGCACATATTTGTCTTACTTAAAATTTTATATCAAACATGATAAAAGCTTTATGAAACATGAATTGATGAATTTGAAATTAACAGAAATCTTTAACAACATTTTAGTTCAAATTTGTATTGCAAACAATTACAAGAAAACAACGCAATCACTAAGCTACTCATTCCTAGCTTCCGTTGCGCAACTCTGATAAATCTGCAAGGATGTCAATTGGGGTGTGATGACAGCTCAGCAGAATGCATTCCCAATTCTCTAAAGATGTGCAAACATAATCATTTTGTCAAGGAAAAACATATAACAAGAAACACAGTACAACCTCAACAAATTAATAATATATTCAACAATCACAATAACAACAATGTTTTCAATAAATTATCCAATCTAGAATTTAGTCTATGAGTTCATAACATTAATATTATTATCAACAAATCATCCATTTAAGTTTCAACATATCATTCACATATTAACACTTTCACCAACCATGAGTTCACGGCACAAAAACCTTGGTTCGTACACCCACCTATCATTTACCGGCACGGAAACCTCCATCGATGGTCCGGATCAAAAGTTCCGATTTGGATCATACCCATCTTCTCTTTGAGAACATTACCCGTTTCATTTTTTCTTATCCGGAACGAACAATCGCCATTGATGGTCTGGAAACACAAGTTCCTACATGGGGATCATTACCCATTTAACTCTCGGGGATCATTACCCGCCGTTAGCATGAAACCATATTCCATCTAACGGAAAAACATGAACTCATTTCCTTTTGAAAATCGTTTTTACAAACAACACAAGCAACTATGGCTTAACAACATAGATTTCTTTCAAGCATTTATGTAAACAAGCTAACTGCATATATTTCACATCATGCGTTTCTGGTGATAACTTTGTCCGATTTATCTCAAAATTTTAGTGAAACTTCTTGGAACCATCAACATATCCAAATTCCACATTAAATTAACGGCTCAACCAAAAGATAACGATTTTATATTATCATTTTCAAAACTGGACAAATCACATTATGTTACCAAAATATTCACAGTAAACTCATATTAATTTTAGGTCAAGCAATTCCAAAGCAAAATGAAAGATAGGATGTTTATCTACAACTTTTGTTAGACCTCAAATCATTTTAACATCATTAAGACTGCCTAAGAACATCAAAACCACAGCAAAACGAAACTGTCCAGAAATTCAGAAACTATCACCCAAATTCAAACAAACATTCAACGGTGAATTTATGGTGGATTATTCTCAAATTTTAACTAGTGATACCCAATTTTGTTATATACCAATAATAAAAGGATGTCATCAATCAGATGCATCAAATTATATAGATAAATTATAGAACCCTAATGATATAGGAATAAACAAAATTAAAATCAAAGTATAACCAAGAAACACAAAGAGAAAAGGGATTTAACATTCTAACTTTTATAAGCTACAATATTCTCTAGATTCTCCATAGAATTCTCCTCTAAAACCAATCTCCATATCCTTCCCATTCTCCCTAGATTTTAGTTTTCTAATCTCTAATATTATTTCTCTTCATATGATATAAATACACATAAACATATTTATTTATTTTATTTATTCAAAGTGTCTTTTCATTTTTCTCTCAATTTAATTAAAATATTAAAATCAACTAGGTGACTACATATTATCACCCAAACTTGTAGCTTTCCTAGTTCAAGCAACCAACCTAGGCTGATTATCAATCAGATGCATCAAAATAAATAGATAAATTTCAGAACCCTAATGATATAAGAATAAAAAAAATTAAAATCAAAGTATAACAAAGAAACACAAGAGAAAAGGGATTTAACATTCTACCTCTCAATTGCTACAAACTCGATCCTCTTGATTTTCTTTATTATTCTTCTCCAAAAATCTCTACCTTCTTTTTCTCATAGCCCTTCTTTTCCAACTTCTAAAATTATTTCTATTTTCATTAATAGAAAACCTAAGTATTTTATTTATCTTTTCATTTTCCCTTAATTTTATTTATTATTGATTATTCTATTTCCACCCTAAGCTAAGGCTAAGGAACAACAACCTAAGCCACAAGGTTAACTAATCCGGGTATAACCCGACCCGCAGCAGTAGCTAAAAATACAGGGTATTACAATCCACCCTAGTAAGCTATGAGAAATTGTGGACTAATGCAAATGGTTTATACTACAATCATATTCTCGTTTTCTACCAATTTGTTAGCTATATATGCTATTGTCGCATCCCTCCTTTATTTCTCTCGCTGGCACTTGTGGTATAACACAATCCTTCGATTGCATGTTCGCCGATTATATAAGCTATCCGCGAAGGAAATCAGGTGACAAAAGCTACTGGCTTTTGGCCGTATGGGAATTTCGCGGATCTCATATAAAAAGATGGTGTTAATTATAATTACTTTGGTACTCTTACCAAAAAAAAATTAAAATAAATATCCCGGATTTAGGTTAATGAAAAATACACCATCCGAATTCTGATTGAGTAATATAAATAAAGGAAAGATTAGAATACTCAATTATTTGAACTCTTATTCGAATTAATCAAAATATTAAGTAAAATACAATAACAAAAAGATAGAATATAGTATATAATTTTCAATTTCATTATCCATGGGGATTTTCGAAGAATGGCCTCAATAGTTGGTAAATTCTGGCGATATATCTCTATTTAACCACTACAAGAGTTCAAGTGTAATGTTGATTTTGATCTAAAATGTTGTTATTTTATTATTTTAGTTTCCTCCGATACCCTAATGTTATCTTGGTGAATATAAAGCTTTTTTTTCGCAAATTTCGGGCAAAAAACAAAAAAAAGTATTTCGCGATACAAATGAATACAGTATATCATATCTGCGTCCATATTTTGTAGAAAATGCCAACATAATAATTTCTAACATAGTTTTGGTCCAGATCGGTTATCTTATAAATGCACTATCCATTATAATAACATACCAAATCAGGTCCACCCGACTAATCCACATTCTATATTGGTGAATGAATCATTCAAAACAGAAGTGCTTGTATCTCATATTTGATAATTTTGCTAATTAAACTCCAATTTATTAACCCTTTAGATATTTATTATCAAAAATTTCAAAACTCGAGCGGATATTACACTTTTCAACATGAGGGCGTATTTTGTACGGAAGTGTTGTCCAATTACCACGACGAGACACTGGTATCTAGATGATTTTAGAGACTAATTCCTCTCACAGAAGCTCTACAACATAACTGTGCAGTAGAAAAAGTTTGGACATTGTCTTATAGATGACCATTCGTACCAATTACAGGTGAAATCAGCCTTTCCGGAAGGGTGGTTTTGGCTTGGTACCATTTTTTTTTAATACAATAGCGCGGATTCGAACCTTTAACCTATAAATAAGAGGTGACCATAGTGAAATTTGATAATTTCCATGCTCTTTTGGTAGGTGCTACACAATTCTTCTAAACAATAAATTTTTTTAACATTGCCAAAACACTAAAACTCTCTGGAAGGAAAACATGAACCCAAATCAAATTGAATGATATGGATCAAATGAGAGGGAGACTCTATAACTCCCTCTCCAATCGTACTGAAACCCCAAGGCCCTGATACCAGTATGTTGTCAGACTGGTATAATCTTAGCAACCTTAGCTCTAACTTGATCTCTAATACCAGTTCTCAAGAAATTCTAGCTGAACAGGTGCACACTATTTTTGGAAAATTCTAACAAACGTAGAATAAACATGATCTTGGAATATTATGATGAATAATAAGTAAACCAAGCGCACAAACACCGATAATAAACGAGAAAGATAAATCAACTCATAAGACACAAGATTTATAGTGGTTCTACAATACATTTAACGTGTATATTTTGTCTACGTCCACTTTGAACCACACCAACGCAAATCCACAATGAAGAAACAATGACAATATAAAACTCGTGTGAACCCAAGCAAACACTTGGTGACACCAGAACAATTACCTGAAACAATCACTTTGTCTCTTGCTCCTCACCAATTTGCAATCACCACGAAACCCTAGATTTTACCCAAAAGCTACACAAGAAAACTCTCTTTTTATCTCTACATTGTAATCACACTCATAAAATTCTACAAGGCCTAATAACCTATTTATAAAAGTTACAAACTTGGTCAACAAGAACCCTAGTCGGTCTCCAATAGCGGGTACTAAAATCCTACGTGGAAATTTTATTAAGACACTTATCTCGAAAGATTTGTACATATCTTAAATATAAGACCCCACACCTAATAAACTATCTCCAATCGTATAGTGGTTTAACCCTAAAAAAGATCTTATATGATGAAATCTTAACCGTTTGATTCTTATATTAATTGATTATATATTAAAAACCAAAAATATGATGTGTAGGTCATTCCGAAGGACTAGATAAGACATTCTTTAAATCCTTCAAAATTAAAATTTCGTCCCTCCTGTTTTGTTGGACCTACTGTTGGAGATGAAAATTTCGTCCCTCCTATTTTGTAGGACCTACTATTGGAGATGAATTTAGTTAAAATGAAGATCTAAAATCCTACGTGTCATTAAAAAATAAATCTTCCACCTTCTATTAGAGATGCTCTTAGGAAACCCCATCCTAAAAATACAACAAAACCAAAGTGGGAAAATAAAAGAACGCGCAATTGGGGGATATGAATTACTATTCCGATCTTTAGTTTTCTGCTAAGGGGTGTTTTTCCTAGGCGATGTTACTAAACTACCCTTTAAAAAACATAAAACTAAAACCTAAAATCCATATTTATATCCACTTTTATGTGCATATTAAGTCTATAGAAATCAAAATCAAATCCCAACAAGTTCTTAAAGATAAGTAAAATTGAATTGTTGTTGAGCAAGAAGAAGAAGAGGAAATGGCTTACTTGAGAAGGTACGTGATACCTAATCTTATTTAAAGTGTTATTATTGTTTTAAAACTTCGTTTAGGTTAGAATCATAAACTGGAACTTTTTCAATTTCAGTTTCAATCCGTTCGCGGCATTGTGTTCATGATGAATACCCTGTCGATTTCTTGTGCCGACATTGTTTTAGTTTGAATACCCTGCCGATGTCTTGTGCTGGCATTGCTTTTAGGATGAATACCATGCCGATATCTTGTACCGACATTGTTTTTAGTTTGAGTACCATGATGGGACCAAAATAGCTTAGAAAGTCTGCCCCAAAACTTGTTTGTGCCGTATGCTCGATTCCCAAATTTACCATGACGATTTGAGGACAAAAACATACAGAAAATATGTCTGAAATAGTGTAACTTCCGGCATGGTACCAACTGTGCCGATTTTGGTGTAGATCACTTTTCTTCGTGTCGGCTGTTTTGCCGGTAACTTCTTCGTCCGAATTCGCAATGACCTCATTATTTTTGCATTCACTTCATATTCTCGTTCTATTCAATATGGTATCAAGAACTCCTAGATTTGAATGAGTTAAATTTTATCTTTTCCTCTTCTTCTTCAATAGTACTTCACTTCCTTGCTCATATAGTTGTCTAGATTGTCCATACACACACACCATAAAGAGTTCATAACAAGTTGGGAAGGTACATATATTATTGGTGCTTACTCCCTGCATGCTCGTTGGTTAACCTTCTATGCCGGAATTATTGCCGGCATGCTCGATAGAAACTACCAATGTAGTTACCCAAGTAAAAAAAACTCAAATTTCTGGAAAATTTGCATAATGTGCCGGCATAGAAAGTTAAGCAATGTACCATGCCGACACCACTACCAGCGTGCTCGATAGTGATTTTTCTATCCCGGCAGTGTACTTAAGGAGCACTGTTTATATTTAAAATTCCGACTACAGTTTCAAAATTGGGGGATATTGTGTACGGCATGGTGAAAGTATGAATACCATGCCGACTTGGTCCCTGCCGGTATGGTGTTCATACTTTTACCATGCCGGCACTGAGTTTTTCAGGCGTAACGATGGCGAATTCAATGGGAAAAAAATCAATGTTGTTGGAGCACTTGGATGTTCAGCTTGTTTACTTTCCTGGGTTGGTTCTTCACCTAAACCTTCGTGATCATAAATATCTTGATTTAATGTTGTTGCATCAACAAATTCAATGATAATGATATATATACTATCAAACTAATCTATTAACTTGGTTATTATAATTAACCACTAAACATGATAAGCGAGGGGTAGATTAGAAATTATATAAATTACCCGGATAGGGGGTGACCTTATTTTACTATTTAAATCGTGTTTTTGTCTTTTTCCTATATTCCCGATTAGTTCATATTTCCCCAATTAGTTCATATTTTCCCAATTGCACGTTTAAATAAAAAAACAGTTTGCAAACTGTTTGCATAGTTCACAAAAATCAGTATCTCAAGGTTCGCGGACTCTCCGTATTCACGAAAATCAGGACAGTAGGGTTAGTGAACTGAGTTCCCGTACCCTTCCCATCTGTAAACAGTACTTCGAGAACAGAAGTGTTCAATAAGTAACACATACCCACCTAAATGTTTGGTTGTTCACTTCATTGGGTCTCTTGAGTCTTGATTGTGCCATGTAATCCAATTTTTTACGTTTTGACACGTAAGCTGGGCTAAGGACATAATCTAACTTGTGAAATGCAAATTTTTAAATTTTGACATGCAGATCAACAAGGACATAATCTAACTTGTGAAATGCAAAGTTTTAAATTTTGACATGCAGATCAACGATAAGACGAATATTATCAATTTCGAGCCTCCAATGACGTAATATTGTATAAATTAACATGGAAGGTAGTGTTAGTTTGCCCCTCTTATGACACAATCTCAGCCCCCATCCTCTTCGGTTCCCTTGGCTAGGTTACCCATGAGGCTCGCTGGTAGGCTAGCACAGCAACCTGTTTAATTAATGTAGTAGTATGTTGTTGGAGCTTAGCTTGTTAGGCTTCCAACTAGTTAATGTAATACTCTTTGTCAAGATTAATTAAATAATCTGCGTACCAAAATCAAACGGAAGACTCTACCTACATAAACACACATTTTTTTTACTATATCCGTATTTGAGATGAATTGAAGATCTTTGGCTCCTACCCGGGATGATAAAAGTTAGATCACTTCTTATTTTGTTTGCTTAGAACGACTGTGATTTACATTGGCATACCATTTCAGTTTACGTAGATGCAAGAAAGAATCAGTAAACCTAGAAAATAAATAACTAACAAACAATTTTGACTACATGAAACTTATTTGGATACTGCAGTATAAAAAGGATTTACCAAAATGACTAAAAATTGAAACAGAAAATGGGTCATTTGATCAAAAAAGTACTTTTTCCAGTTTATATGGACGGGTAAACTTTCCTCCTCGGTGAACTGGACAGGAGATATTTTAAAGTGTAACTGACAGGAGTACCCTTTATCTATCTTCTCTCTATTTCTCTCTGCCATCTTATTCTCCACGCCATCTCAAAAAAACAGCAGTCACACCGATCTATTTCTTCCCCTTCTGTTTTTCTCCACCACAATCATCATGTTGCAACCTGAAATAGGTTTCTCCGCCGTCTTTATCTTCTTTATCCACCATTTTCATCGTCGTTTTCCATCGTTTACATCAACAGTATCATCATCTTTGTCCACCGTCTACATCAACAGTATCATCACAATTGAAATTGAAGACTCCATTGTTGAAATTGGTTTCTCCGTCGCCTGCAAACACCATCTCGAGCATCCTAATTAGGGTTTGAACAGATCAATTTCACAAAATGTCACCTCGAACTCGTAAGTTCCCAAACCCTAACTCTATTTTGAAACTGGTTTGCATCTTGCTGTTGTATCTCTATTGGGTTTCGGTTTTCAACATTGCATGCTTAAATTTTTGATTTGGTTGAAGTACCTGGGTGTAATGGTATACATCATGCTTTACAAAATTAATCAAAATAAAATTATGAGTACATGAAACCCACTTTTAATTTGCTTAAATTTGTCTAATTCTGTTTCAATTGAAGTTAAGGTTTGGAACACTAGTTTCTTATTTTTCTTACATAGTGGTTTATACTTTGTTGAGTTTGTTTACATCTTGGTTTATAATCAGGTGCAATGGTGTACATATATGCATCCTTGTTTACATTTTGTTAAATCTGTACCTATACGATTTTGTACATATTTGAATTTTTTTTCCCGATGCACCTGGTTTCATCCAGAGAAAAAATTTATTTTGGGGTTTACAGAATAGAGACCTAGGTATAATTGTTTCAGCAGGTTTAACTAGCTAACATGCTTAATTTGTTGTTAATTTATGTTGGTTCAGCAGGTTTAAACTAGGATAAAACCAAT
Source organism: Papaver atlanticum (assembly GCA_023531105.1). Classification (NCBI taxonomy): domain Eukaryota; kingdom Viridiplantae; phylum Streptophyta; class Magnoliopsida; order Ranunculales; family Papaveraceae; genus Papaver; species Papaver atlanticum. The sequence continues at coordinate 5,721,644 of JAJJMB010001716.1, read as the reverse complement.
TTCATCGAGGTTTAACATTTGATGTACATGGTTTTATCCAAGTCTATGTCCTATCTTATTAGAGATTCAACTTTATGTACATGTTAGTTTCCTTGCTGATTACTGTTGGAATAATGTATTGATATAGTATGTTTTGAAATTAATTTCATCAATGCTTTATGGTAAGATGAAATTGGTTTCATCTGTTCTGGATTGAGTTGAAATTATATTCATCCATGTTATACTAGGATGAAACCAGTATCATCCTATTTTAGATTGACATGAAATTATTTTCATCCATGTATATTAGGATGAAACCAGGATCATCCTGTTTTGGATTGAACTGAAATTATTTTCATCCATGCTTATACTTGGATCAAACTGGTTTCATCATGTTTTGGATTAAGCTAAAATTGTTTTCATCAAATTTTAACAAAGATAATAATGGTTTCGTCCTTTTTTTTTAATAGAATTATATTATTAGTTGATGAAATACATACATGCTCAAAGTATATAACTACGTGAGATCTATTGATGCTTATACTTGAATGAAACTGGTTTCATCTTGTTTTGGATTAAGCTAAAAAAATTCATCCGAATTTAAACAAGGATGAAATTGGTTTCATCTTGTGTTTCCATTGGATACAACTGGTTACATCTTGTATTTTACTGGATGAAATTGATTTCATCATGTTCTATCACTAGAAGATCCTAGTTTCAACCATGTTTTATCATGTATTGATTTTTTTAACCATTTACATAATACAAACTAAATCAAGACTTGGTTTTCCAACCGGTTCTCTTGAACGGATATTCTCTACCTTATGATGATAAGATCATTTGAATTCAATTGTTAATAATAAGAATGTTTTAGATTACAAATCTAGTAGTAGAAGCTCTTGATTTCAATAGGTTTGTTAGATGTTCATCCTTTTCAATAATGGAAAACAAGTGTCCATATTACTTGCACATCAATGGTTGTTTGAACGTGTTGTCATCTAGTACTTTAGACTGCTTTTTGAGTGTTCTCAGTGGCTGGTTTTTCATGGTTATGGAAAATCATTGGATAGTTGTGTACAAAGATAATGTTGATGATTTAAGCAATTTGATTATTGTATGACTTGTAAATTATTTTGTACAGATTCTGAAAGTGGGTCTTGATTGTATTCATAGGAACTAGACCATGGGGTCAACTATTTGGTGGTGCGGAAGTCATCAGCTTTTGTCGTAGGAGCAATACCAGCCTTCGCCAGTGGACTAGTAGCTATACAGGCTCTTCCACGATCATATATGTGACTCTGTTTTTTTTTCTAACTGTTGTAGAAAATGTCCACGTACTCTGTTTTATGTTACTCTGTTTTTTTCCTGTAAGTTTTAGTGTTTAGTCGTGGAAGGATATATACTTTAAGGGCATATTGGTCCCTTTTTCTAAAAATAGTTGTACAAAACTTAAAAATCCTAGGCAAAATAGCCAAGTTTGGATATTTGAAAAGTATCTTTTATGTTCATGAATATATAAACAGTATTAAATTTTGGTTGTCTTTTTCACCCAGGAATTATTGTTTTAGGGCTATTTAACCAAGTTTGTGAAATTGAAATCCTAATAAATTAATCTAGAAAGATAAAAAAAAAAAGATGAGGAAATACATTTGTTTAACTCTATCTACATCGAATTTCTTAGCTTAGTGTATTTGAAAGTTTCTTCTTAGTTTAATTGACAGTTTCTTGCATTGCTTAATTCATTTTTCAGTTTCCTCCGACATTTCAAAAAGAAATCCACTTTAAAGTTAAGACACTCATGCATCAATAAGTTCGCAACTCAAGTGAAGGAGAAAACGTTTGGACATTTTCTTATAAATGAACATTCATAACATTTACATGTCGAATCATTTTCAATGACTGGTCAATACTCTTTAAGGAAAAACAAGCCTCCCAAGCAAACTGGTATTTGATCGTTTCTAAAACACTCAAACTCCATCAAGGAAATTATGAATCCAAGATAGATTGATTATCGTGAATGAAATTGAAAAGTGCTTCTGGTGCATGAAAAATAAAAAATGAAATTATGAACCCAACAATAATTTCGTGTACGCTTTGACAATAGACTTGCCAGAAAAATGAAAAATGGCCAATGAAAAATAATGCCACGGATTGGTAACCGGGGAAAAGATTGGCGCCACAACGTATTTATCATTGTTAGCATCGTTAACCGTTTGGTTTAAATCTGATATAACCAATATAACCTTTAATATCAATTTATAACCGCTGCCAATATATATGTAATTAAGAGTAAAAACATACATTAAGAGGAACGTATCAATAAAATATTCGCCGTTAAAAGTTAACGGTTGAAATTAGGATCGATAGATGGTGATGTTTGGTATCTTGAAACTTGCTCATTTTTGGTAGGAATGTAGAGTTTTAATAAGAGAAACGTACCAATAAAATATTAAATCGTTACGGAGAAAATGGCACAAGTTAATCATCTATGATAATGTCCATCTAAGAGTGTCCATGGGTCCTCCCTCTTCATAAAAATATCATTAATAAATTTATATTTGGAACGTTCTTTAAACTAGTTACATATTGAGAATAAATTATTTTCCGTTATTAGTTAAAAAGTTTGTTTGTTTTATTTTTATCGGGTGCAAAATAAAAAGTTATTTCTTCTAGTGTTTGTATCGTTAAAAGTGTATTATACAAGCATGTGCACCTAGAGGTGTAAATTGGGTTGTGCCAGCAATAGCACAGCCCAGCAAAGATGGCTAAAATCTGAGCCCAGCCCAGCCCAGCCCAGCACGTGATTTAGCCCAGCACGGCCCAACACGTTAGTTTCGTGGGCTGTGCTGGGTTAGCCGAATCGGCACAATAACACAGCACAACACGCGGCACGGATAAGCACGTGGCCCAGCCCAGCATAACATATTTGACTAGAACATTTACTTTACATGACAACGATTAAATTTCATATTTGATGGGTTATTTCTTTTTATTGAATAAACTTGATAATTTTACTTGAAATAATTTTTGAAATAATTTCAAATGATATGTTGTCTATTTAGATTCTCGTGATAATGTCCGACTTAATGTATACCATTAAGTGATTTCAAATTGTCTATAGCACGTGTGCCAGCACGGTATAGCACGACACAACACGTTTATTCGTGTGCTGTGCCCGTGGGCTGTGCTGTGCCTAGTAAAGCACAGCATGTCACAGCACAACACGACACATGGCACATGAAGCACGCGACTTCGTGTACCGGGCTGTGCCGGGCCGGCATGTTTTACACCTCTATGTGCACCCCTTAAATGCTCTCACTAACATTACTGAATCACGAGTATCACAAGTCCCACTATCCGACAAAAGATGGTGTATGCCGATTGGTGCTATCAACAACCTAAACACTCTAATACATCACTCACTCAATCTTGAGAGTTGCGCTAACATCCTCTTTAATTGGTCGGTTAACTGAACTATCATTCCTGACTGGCTGAAAAACAAGTCATCCCTTTTATATTTTGTGGCAATTAATTTTTTATGAAATTGATTCGATCTCATGCTCCAAAATGAACAATAGCGTACACCTTATTTTGTGTTGGTTGGTTGATAGACGCATTTATGTGTCTATTTTTTTCTTCTATTGTGTATATTGTTAGTACCCATTTTTGTACTTATTTTGGTATTTTATCTCTTTGTAGGTGTTTTTGGAGAAATAGGCTTTGGCGGCGAAATTGGCTCGAAAAGTTGTTAAAGGCACCTGAGAGGACATTTGCTATTCGGACTCTCATTTTGGATAAGGGGTAACCCATTTCCAAGCAGCTGCTAAGCACAGACCGGGATTGGATAGGGGGACCCTCCTTCACATTCAAATTCTAAATTTTGGCGGGAAACCAAAACCAAAACCAAAATATATACACGTTTCTGGCAGTTTTGGTGGTAGTGATTTGGAGGAGTTTGAGGTCGATTAAACCTCTTATTTTCATAGGGTAGACTCCTTATGGGTCTAGGAATCTAACATGGGTGTTGAAATCGATTAAACTGGGCTCAATCGACGGATTTTTATCTCAACAGCAAAATATGGAAAGTCACGTGTGTGATCGATTTTAGGAAATTTTAGAGAGATTAAAGTGCTATAAACCTTACCAAAGCTTGATATCTATCTAAGGAAGAGTTTAGAATCAAAAGGAAAGCTCAGAAACGCGTGGAAATCCTAAAACAAGAAATTGCCGTAACTTTGCTGTGAAGAGAAAGGAAGAGATTTTGGAAGATTCTGGAGAGATTTAATCGGTATTTTTGATATAAATAGATTGTTTGGGTCATATAGAAGGGGTGTCGAAAGTTAGGGTAAGTTTAGAACACCACAGAGCCGAAAAATCAAAGTTGCAGGAAACCCGCTGCTGCTGCTGCTGCTGAAGAACACGAAGAACTTCGACCCACAAAGGACCGTCGCAGAAGCAGTCTTATATTCAACTACAGAACTGATTTATCGTTTATTAACAGCACTTCAGTTGATTCGGTGATTTCTGTAACGCCAGAAAAGCGTTGTAGATTTGCTGTATTATTATTTTTATTCAATAAAAACACCTTTTAAGCCATGTTTCTATCTTTTGAGCATGTTTTCGGCGTGATGAGCTAAACCCCAACACTGGGATGACGGAGGAAGCCATGTTTCACAATTGATGGTAATTATAATTGATTCTTATGACTTTTTGCATTGCTTTTCAATCGATTTATGATTTTCATTGATTATTTGTGATTTTGTTTGATAGTGTATGCTTAGTCTAAGAACTTTTGATGCAATATGCTTATGATTTACATCTAATGCTTTATAAAATCTACTTTTGGCAAAGGAATAGAGTCTATAAAAGAGCTAGTATTGTTATGAATCATCGTATGAACCAATTGATTGTGAAGTTTGGTGGAATCCTAAGTCCCAGTCTCTCGTAATATTGATATCATCTTTGTTTATTTGCTATTTTAATCGGAATATAAGTCTAGAATCGAGTTTTCACAAGTCCGAGTTGAACGAACTCTACTTATCACTTTTTACAACAACATAAAATCACATCATTGGTCGACGAAACAGTTGCTCCTGATTGGCTGAGATTTTGTTCGTATTATTACATCGCGTTTACACAATTTTAATAAAATCTAAACTGTCACATTTGTAACAAGTGAATTACTAAAAATAGATTTTTAAAAACTGAAGTCTGGTAAAAAGTTTTTTGTATTATTTTAGGCTAAGAATCCCACAAATACACTAGTATCCCGATCTATTTTTACTTCTTTTATGGGATTTACTTAATTAAAGTAAAATAAAAACACAATTTTTTAAAAGACACGATCATCGTAGATTAGTATTTTAGGATAATTTGATGTTTAATACGAAAATTTAAAAGCAAATTTTCTGCAAGCAGAATAGTTGTATATGTCGATGAACATCATTCGATTCTGGACTATATTCATTGACATATATACCGATTGTTGTTGATTTTGCTCAACTTTTCCGAAAATATTTTAGATCAAAATCGGCTAATAAAAAAATATATCTATACATGCCGATTCTTGATTTTACAAAGTAAGTATCACTGAGTATGGTTGTGCCCTATCCACTGATTATTTCCATTTGAAATGTTAATTGCTATGGATGTTTCTTAAGCTATAATCAACCGTTAATAGACACCAATATGTAATGATTCTGGTTGATTTAAAAAAAATAAAAAACTCATTTTCAGAATCGGTTGATATGACATTGTCATATGTCGATTGTTAGTATAATTTTTAAAAAAGACTGAAATCATACCCGATTTGAGAACACAATTTGCCTACTATAATCGGTTAATATAGGTATCCATATCTACTGATTCCTAATGTTCTTCGTGGATGAAGAACATCAATTCAGAATAGGACTACGTAGAACCATGTTTTTCTATTTGATCGATATAGAAAAAGTAATTATGTTTAATCAATTAGTGTTAGTTAATTTTACAGTTGACAAGATTAGACATCAACTAACTGACCAAATTAACACTAATTAATCAGTAACAAATTAGATATTAAAGAAAATAATTGGCTAACTTTTTTTATTATTTTACTTCAAATAATTCGTTTTTGTCCTTTAGTGGTCGACCTCAAATAAGTGGGGTAGGCCTCAAACTAGCCATTAATAGTGCGTTTGGATACCAGAAACAGAAGTCGGGATCAAAAGTCTAAAGCAAATTAAAGCATTTTGGTTCACAAAAAACTGACTTTATTGCTTTTAGAAGTCGACCTGAAATTTCATACCCAAACTAACTTTTTGTTTTTTGATTTTTAAGTCGAAAAGCTACTTCTGGATGTGTATCCAAACAGAGTATACAGATTTTCACCATGAATACGTTAAATGCAAATCGTTCGACTGATTCTTGTCCATGGTCACAACCATAAATCGAAAAACTACTTCTGAATGTGTATCCAAACATGGTAGAAGAATTTTCACACTGAACAAGTTAAATGCAAATCATTCGATTGATTCTTGTCCATGGTCACAATCTTAGTTTTTTACCGTGTTGGCTGGCACGTTATCCCATATCAGCATGTAGGTAAATGCCACGCTGTATCGGCAATTACGGCAGACCTTGGTGGGTACTGATACTATACCCAGTGAACCATGGTCCATGGCTACAAGTTACAACAGACTAGTAAATACAACGATCGAGTAAGGGTAAATATGGTAACCGAAACATACCATAAACCCTGCAGTGTTCTCGATTTTTCTCCCCATTTCACTGTTTCACTCAAAGGTGGAGGAGATCCGACGAATTGGGGAAAACAAAAACCCTAATCCTAGAAAAAGTTCGATCCTTCTCTCAACATTCATTTTCACCAGTAAGTTTGCTTTCTCATTTCATAAGTTCTTCTGCTTCTCTTTACTGAACTCTATCTTTGATTGAAATTTCGCCTCTTTGGGTGATTTTAGTGATTTTTTTTCTATTTTTGTGACGATTTATGATGTTAATTTGATGAATCTTGATATTTGTAGAAATGGGTTTTTCATGATTTAGTTTTCGAGTTGGATTTTAGGTGTTTTTTTGTATGAAATTCATGGAAAATATCGATCCTTTTTTTTTTTAGGTTGCCAAAATTGATTATCACAGATTCAGTGCAAATGAAAAACCCGAGAAATGAAAATCAGAAATCCCCACCCTGTGATGAAATTAGGTCCTTAATGAATTCCTAGGATTTACTCTCGAAAACCCTTCAATGGGATGTTAGTTGTTGATTTAATCGTTCTATGAGGGTTATTCAATCTATTGATTTAGGTCTATACTTGGAGTAGTTGTTTCGTATTTTAGGTCGTGTTCGTGTATAATCGTGCTGGTAGTTTGGGATTTACAGATAGCCTCACCGTAATGCTGTTCTGGTTCCACTTAGTGTGTGTGCTATACAGTCTTCAGTAGGTCATTGCTTTAACTGTACTTTCTATGCTTCCAGAGTTGTCGTGGATTTGCTTTGCCATGATCTTTTATCTTCATATGCTAAACATGAAGAATACTACAGAAAATACTCTTTTGAGAAGTTTATTGAAAGTAAAATCCTTTTGCAAGAATACCACAGACGGTAAAATACTAAAATGATATTTGGAATGAGCATTATGGGGAGTCCTGCAAGAACAAATTTCAATGTAGACCCTATCCTTGTGTAGGAAATAAAGCTCTTTTGATTTCTTTTACTCGCCTTCAAACATTAGTTGACCAACCCGTTATGTGTTGTGGATGTTTAAGTTCATGTTATTAGCCTGGAGTGTATAAACGAACTTAAATCTTTGTTGATAACCGAATATGGCTTAAACCTGAACCTCTTCTGCAAGTTGGGATTTTGACTTACCGAGTTCTCTTTCTTAAGAACCTTAAGGTATTTGAAGGCGAGAATGAAATATAGCTGACAAGTGAGTGGTACTCTGATCATGTGCCCTGTCTCACAGTTGGACCGTGAAATTGATGGGATGGTTCAATTGCACATGAGCCATCAATTGTCCTTTCAGCTTCACAACAAAACTTCTCAGCATATTCAACTTCAATGTCTCTTTTAAATTGTTTTGTATCTTTTGTTAAATTGTGAGCAATAATGATGAGTAGGTCCAATGGGTCTCTTTGCGTTATACCTATCTGTTGCTTAAGTTTTGTGATTGAGATCCCATGTATGAACCCTTTGATGAGTTTAGGTCAAAGTATAAAATATATACTGAGATGAGAAGAACATAAAATGCAATCCAGTTTCTTTAAGTGAAAACCAAATCCTGCAACCATTTGTCAATTGAATTCTAGTTTATATGGTCAAACACTTTCAGGAAATCAATGTTGTCAAAGAGTAGAGGCTTCTCTGATTAATCTAACCATCACGTGACCTCATAGGCCAATTTATGCAAGATAGATTAGATACTTTCTGCAAAATCATGTGTTTTTATCTCACAAGACTAGCTGCACCGAACTCCTTGGCTTGGTTAGCTTCTATGATTATTTACCAATTACCATACGTTTTGTTTCTATCCCCTTCTTTTCCATGCCAGCATTTTTCATATCCTAATATTTTCTGAAAATGACTTGGATCCAATTTTGTTTGCACATTCCTGTTGTGGATAAACCTCTTAGTATATTCCAAATTCGAGTTCGATATTTGCGTCTGTTGTACTTCAATTCTGTCTACACAGAACATGTGACATGATTTTGCTTCAGCTGTTGTACTGCAGTTCTGTATACTTAGAACCTGTGACATGATTTTTCTTCTACTTGTACTTATGGGAGTTAGATTTTTACAGTCATGGTGGGAATGACGCAAGCCTTGTCTACCCAATTTAAGAGCTGCCGTCTACTTCTAGGAAATGTTTGGAACAAGGAACTGTCTATCGTACAACGTCGTATTCTCAGAAAACTTAGGAGCAAGAAGAGATCCCGGAGTCGAAATGTTGTAGCAAACCAGAACAGTCACATTCAATTAGCCACTCGCCGAAAGTTGTCCCTTTTTTACCACGAAGGAATCCATAGAAGAGAACGAACAACATCTGAATTTGTCCCGTTTTTACTCGATCTAGAAACCAGATTGGATGTTCTTCTGGTTCGTACCCATTTTTGTCAAACTATCCCTCAAGCAAGGCAGCTGATCAGTCATGGAAGAGTATGTGTTAATAATGCAGTCAGAAGTATTAATCATTTCAAAGTTTCCCCTGGTGATGTAATCTCATTTCAAAACAATGAGGCGGTCATTGCAGAAGTTCGGAGATCTCTCTTCTGCTCAGTACTCAAAATTATGGGCCAAGTCCAGAATCAGCCAATCCGCCTGTGGAGAAGAACCAAAGTAGAATGGTTACGCCTACTCAAAACTAAGGCGGGCAGCCGTGTACTAATGAAATCAGACTTTTTGAGAGACTTGCATTCCACAACACAAGAAGCAGCCATAGAAAAATCTAAGATGACTGGTAGTGCAGCAGTCTGCCTAGGCAATCACTTCGCAGAGCACAACAAAATGAAGACCCATTTGTACAATTTCACCTGGCGAATGCTCAATCTGGCACAAAACATGACGATACCAAAATGAAAAAGCTGTAAGGCTACACAAATTCCTACTTTTCATAGTTGCATCTTTTTTTCTTTTCTTTTCTGGATGTTGTGTTTTGGTTGTTAACTCTCCTCATATACATTATATGCTCAAAATAGGTTTCTAGATACATAATAATTTTTTTGATGCATGCTACCAGGCGTAAAGTAGACGTACATGATTTCTTCACCTGATAAGATGAGGTTCATGTCACTTTTGATGCTATGGGGTCTGGCAGAGAACCACACAGAGGCAACATATGCATTTGGTAGGTAGGTCTAATGTCATGTAAACTTCAGTATATTCATGAATTAAGGACAATGAGAGGTTGCTGGTTGACATACAGAGGTTTTTCAATGTGTGGCTATTCTGCAGCCGCCATCCAATGTTGCTTATCTTCTCTGATGAGACAATTTTGTACCTTTTTTCCCCTTGTTCTTTCCTTTCTCTTGGTATGTTCAGGTAACAAACTTTTTTCATATGTTCCGGGTTAAGTACTGCTCAATGTTTTTTTGGTCAAGTGACAGTCTTAATTCTATATTTTTTAATAATGTCGGTTCTGCACATTTGTATTGGATACTGAAGAATCTTATGGCCCATTTCTGGGGTTTTTGAAGATCAATGGTGGTATCTGTTAGGGAACTTTGTCGAAGGTATAGTATTTTTTGTATCTCAAGTGTCCTAACTGTAATGGAGTTTTTTCTTTTCTTTTCGCAGTCTGGATCTTCTTTTTCAGTCCGATAACTTTTCTTCTTGGTTAAAAGGGTTGGAAGTATAAAATTGGTATTGTGCGATTCACAAACCATGGTTAATGTAGTTATATTAACAGGAGCAGGCATCCCAATTACCGCAGAGGATAGTATCTTCTATGCTAGCACCATTGTAACCTGTGCACGTAATCTTCAATTGTCAAGGAGGAATCGCCTAATTAATGCCCATTTAACGCAGCCGCTCTGTGGAGAGCTTGTAGATCGGAAAACTCAATTGTACCCAAGGGGGCACACCACCGCTGCTGCACATATTTTTTTTTCGTGTATTTTTATGATTCTGGATTTAACTAAGATTCAGACTCATGTCGAAGGATTCGTTAAGAATATTAAAAAATAATGGCTCTGGATTCCCGGATCTTTGCTTTTCCGGTGGCCCGTTCCTTTAAGAATTCCCATAAATTGATCACCGACTTCTATCAACCACGTCCGAAGATTTCGAGCTATCTGATGGTTGAGAGTTTAAAATTTTAAAATCAACCGCTAAAAACTATTGTTAGTAATTAGAAGTCGACCGAAATTACGATTCTGGGTTTTGGTTTTCCGTCTCCTACTAGGAAATGGAAATCCTAATTGATTCCTAATTCTTGCAACTCTGAGATATATAAGTATACCTTGCCTAACAACAACCCACAAGTACATCAAACAATTCACTTAGCTTTCGTCACAAATATTACTCTTTATCAAGTAAGTTTTCAGATTATTTATCTAATTTCGTGTTTGTTGAATAATTTAAAAATATTAATACATAATTAAATTTGTTTTTATCAACAGGAGGAGGCTCGTTGCATTATTTCATAGTCAAGTTTTACGCTGCGGAGTACAAGAAGGACAAACTACAGTTGAAAGAAGGATAAATTACATTCGTTGTAAAAGTTTTGTCCGTTGCAAAATTACAAGATCGGATAATTACATTCACTACAAAGGTAAAGGTTTGTACCGATATCAATTTTTGATGAACACTATTATTGAATAAATTTGTAGTACAAAATTATCGAATAAGTTTGAGGTACCATGAAGCTACTATTATCGAATAAGTTTGAACTACGATGAAACAATATTAACTATGAAACAACATTACCTTGAGTTTACTCCAACACCCCAACATCCTTTTAGAATTCTCTCTTTCGCAAGAACATAAATTTCAAAATCTTAAAAACTCAACATCTTATTTACGACACACCATATATACATTCAATATAAAATCTTAATAACTTAACATCTTATCTACGACACACCATATGTACATTCAATATACTATCCAAAATATTAGTCAGCTTTTGTGTGTTATGATTCATGAGATTTGTTTTGTGGGTTTTAATAATCTTTAAGCATATAGGTCTTGCTGCTTCTGTCATTTTTTCTTATACAGATACAAATTAACATGTCTTCTCCAAGTGCCAACACCAACGCTGTTACTGATGAAATGAGGTTGTCTAGCCTTCCGTCTGGTTTCCAATTCATACCAACAGATTTAGTTTTGATAGTTCACTATCTCGCCAAAAAAAATTCTGGAGAAGTTTTACCACCTAACTTAATGAAGGAAGTGCCCGATTTCTATAGCTATCATCCTAAAGAACTTACACAAAAGTATACGGGGTACGAACCAAAGAACCCAACCGATTGGTACTTCTTTACTGGAAAGGACCATGGGGAAAAAGATGTCGTGCATCGCACTGCAGGAGCCAATATGGCCGGTTGCACCAACAGCGCTCGGGTTCGTGTTGCAGGGCAGGGCTTTTGGCTGTCAAGACAACATAGTTCTCCCATCTGTTTAAGCGGTTCTCCCAATCTAATTGGACAGAAGCGCACTTGGGATTATTATGAAGCGCGGGGTTCTAAACAATATAAAACTGATTATGTAATGCAAGAATACACCGCAACGATGGCAACAGTTCGATCCGGTGGCAATGATTCTGAGGAGGAAAAGAATAAAAAAGATGAATTCATTTTGTGCAGAATATACGACAGGAAGACTAGAGCTTATGATGAACCAAGGATCTATTGAAAGAATCCATTGGATAGCGTTCATCAGAAGATCATGCCAATGAGATGTTGGACGGCTGGAGGAAACTGAAGAAGATATTGGAAGGAACCAAACAATAATAGTTTAGAAAACTGATTTCCTTACTTGAGAGTTTTAATTTTTTTGTATAACTGGGGTTTGAACTCATTAAGATTGTTTCTGATGAGGTTCTCTATTCCATACATACATATGTACTTTATCATTTCTAAAAAATTGTTTACATTAACATATATGAAAGTTTGTTGAGGAAAGTCATCAATTACATGTTCAACAATGTCAGTTCTATATCATGAATCCCAAAATTTATGGATACGCTTAACTCAAGATGTTTTTCCTACATATAAGATGATATAAGCTCAACAAGAAAAATCAACCCAAATGAAAACAAAAAAGGGTTTGAAATTCAGATGTTGGAAAAAACTGGTATAAGATCTCTTTGAAACCTCAATAAATACGAAGATTTTTAAGGCAGTTGTAATTTATCATATTAACAGTCCCGAGTGGTTTGTTTTATAAAGAATGATTTCATAGTTTTTTCATTATTTCACTATGAAGCTTACCATTAAATTATTATCTAATTCTTATATGAGTTGCAATTTATTATATTTCATTAACTCTCGTTTACAAGAGCACTAGAATTTCTTTTTTATAAGTGACGGTTTTTCTTGTTTGATTTTTGGGTGGTATTTAAGCGAAAAGACCGTAAAACTTCACCATTCTGAAGAATTATATTGTGTTTTTGGCTTCAATTTTTTTTTCCAAACAAAATAAACCATATGTGATAAAGCTCTTCAGAAACTTAAAAATAGAAGTTTGGGCCATCTGTGGCCACATAGAACATGTGGCAGGATTTTGCTTCTACTGTTGTACTTATGGGAGTTTGTTTTTTACAGTCATGGTGAGAATGACGCATGCCTTGTCTACCCAATTTTAGAGCTGCCGTCTACTTGTAGGAAATGTTTGGCACAAAGAACTGTCTATCATATACAACGTCGCAATCTCAGAAAACTTAGGAGCAAGCAGAGATCCCGACATCGAAATCTTGTAGGAAACCTGAACAGTCACATTCAATTAGCCACTCCCCGAAAGTTGTCTCCTTTTTACCATGAAGGATCCATAGAAGAGAACGAACAACATCATTTTTGTTGATCTAGGAACCAGACTGGATGTTCTTCTGTTCCGTACCCATTTTTGTCAAAGTATCCCTCAAGCAAGGCAGCTCATCATTCATGGAAGAGTATGTGTTAATAATGCAGTCAGAAGTATTAATCATTTCAAATTTCCCCTGGTGATGTAATCTCATTTCAAAACAATGAGGCGGTCAGTTGAGAAATTCAGAGATCTCTCTTCTGCTCAGTAAATTATGGGTAAGTCCAGAATCAGCCCATCCGACTGTGGAGTCAGAAGAACCAAAGTAGAATGGTTACACCTACTCAAAACTAAGGCGGGCAGCCGTTAGCCGTATACTAATGAAGTAAGAATTTTCGAGTCTTGCATTCCACTACGCAAGAAGCAGCAGTGTGCCTAGGCAGTCACTTCGCTGAGCACAAGGGGAATGCTCAATTTGGGACAAAACATGAGTATACCACAAAGAAAAAACTGTAAGGCTACATAAATTCCTACTTTTTCGTATTTGCATCTTTTCTTTTCTGGATGTTCTATCAAGTGTTTTGATTGTGAACTCTTGTCATCTATTGAATATGCTCAAAATAGGTTTCTAGATGCATAGTAATTTTTTTGATACATGCTATCAGGCGTGAAGTAGACGGACATGGTTCCTTTACCTGATAAGATGAGGTTCCTGTCACTTTTGATGAGTTCTGACGGAGAACCTTATAGAAGGAACATATGTATATGGTAGGAGGTCATTTAAATCTAAGTATATGAATGAATTAAGGACAATGAGTGGTCGCTATTCGACATCCAGAGGTCTTTCAAAGTGTGGCTATTCTGGAGCTGCCATCCAATGTTGCTTATCTTCTCGTATGAGACAATTTTGTACTTTTTCCCTTGTTCTTTCCTTTCTCTTGGTATGTTCAGGTAGCAAACATTTTTCATATATTTTGAGATAAGTACTGCTAAATGTTTTTTTTGTCAACGTGACAGTCTTAGTTCTGTATATTCGAAAATTCCGTCTCCTGAAAGCAATAACGTTGGTTCTGCACATTTGTGTTAAACGCAAGAATCTTAATGCCCATTTTTTGAAGGTTTTGAAGATCACGGTGATATATTTGTAACTCAAGTGTCCTTGTAACTGCAATGCAGTTCTTTTTTTGCAGTCTGGATCTATTTTTTTACCTCTTTTTCAGTCTACGTTCAATAACTAAATCTAGCAACCTTGAAAATTGTAATGCTAATCCCAGAGTTCGGTTTAAAGGGATGAAGTATTAAATGCTTTGTTAAGGTGAGAAGGCTGTTATTTCACGAACAATGGCAAGCTGAACAAGATGGCCCGACAAGTCTTGGCCATTCAGTCTTACCGCCTTCTCTGCAGCTTTTTCAGTTGCAAACTCAATATGACCAGATCGGTTGAACTTTCCATCGATTTATCATTGTGACCGACTCGGATGAGTCGGTGACCCATTCCTCCATAAATTGATAACCGAGATAAAAATCAACGGTTGAAAACTAGCTTGTAAAAATTAGAAGTCGACTGTAAAGGGTTGCGTTTTCCGTTTCCAACTGGGAAAGGATTTCCTAATTGACTTCTAGTGCCTCTCATTCTGAACCTATAAATACCAGATATTTAAAACCCTAATTGCTGCAATAGCCAAAACCTCTCTATCGTTTTCTATCGTTTTTGTCGGCGTTAAACTTTGAGAGAGGACGAAAAGAAGAGATGAAGGCTTGATGCTAGTTATTTTCCCCACTTCTATCTCTATTTGTTCCTTGATTCTTATCCTTCCTGTCTATTACAGGTCTATTTGTCTACAAACTAGCCATGAGATCGAGTTTTTACGATGATAGCGATTTTTTAGATTATAGGTGTAGTTCTCCTGATTCCGATGCCGAATCATCTGGATTAGTTTCTGTAACAAAGAGAGGCGACAGTATTTTCGGACGACAAGGGAGTGGAACATGGACGGTCGCGTAAGTATGCACGTCTCGGTTCTGCAGACAACACCATCCGAGAGCCGACTGAAGAGAGTGATGTAGAAGATATTATGGATTATGACCCTTCTGAATTTGTGTCGAAGTCTTGGATTCCGACAAGGAAGAATGGATCAACAGTTGGTTTGATCAGTGTGGCAGTATGCTTGATGATGATGAGAAGATTAGAAAGCGCATCAGTGAAGTGCCTCCGACTATACATACACAGTTCGTTATTGAAGTAGACGGTTACTATAGGAAAGATAAAAAACCAGGATTTGGCGCTATTGTACGTGACTATCTCTATAAGCCAATAATTGCTGAGGCTAAAGTTCTGCCTGAAGGGAGTCGTGTTTCACCATTCTATCACGAACTGCAAGGAGTTGACCTTGGTCTGGAGCTTGCCATCCAATACAAAGTTACCAATTTCCGTTTTTATTGCACTTCTTTAGATGTTGCTGATTTCCTTGGGGATTGTTTGCGTTCAAGATGTAAGTGCACGGAAATTGGTAAGTTCTTAGTATGTGAAAATTGTTTAAAATCTTGAATTCCTTCTAGACAGAGGAAAGATGAAGCGGCTCTTCTTCCTGTCATTAGAAAGATCATCAACAGTCTTTCTAAATTAGAGAGTTTAGGCCTTTCTTATGATGGATTGTTTGCTGCCTCAAGAGAAAGAAATAAAGTTACAGACTGTCTAGCGAAACTTGGAGAAAGCAAGATGATGAATCCTCATGTCATTCAAGAGAACTGAGAATTGACCGATTTTCTTTATGAAGATGCTGTCTGATTTCAGAGTATTTTCTACTTGGGGCCATTGCTAGCTATCATCTTTTGAGAAAGTGTGGCTTATTAGTATTAATTGTTATTATAATGATGACTCTAGATATTTGTTAGTATTTTGTTACTAGGTGTTACGCCCGTGCTCTGCACGGGCCTAGTTATTTGTAAAGAAAAATAGGAAATAATAATAATAGGAAAAATGCACATTAAAAGTAGGTAATATTTATAACAGTTGAAACTAATATACAAATAATAATGGACGTTCCCCCAAAAAAAATATCCAAATAATAATGAAATAAACTTAAACTAATCAAATCTAAAAATCAAATAGAATCTCCAAGTGTTCTTGTCTTGGCAATGCTATAATTGTGATTGTGTGATAATGTGATACAATTGTTGCTTTGTTAGTAGATAAATTTTTTTTTTTTTATGACTGCATGCTTTTACAAAAATCAAATAGAATCTCTATTCTTCGAATAGCTCTCCACATCTTCTTTCTTTACCTTAGCATGTATTTGAGTTCCCTGTTGCATATGTTTAAATACCAAAGGTGATGATAGTTGGTAACTTACATATTGATCAAATAAGGATCTAAAAGATCAAAAGGTGTATATATTATCTTTTGCATGTCTTTGCAATAAACAAACGAAGTGAATATAATAGATGTACAAAATTATATTGTATATCGGTTAATCACAACTATAAAAGATGGTTAGCAGTTTTTTGGATCCTTTTTTCTGATTTTTTGCTCCTTCCAATGATTGCGAATTTTTTGTTGTCTCTATTGATTGTTGACTCCGGTAAAAGCTTGCAGTTATTGGTGCGATTATAGCCAGTTTACATAGACTTTTAAACCCTTGATCAGGAAGAAAACTCGAGAGTTTTATGGAATCAAATTGTATTATACGCGGTTAAAATTTAAGGTTTCCATATTTTAGATAGAGATGCTAAAATTTAAGTTAGATACGTATTTAGATTCGCTCAATGGAATATTACAGAGAGTTATTTTAGGATCAAACTGTAATTGAAGGTAGTAAATCTGCTTTCTATATTTTAGCTAGAGATGCCTAGATTTTAGATAGGCACGCCTAGTTCGATTGCCTGTGCTAATAAAGTTCACATGCTTTGTTAATAAGCCTGGACTGGCCATGTTAATAAGGTGTAGAAATTTAACATAAGTCCAGCAGCTATTAGTCTCGAAAATAGAATCTCAACTCTATTAATTTGCACAGTATGTAGTTTTTTTAAATTCACAGTAACACCATGTTGCAGTTGAACCCAAATTGAACAATTAAATGCTTGCATTCGATCATGTTAGGAAGAAACGAACATACTAAAAAAAATGAATGCAATCTTAGGAACTCGATTACACCAAATGGTGTTTTCTACAGTAACTAAATGGTGGTCTGCACATGCTACGTTTGTTTCTTCGAATTTGTTTGCACAGGCTACGTTTGTTTGGCATTTTTTTTAGGAAACTTAAGCATATGTACTACTGTGTGTCAGGAAACATAAGCCATAAACCTAGTTGGTAAATTGAACTTGAAACATAAGCCATAAACCTAGTTGTCACCACTGCAGAATTAGACGACGGTTGGCCTGCTGTGACATCAACACCAGCAGAATTGGTTGTTCTTCCAGGGTCAGCTTCAGTTCGACGTATGGGGCATGTAAAACATGGCTGTAATTAGGTAGAATTCTAGCTATTTATTCTTCCTCTTCTAAATTTACCAAGCAAACTGCACATTCAATACAGCTCGAGTTGTCATCAGTTTGTTTATGAACGTAAATCGGCAGAGATGCAATCATTGATGGTACTGGGTTGTCTGAGTACGGGTTCCTCGTTATGTCACCAAGTTGGATTTGCTATGAAGGACTAAAATAGAAACAACAAACAGTAAGATCAGCGTTGCGGTAAACCGTTAATCAGAGTAAAACAAACGATACGAAGGAGATCAGAGAAAAAGAAACGATACGAAGGAGAAATCTTCCGAAAGAAACAGAGAAGACCACGGAGGAATAATTAGGTTTTGGATAATAATTAGGATGGGTTTAGTTGGATAGAAAATATGTAAATATCGTGTTCATGCAAGAAATATTAGAGGTGTGAATAATCCTGAGGTTTCAACTTTTAACCACAGCAAAAGAAATTCATCTGAAATCATATTATTAATTATAATGATTCTAGATGTATTTGTTATATTCAAAGTAATTGATAGTATGGATATATTCATATATTCCTGATACGTTAAATTCTTTTTTATCCAAAGTAAGTCGGGATTCTCATTCCGTACCTTTTTAGCATTTGTTTTCACTCAAGTCTACTTGCTGACTTGCATACAATCTAGTGAATGGAGGTGCTAGATTTCATCGGATTATCTTGTAACCCACTTTTCAAATGTGTTTTTTTTTCTTTTTGTAATTTTAATCGCCTGTAGATGTAGAAAATCCTACAACTACATCCAACAATCCACAGGACCTCGCAGCAAACATAAGTAAATAAGAGATTCATATGAACACAAGATATACGTGGTTCGGCATGATTACGGCATGATTACCTATGTCCACGGGGGTGAAAAATTGATCTTATTACTTCACACAAGGATACAAGCTCAGGTTCTCTCTATAATACTCTCTCAATATACTCTCTCTCAGTTACAGATTGCTTGCCTTCTTTCTTGACAAAGCTCCCTATTTATAGCCTAGCTCGCTTATACAACAAAGTTACAATGTGAGTCGCGGTTCATCCTACTTGATGATCTTTTCGGGTGATTAGTAACGTTCCTTCCGATATTTATTACCCGATCCTGGTATGATCCCGATGAATGTGGTTCTCAATATGCTCTTTCCTGATATTGATGTCTCGATACCCTTTAACCCGATGTCGCTTTGTCTCCCGATTTGAACTGATACCTTTATTCCCTGGCCCCACTTTGACTGAGTTCTTCTGCTCTGCCCACGTGCTTCGCCAGTGTACTTGTCATCCTGGTTCCCGATGAGCATCTTTCCATCACATCCGAGTATCTTCTCTACACGTGCTTGCTCCACAAGTGCCTGGTTGGTATCTCTTTCTTTGTGCTTGGGTTATACAGGATGATTCGATACTGTGCATTGTTCTTTCTTCAATGAGTCATGGATCGAGATCGCTCCACCTTGATCTGTCATTCATTTTCACATACATTTATGCCCCTTCTTTCGGTCGTGTGCCCGACACGAGGGGAAGAAATTGCTTCGTCTCCCACGACTCTGGTCATGCAGCGTTTTCCGGTTTTCTTCCCCCCCTCATTACTTCGACCTTTATGACCCGTTACCTCTTCTGCCGGTGATAACCGTTTGGACTATAAATGCAAGTGGTAGGTCCTTGGTTTCTTTCTTCACTTATTCTCTTCTCTTAAGATCAAGCATTCTCTACTTCTCCGCCTCTGCAACTCTTCATTATTCCCTCATCTTTTTTCCTTAGCTTCCTCATTTTTATTTTGCTGCTGCTGACTTTGTCCTCAGCTTCTCTTCACCGCTTCTCCTGTCTCCGTATTCCGAACCCTGGTTATTTTCTAATGGCTTCCTCAACTCCATCCATGACTGAAAAAAGGTGTGTAAGTTATACTTTTTCTGATGAAGATAATGTCCCTTTAGATGCGCTATTTATCGTTGATAGCCCTTCCCATCATGATCGTTGTGCTCTTGATTCACTTTTTTCTGATGATTCTTCTCTTTTTGCGTGTAGGACTGAGAAGAAGACCTATAAGTACACCAATCTTTCTGATGCTCAGTTTATAGACCAATTGAAGGAGGAATACAACCTCCATGAGTATGATTTAGAACTGTTGGCTAGTCAGAAAGGGCAACTGAGAAGGGAGTTGGTTGATGGTTTCGCCCATTCTCCTTAGGCGACCATTATCACCAAAGGACATCTTGAGCTCGGGTTACGATTTCCCTTGTATGATCCGATTCGTCCTTTTTTCTATGAGGTTCTGTCCCAGCTGCATCCTTCTCGGGCCTTGGCTCAGTGGAACGGGAATACCTTTTTCCTTATGGCTGAATGGGAGAGGCGAGGAAAGGGTGAGTGCTCCCCGACTTCTTGGTCGACCTACAGTCCTTCTGATGCGAGCAAGTATACTTAGGCTAGCTTCCTTGGGAATTATCGAAGCGAGACTTCCTCTCTTGGCTCTTTGGCTAGTTTTGCTGCCAGTCCTCATCGCCTCAAGGTTCCAACTTGCGGGTTCGAGAAATTGATGCTAGATGAAGACCCCGAGGGTAGCACTAATACTAATAAGCATGCCCGACACACCAGTGATTCTGTCTGGGATCGGGTTCCTCTTGCTATCCGCGGCCCTATTTGAGTGAAAAATTTCCCCCTCCTAACTTTCCTGCCGAGCCCTATCAGTTTTAAGTGGTTAATGCTGACCAGGTAAGGCTTTTGTCCTCTTGCTCATATCGGGTCTATTGTCTTAACGATGTCGGGTAACCAGAAAAGTTTTTTAATTATTTCATTCTTTTGTAGCCCAAGTCTCAGGGTAATCAGTCTAAGGCTCAAGGTAGTCAGTCGAAGGATCCAAACACTCGAAAGAGAGGCTATAGTACCAGGACTGGGGAGGAGCCAATGAAGGTAACAAATATACTGCTTTGTTCTCAGTACATGTACTTTCCCCTATTTGTTGCCTTAAATGGATCCGACGAATTTGTGTTTGCAGAAATCCAAAACTGGTGAAAAAGGTGTGGAGAGCTCGTCTGGAAAGAATGATGAGGATCTTGATGAGCGGTTGCCTTTATCTTAATTTGTACCCAAAAAGTTGGTGAAGAAGAAGGATTCTGACGTATCATCTACCGTTGTAGGTGATCAATCAGGTGGTAAATGAGCTAAAGGGGAAAAGACCACTCCGAAGAAGAATGTTCCCTTGTCTTCTAAAGCATCCACTGCTGGCAAAGGATTTGTGCTTTCTGGTACTAATGTGGTTGTGGTGATGTCTAAGGAGAGGAGCCGCAGGAACCCGAGATTCCTACCCCCGAGGATGATACCACTACCCAACTTGAACTGGTGAACAAGAATCCTGCGAACTAGGGAACCGTCGGGAATTCTTTCTTTACTTTTTCGGGTCCCGTATGTGATTTCTTGGGTGTTATTACTTCTTCTAGCTTTAGTTCCCTCTCCGCTGCTGAGATGATGAAGGCCGTGCCCCTGTACGGTTCCGCTATGAGGGATTCTCTCAATGCTATGGTGAGTCGTCTTGTTTTAAGTGTGTAGTTATCTTTGGTGTGTTTCGTCTCATAAGTGACTTAGTTCGAATTGGTCCCTTTAGGCCGCAAATCAGAGGCTTCTTGAAGCTGCTCTTCACGAGAGAGAGTTGGCGGATATGGCGGATCTTCGGGTTCAACTTCATGGGGAGAAGGAGCGTGTCCGAGGACTTGAGAGGCAGCTGGCTGATGCAAAAGGTAGTTTTGTGAAACCTTGTCATTGTTGATTGATGATGTAGTGCCAATATCCTGAGTCTAGTATTGTCTTCTTAGCCGAGATATCTAGTTTAGATCGATACTCCGTTTCTGAGTACCGCACTATGTCCAAGAAGTTGAACATTGAAAAAGAGCATGTCGCTACCCTTCAACAGAAGATTTTCAACAAGGATGATAAGATTGACCGACAGGCCTCCGAGATTGAAAGTCTTCATTCCGAGCTTCTTCGCTATCATAGATTTGAGTATGTACCCGAGGAAGTAGACAACCTCCGAGCCGACTTATCTCGGATGCAAAGAGTAGCAGGTGATATGAAATTGTTGATCGACTGCTTAAAAAGTCAGTGTAGTAGTGTGAGGCGTCAGAACATGGATCTCCATGCCGATCGTAAACGCTTATCTCAGTCAAGGAATGATGCCGAGAGGTCTGTTCAGAAGTTATAGGAGAGGATTCTCGGGTTTGACCAAGTATCGCGGGATTTGGAGTGGACTCGGGCCCAATTATTGGGTCTTCAGTTGGCACACGATCGGCAGAAAACTGCTTGGGGTAAACATAAGCAATTTTGTCCCACTAATGAGTTCAATGAACAACAGTTTAATAAGTTGGTATCTGCTCTTGAAATCAACCTGTCTAAATCCAAAGAAACTTTAAAATTAGTTTTTCCCGTGCTTTCAGGTCTTTGTGCATGTCCTGTGTTTTCCGATATGTCTCCTTGCTTTTGTGTATTAGTGAGCTTGTGTACTAATCGTGTGGTTATCTTCGTCCCTGCAGCCGAGCAAGGAAAGGTCAAATCCTTGGAGGAAGAGGTTTTCCAGCTGAAGAGCAATGAGGCTTATCTAAATACAAAAATATCCATTGCCGATGCTACTACTGCCGAGTTAACCTGCCAACTTGCTGAAGCGAAAAAGAAATATGAAGCCGAACTTGCTGTGAGGATCAAGGAAGGGGTGAAGGAGTTTATTGAGAAGAAGAAGGCCCTAGTTGCAGCCAAGAAGTCGGGATCGGGATCGATTCCTCCGACTGAGTAGTTCATGCCTTTTGTAGTGTTGCTCCACTATTTTTCCCCTTGTGTTGGGTTGTAATCTTTTCTCGCTTGAACACCTATAGTTTTTGAACAACTTCAACTTATTTCATGGGGTGCTGCGTCACCAATCGGTTTGTTTTTTCGAAGTTTATTACTCTTTGACAATATCTTTCATCTGTTCATATTATGCTTGGTAGTTCATAACCGGTATCCTTTCAATTTTCTGCATTTCATATCAACATTTACAAGTTAGCAGAAACTCAAATTCTGTCGAACACACTCAATAGGTAGGGTCATCGGGCCCAATGCCATGTCCCGACTGAGGTATCACATCATTGGTGTTGTGACCCAATGGAAGTGTATTAGGTCCTTCCTAGGTTCTATGTCCCGATTAACCCAGGTTAGTTATAAATTAACTATCCCGGGCAAGTGAAACTGGTCACTTGCGATGGGAGCAATGTTGTATGCTCGGCTACCAAGTATGCATGCCTTGGTAACCGGTTACTAGCTTCCAACCACCAGAACCCTTAGACTACCTCGGCACTTGCACACTGCCGTCGCCCCGAGTTCGAATAGTCCGTCGAGTGTAATTCGCCATGGCACTTGCACAGTGCCATCGCCCCGAGTTCGAAACGACCATTCGAGTGTAAGTCACCTCGGCACTTGCACACTGCCATCGCCCTGAGTTCGAATGACCATTAGTCGCATATGTCATAATCCTTTCTATCTCTCGTGGATATTGGAAGGATTCGAATGACAGAGTATCATACCTTTCTATACACCTCTCACGGGTGGTACAGTTTCAAGTGTCGCGCATTCCATGGCCTTGGTTCCGGAGTCCCATCAGGCTTCAGTATTTTGTATGCGCCTTCTCCTACTTTTGATACGATGGCGTATGGTCCACCCCATCTGGCTGCTAATTTCCCGCCCTTCTTATCACGTTCATAGCTGGGTAGTTCCTTCATCACCAATTGTCCCGGGTGGAATTCTATCGGGCGGACCCTTTTGTTGTACTCGCATTGTAACCACCTCTGATAATTCTCTATCTTTTGCAGAGCCATTTCTCTAGTTTCATATAAATCATCAAGCTTGGCTAAGATCAAGTATGACGATAGATTTCGCCTCCATGCTTCCGTTCTTGTGGTAGGTATCATTGCCTCTGTTGGAAGAATTTCCTCGGTCCAATATGTAAGCATGAAGGGTGAAATACCTGTGGCCTCCCTTCGGGTGGTTCGATAGGCCTACAGCACGTTGTACAACTCTTCACACCATTCGCCGTATTCCCCATCCAACTTCTTTTTTAGATTATCTACTATGGTCTTGTTGGTGATCTCGGCCTGCCTATTACTTTGTGGGTAGATGGGTGTAGTTTTGCTTTTTATGATGTTATAGGTATTGAACAACAGATCGATATTCTTCCTTTGCAGTTGTTTCCCGTTGTCCGAGACAATGGCTGCTGGAATGCCAAAACGACAAATAATATGCTCAAAGATGAACCTAAACACATCCTTATCCGAATATGTCTCAAGGGTGCAGCTTCGACCCATTTGGTGAAATAATCTGTCGCGACTATTAAGTACTTTCTTTGTCCCGACCCAACATGTAGTGGTTTCTTTAATTCTTTTGCCTTCCTCCATCTATCCTTTCGCTTCTTTGAGCGTCCTTCATAATTCTTCACATCTATTTGACTGCAAATTTTCGCACCCCTAGTAACCCCTTTAACTTCTCCTATTCCACTTGGTATTGGAAAACATACGCACTGATGGAGAGTTGAGGTCACACCTTTTATCGCATGAACCCATGGTCGCCCCAATAGCATATTGTATGGTGACTCCACATCCACTACGCACAAAGTTACATGCGTTTCTATTTCTCCTAAGAGTATTCGCATGTTTGTCTCACCTTTTGGTTTTGTTATTGTCTTATTAAAACCATGTATGTTATATGTAGGCGCGTTAGATTCGCATCCTTATATCCCATACTCCTGAATGCACGGTAGAATAAAATGTCTACCGATCTTCCCGTGTCTACCAAGGTTTTATCCACCGCCCACTGTTCTGATGCTTTCGCGCTTTCACTCTTTTCTTTTCGCTCTGCGGTTATTGTAACCACAAGTGGATCTGTTCGCCTCAAATTCTCTTCTGGTATATCATCTGCTGTAAATGTTATCTTCTGTTTTTCCTACTCCTTCAAGGGAGCTATTTTTCCACCGTCATGATCTTCCTTCCTTCATAATCGCGTTTGTGTATTTTCCCTGTGATTCCTACATTAAAGTCTGCATCATTCATAATGGTTTTTGTTATTGAATTACATCGTATATGCCTGCTCCCTTTTTTTTCTCCGATTATCTTTATTGCTCTTGTTTGTTCGTTTTGTACTTTAAGACATGTTTGGCTTCTGCAGTTATTCTCCTTCTGTACTTGTTGGATCTGTGTCTGGATTTGCTGAAATTGGTTGTGTCTTTCGTCAATCTGTGAAGAATCAACGATTTCTCCTCTTTTTCTTCCTGCGGTTTTTCTACTTCTCCTAGTTGCTATCACTTGTTCTGCTGTAGATGCTTGCCTCACCATTAGTTCCTCAAATAATATCTTCTCTTGACAAAGGAAAAAGTATTTTTAAAAATAAAAAGGTTTCTTCACTAACAGGGTATATCATCTAAGCTGTTTTCTAGCGCCAAAATGTAGTTGCAGGAAATCCTACAACCATACCCTGTTAGAATCTATGAACTTCATTCAAGATACCATGGGAAGGACTCTAAATCATTTCATTAAAAGATAGATCAAATGCAAAATATATGAGTTGAAACCCTAACTTGGGAAGCAAATAACTTTCTCTCTCCTAAATAGCTTATCTAAGCTCACCAATTTATCAACAATTTTCGAAAATTGATTGCATACCCATTATACAAAATTTAGTTTTGCGCCAATTTTTTCGGTCTGCGGTCCCACCGTGACAGAGGTCATCTAGTGTGTATTTTTCTTTTATCAATATTGCCAATTGATGTGAATTTTAGTTGTAGTAAAAAGAGGGATTCGATTCTCGAACTTGTGAAGGATAACTTTAGACTTAAATTCAAAACTAAATAGAAAAATCACTAAAAATTATAGCAAACACTGACAAATTTGATATCAATATTAAAAGAACACTGAGGCTGAGATTCCACTATTTTCCAAGTTCAAAGTGATTTAATCTAGTATTTATATTCATGCAATTTTCTCGTTCAATTTGATTCTATACAATTGCAACATGTAGATTTTCAAAATAACAAGTGTAAATCCGAAGCATAAAACATCAAAAACCTAGGTCCAAGAATGCTCTATCAAAAGAAATAACAATTGCTCAATAAAAATCACTCAAACAATTTTCAATCAAGGCAAATAATCATAAAATAATTGCAATAAAATAAATAAAATAGAATATACCACTTTTTGTTGGAAAAATAGCTTCCTCTATCACCTCAGCAATGGGGTTTAGCTCCTCATATTAATCATAATCTCAAAATACATGTTTATGGCTCAAAAGTTGATTAAAAGGGAGAAAAGTGTTTAAACAGCGGATTCTGTAGTTGTTGAAGGTCTAAAACAGACGTCTGAATCGTTGCTGAAGGGCTTCGGTGACTGCAGGAAGATGCGACCGTACCTCGTTGTCACTGAAAATAAGTCTGCCTCTGCGACTGACTCTGTGGGTCTTATGTTCTTCGTCTTCTTCTCCGGCAACAGCAGCAGCAGCAGAACTCGGTTTCCTGCAAGTTGATTTTTTTGGCTCTGTGGTGTTCTAAACTTCCCCTAAAGTCTTTGTACCCCCTCATGTGAGTCCCCTAAACCTCTTTTATATATCAAATCTCCGTACAACTCGAGTAAATCTCTCCAAATCTTCTCCGTTTATTTCTTGCCAAGCACGGGATTTTTTTCCCCTCTTTATCTCTTCCACGCGTCTTCCCCGGGTTTCCTAAACTTCTCAAACTCTTTATAGAAATAAGACAGGATATAACAGGGAAGATAATGTCATAACTTCCAAGAATAAATCCAAAATTCCCGTGACTTTCTCACCACCTCTGTTTTGCTTGAAATCGACGAAATCTCCCTTTATTTTCGAATCTAAGGGACTTACCAATCCTGTTTCATCGAAACAGGCTTAATCTAATCCAACTGGACAACCAAATCCGACTAAATCTCACATAAGACCAAATCCAGTAATTTGCAGCAAGCCATGAACTCTCAACACCTATGCTTCCTTCTCCCGGCTTATCTAGCCCAATTCCTTCGATCCAATCACAAACAGCAACCCTGTTGTTCTATTACAGGTCCATTCTAACGAAAATAAGCCATTGAATCTCCATAGAAATCACTCAAAACTCCAACCCAAAATCTGCCTGTGCGCTGGTTTCTTTTCCCGCCAATTTCCAAAATTCAAAAGTAGGGGATGACCTCCCCTTATCCGGATCAGGAGTGCGAATAGCAAGTGGTCACCCCTTAGTAATTTGGGTGCCCCTTAGTAATTTTCTCCCATGAGCGCAAAAACCACTTTTTGAGCCAAATTCGCCGCAAAAGCCCATTTTTCCAAAAATACCTACAAGGGATAAAATACCAAAATTAGTATAAAAATGGGTACTAACACTATACATAAAAGAGATGAAAATAGACACATAAATGCGTCTATCACCAATCTTGGAAAAGTAAGTAATTGGCTGTATTTTAGATTATAGGGTTTTGATTGATGATTTTGTTTGACGTGCAGGTTTGAATGATGTATGATATGTAAGCTGCTCCTGCTATAGATACCGGGAGTAACAAGCATTATTTCTCTAATTTGGATTATGGTGTTTCTAATAAAGATACCAGAGTAATTTTTCTTTGCAGCGTATGTGTTCATTCGTTCCTCCGGATAATGATGAAAATCTTAGTTTAAACCTCCAACGTTGTGTTACTCGGTACTTATATTAGAAGTTGATGTTAACATATTTGTTAGCTCTTTGACAGGTTGCTTTACAAAACTAAATCAAAAAGATCTGTCGAAGTGCATAATTTGAGAGAAGAATGTAGTTGCAGGAAATCCTACAACCACACCCTGTTAGAATCTATGAACTCCATTCAAGATACCATGGGAAGGACTCTAAATCATTTCATTAAAAGATAGATCAAATGCAAAATATATGAGTTGAAACCCTAACTTGGGAAGCAAATAACTTTCTCTCTCCTAAATATCTTATCTAAGCTCACCAAAAATATCCCTCTCTTCTACAAAGGCCTTTGGCTCCTTATATAGGAGTTTACATAGTGGAAGACAGCTAATAAACCCCATAATTTCGGATCTGACGCGCGTCAATGTCGCTTGGGCTTTATTATAACCGCATGGATTCTTCACTGCCGCACGATTCTTCACACTTCTGTTGTGACTTGGTGACGTCATCTGGTTCGTCATCTTGGCCATATTGTATGCGTTCGGGTTCGCTTGCTATATAAAGGATTATTTCGCATACCAAATGAGTGTGCGGTATTTTGCACCCACAAAGAAGAACCCAATATTAGTATAAACCCAATATCTATGATCTAAAACTCCACAATTCCGATCACAAGCCGTTAATCGTAGCACAATTTTTCCTTCATCATCTAAGCAATCCGAATTCTCACCGTAAAGAAGAAAATCTTGAACTGTCCAAGTTTTCATATCGCCGGGCACAAAAATAGCATCAACAATCAAACCTTCATCACTCCAATTTTTATACCAATAATTAACCTCTTTCGTACCCAACAACCAAACGAAGTTATATATGAACTAAGGATGGAAATCTCTAGATTTCAGCAAACAATTTAATTTTCCGTGCATATGTAAATAGTTGAAAGAGCAAGGACAATTAGAAGGAGAACTAAATTAGGTTGGTTAAAGGATCAAGGACAATTACAAGGAGGACTAAGTTTTCATAACAAGGGATGGTCGAAAGAGCAAGGACTATTACAAGGAGGACTAGATTCGCATGATATAGGTCTTCAGAAGTACCAGTGGAGCAACAACAAAGATGAAATTCAAGATAATCAACAAGAAACCAGTGGGCTGTAAAATAATTTTGCTATTTATTATAAAGACAAAATTGCTGGTGAGATTTTTGCCATATTAAGACTCCGAAAAGAGTGAAATTCTGCGTCTCCCCCAAAGTCCCAGTCAATTCCAAAATAGGAAAGTATGACCAAAAGGGCATAATATGACAAAAAAGAATCGTCAACGTCATTGAAATGATGACATATATGACTGCAATGCACTAAGAACATTTTTTTAGTGCACTAATAATGGGTTCCAAATATTGACATGTCAACTGGAACCGGACTCGTTTTGACTGGGCACTACATTTGAGTGTCCATAAAGGGTGCATCCCCGTTCTTGACTGGTCAAGGAAAGAAGTCTTTCGTCCTGGATCAGTCAACTAGACCCTAAGAGGCCTCGTTAACAAAAAAACGCTATGATAAATCTACTGTGGGGATAAAAAGGATAAAAAATGTCTTAAAAATTCCAAAATGTCGCTTTTGGAATCTTTGATAAGGAATAGTAAAATCACCGAATTAGCCCTTTCTTTTAAGTCCCTTCCCGATAAACAACTCCTTGCTGATGATTTGTGGATTTTGACAGCAAACTTATGCATTTGGTATTTTGGTTTAGCTCCGTTGATATCAAAGATTGAACTTTTGATTCATAAGTAAATTAATTGATTTTAAAGTCAATTAAATAAATATAAATTCCGTAACTTGTAATGTACTTTCTTTTCTAAAGTACGAAGACGGTACAAAGTCGCTCATTACACTTCGTATACAGTCTTTTAGTTTTCAAAGACAGACTAATCCAGACAAGGAAAGAGTATCCTAATTTATCTCTTTTTTATCCAGATTAGGAAAGCGTATCCTAATTTATCTATTTTTTTTATTAGAATACCCAATTTGATTTTAATACCCAATTTTCGTTTAGCAATAATTTCAGGAAATAGACGCGTGTCGTCCTGTTATTCGCGGGAATAGAAGAATCAACGGTCGAAAACTAGTATGTTATTAATCCTAATCGACTTGAATTAAGAATTTCGGTTGGCAGTGTCGGTTGTGTACTGAGAATGGAAATCATAATTCGCTTCTAATTTTTTTACCTTACAACCTATAAATACCAGAGCAATCTATTTGTTGGCAGTACAACAAAAACATTCAGAGTACAGGCCACAAAGCTCTCTTGGCTCTTGTTTCTTCCAACAATTTGAACATCAATCTCTTGTTTTACAAGTAAGTTCTCTAGTTTTCTTTTTTTTTTGTCTATTTTTTTCGTAATAAGTATTTATGTATATGTAGAAAGAAAAAATCAAGAAAAAATCATAAATCACTCGTAATTAATTTTTATATTATTATAATTTTTGCGATCTAGATTACAAAATCAATAAAATAACATCCAAAGTTAATTTGTCTCAATGATCTTTTATTAATATCGATTATTTGCTGATTACAGGTTAGACTCGGTTTACCAATTTACATCTAATGGATTGTTCTATTAACACTATTTCAATGGACAGTATTTTCGGCAAATATTCAAATATTTATATGAATGGTGATTCAAATCTCATTATTCACCACGAAGGTCATTTCCCTCCAACATCTCCGATTCCTTTTGCCCCAACATCTGAATTGCTTCGTCCCATATTGTATCTAAAAACCATAAACATTGATTCTAACTTAAAATAAATACATTGATTCATCGCACTAAAATGCTACTGATATGTTGGAGGATATCGAAGTAGATATTGGGACGAACCCAAAAAAATAATTAAACAAAACTTATCTATATGCTTAATTTATTTATTTTTTATTTTTTTTGTCATCAATCAAACTTTACTTACATTCGTAATTTGATTAATAATGTAAACAAGAGTTTCAAATAATCAGCGTATTTTTAATTTATGTTTTAATTTCTCGCTTAAAAATCGAAATAATTCATCTAAACAAGAACTGGTTTGTACTGAACTCTAGAAATTAATACATCCACATCCCAACAGTAAGCGCAAGAATCACCAACAGCTGAGAAAATGGATCCCCCTGTTAAAAAAAAATATAAAGCTTCAATCGAAAGATGATCAAGCACATAAAACTGAAAACTCATGGCTAAGCCTACTCCTCTATTAGTTAGATCCGGGCAACTACCATCTCAACATTCGGCATATATCGAGGAACATAACATCCTAAAAAATGCGCCAGCATGATAGCATTGAAGTTAGCAGCATTAGCACCATACGGAAAGCAAACAATACGAGAGAAACAAACAAAGTCTTACCAAACCTGGTAATCAATGGTGACCGCATTGTTTTCGGGAATTGGAGAAAGAGAACTCCAGGGACCAATGAAAGAAGAAACATAAAGAAAAACAATGTAAGGATACGATTTTTGGGTAATCAAGACGAAAAACTAGGATTTGGTGGGATAAAGTTGAGGTTAGAAAATTAGGTTTTTTAAGTTAGAGGTTGATCTATGAAGAGAGAGCGAGAAAGAAGATAATATTTTGTGATTCTGTTCTTCATGACAGGGGTATACGAATTTAACAGATTAAATGGGGTAGCAAAATAAGTTTTGGGGGTAAATAAATAAAGGAGTACGGTTAATATTTCTAGGGTATATAAAAGAAGACCACCCTTTTTTTAAAATCGGCATAAGGATAATGATAAATCTCCTTATTCATAATTAGATATTAGATTTTCTCATTGATTTTAGTTTTTGCATAAACAATGTTCGCTCAAATAATAGATACATTTGATAAAAAATAATTATGACGAAATTTGCGTGAATCATAAAGACGTTATGTGAACATATAACTTTGCTGAGCACCACCATGGAATATGATTCCGACATTCTCACTTGGATGTCATATATATACAAGATGGTTTACTGTATTATGCAGATTTTGTGTGTAGAAGAACCGAAGAACAATAGATTAATTATTAATTGAGGTGGTGGAGGAAACTGGGGGGAGAAATTTTATAATTTAGTCGGGGCATCTCACTCATCAAGTCTTTAGGCGAAACAAAGGACAAAGATTGAAAAGTCATGGGCTTAGTCACTGTTAAGGGACCTCACAGTCAACTGGTTGTCTCACCTAGATTTGTAAAACGTGCCGGCCCAGCACAGCCCAGCCCACGAAATCACGTGCTTCGCGTGCTCTGTGCCGTGCTGTGCTGTGCCGGAGATTATGGCGTGCCGTGTTGTGTTGTGTCGTGCTAAAAGGCGTGTTGTGCTGGGTTGTGACAGAAAAATAAACGTGCTGTGCCGTGCTGTGTCAGGCACATCTATTTTATGTTTTGCAATATAAATGTTTTCCAAATATTTTGGTATTATATGTGTTATTATGAAAATAAGTCAACATAACGATAATAAAATGTCAATAATTGGCTAGAATAAAGGCTTTTTTGTGAAATATACAAAAAATGTGACGTATTTTGCCATGTTGTGTAGTATTTTATACATATTATGACGTGCTTTTTTTAACGTGTTGTGATGTGCCGTGCCACGTGCTAATTCGTGCCGCGTGATGTGCTGGGCTACTGTGCTGATTAGTCAAACCCAGCCCGTCCCATGAAATTAACTTGTTGTGCCGTGCTGCGCTGGGCTGTGCCCGTGCTGGCACAGCCCAATTTACACCCTTAGTCGCACCTGTCAAATTGGTGGATAAATAAAACAATGGGCAAAGATCCAAATACCATATGGATCATTATTGTTACACTCATTTCTTTTTTTGACCGGTAAAGTTAATTTTGTTGTAGGGCATACGGCTCATGGGTGTGGGGTCCAACTAGAAGCCTAAGGGTTTCTCTTTACATGTATATAAAGGATACTTTACCTATGTAATAGAGTAATCATTAGAAATCCTTGTCTTCCCTACCTCTTTACTTTCCCCTATATTTCCACTGCAAAACGTTATCATGCACGAAGCTATATCGCAGAGCTAAATTGGATCGGTTGATTCATTTTTTTTTCTTTTTCTACATGGATGTTTTACATTAACGCAGTTATGCAATGATCGTCAAGCCAATATTGAAATTGCTGGAATCAAATCAGCTAAGTTGGATTTTTTTTCCCCTTTTCCTATTTTTGATTTTGGCATATCCTGTATCTCTATATATATTGGATCTATTAAATCCGTGGTGAAAATTGGTTTAAATCTCCTGCTGTAGAAATTATATCTATGATTACGTATTATAAATTGTGATTTGAATCTCTGCAAAATTGATTTGAATCTCTGCTGTAGAAGTTATATTTACGATTTACATTTTATAAATAATAAATTGATTTGAATCTGTAGAAGTTATATGCATGATTAAATTAATGTATTTGTGTTTTTGATGCTGTGATTGATTACACCCATGCTGCGTCTGTGGTAATCCATGAGGGAAAGAGGAAAGTCCGTCTGTTTCCCATTGTTTCTGTAACCGATCTGTCTGTTCAAGGAGAATGAAAGATCTCCGGTTCGGTTCGGTTCGGTTCGCCTGGTTTGGTTCGCCTGGTTTGGTTCATCTGGTTTGGTTCATCTGGTTTGGTTCATCTGGTTTGGTTCATCTGGTTTGGTTCTTCCGATTCCGTCCAGTCCACACCGGTTCGGTCCAGTCCATGCCGGCTCGGCCTAATCTGTCCTGTTCCATCCCTGTTCTGTTTTGGCTTTTGGCTGTGCGCGACCAAGGGCGTTCCGGTTCTGTGTATATACCGTGGGAACCAAAGTTTGAGGTATGTAACTATAACGTGGGTTTTTACATTGAATATTTGCTAGGCTTATTTATTTGTTTTGAGAACATGCCTAGTTTTGTTTAGTTGTGTCTTACGATAAGTCCACATCTTATAAACAGTCAATTTAAATTATGATTGTTGATCTAGATCATTAAGAATTTTGGTCTTTATGCTATTTTGTTGAATATGATATTAGCTATAGTTGAATGGTGTCTTTTGTTCAATTGGTTGTACCAACTCGATCCAATGTATTTATTTGGGGTTTTAGAAGTACTTGAGCACCATTATTGCGTACTTGATATTTTCTCCCCATATTTGAAATGTTTCGTGGGATGTAATCCACTGGCTCGACTATTAAAGAGTCGGTATTTTCAAAAGATACGTTGCAAATAAAATCACATGTATTCCAATTTTTGTGGAAGAGCTTACAAAAAGTGATATGAGTCAGAATATTTCCATTTCTCTACTTCATCCATGATACTAACGAACCAGTATATGTTGAAGTATGACAACAAGAGAACTATCTTTAATAATCTATTCAACCTAAAGTAATTAGTTGACATATGTAGTGAGATTCTCTTGGCCTGTTGAGATAAAGAAATTTATCAAATTAAGCTAAATATAGCAAAATTGAAAATGGAAAGAACCCCAAAGTAATGAGGATTAGATATACCAACTCATATAAAGCATGTGAAAAGAGACATATATATCATGAGACAAAGATGTATTTTCCCCCCTCCCAGCAGTAATGACACCAAAGTACATGTATCAATTGAACATGGAATGAAGCTAAGATGTAATTCTAGCTCTCACCAAAGAGTTGGGAATGAATCTTCTTACCGGTATTGGTACAAGCAATGTAATGCAGGTATCATAGTAGCAACCAATTTTCACATCAACTTTAATGGCAACAAGAACTTTTCCTGTCCAATTCACTATCTTATTCAGTTGAACTAGATCCAATGTCTCCGCTTATTGAATGAAAAGTACATCATTCCCACGATACATAAATTCTCTAAAGCACTTGAGTATATTTGGATGAAACGTAACATATATTCACTCTAAAGTAATTGAGTTGAATCCGATTTTTGTTACATAATAAGGCCACACCACTTATTAAATCTCTCAAGACTCAATGTCTAAGCTCTGTATGTACCCAGGGCTAATCACATCTTGTTAAGTGCAAAAGGTGTTCATGCGTGAACTATTACCTACCTTTTTTTTTTGAAAACTTACAGTGGGAATGGAGTTGATTGCATCAATAAATTATTTCTAATGAATGTGGAAGGAAACATATTTTTAGAAAATTCATGTGTCAATCTAGTGAATTGTAAATCACTGGAACATGAATTAATGAATCCATATTAACCCCAACAATCAACTGATTGGGATTGATTCATAAAGATTTTCACATAACCATAAGGCACATTGGTTATAACACGATGTTCCTTTTTGAAAAAACTAACATGGACATCACTTCGTTTGAGTGTACAAGACAATGAACTAATATAATGCGAAGTTACGGCATCTATTACAACCAGTGATTTCTAAAGTTATTAGATTTGCACTGCCTCTCCCCATTATTCGTTGGAGTAAGAAAGTACGTCACTCATCTTACAAAGTCTTTCTTTAGTAAAACAGGATAGAGACCATCCTAAGATGCAAATGGTAAACAATCCATATTACAAAAAAAAACAAGGTGAAATTTAGAAAAATATTCATGCAGAATGCGGACCATTAAAGTGACTTATGGCTCTGGTGAATGTTTTGACATTTTGGACTAGTCATAGTTCCCAAGAAATTTTGCGTTTGGAAAACTACTAGCACATATTATACATGTAAGGGCTCACCACCCCTTGTAAATGCTAGCTAGTGTACATCAAAAGGACTTAATGGTTATTACGTATTTAATAGGATCAATGCAGAGCATCCGATACCTCATGGTTTCGCAAAGGCTATCATAAAAGGTTACAGATGGTGCCTAAGGCATGGTTATGCGTACAAACCTTCCTTTAACTGCTTGGGGAGTATGCAATATTACACGTATCTTCACTTATTCATTTTAGATCCACAATTAGTCAACCATTCTTTGCGTACCAGTTCGTAACTGGATATAAGCCTTACATTTTGTGTTCTTACACATTTTTGGTTGCACTATATTATCAAAATGATTAAGTGACTATGTTGGACAAGAATTTCCAACGATTATCCGCATTTTTAAAACTTTTTGACAGACGATCTCTCAACCGCTGATTTGCGGATAGTCAGTCTAATGGGACAGTCTTCCCGTCGTTAGGGGGAGAGAGGAAAAATTATTTTCCGAGGCAACGACAGGAATGTCGTGGTGTGTTCCCATTTTGTCTCATATAGACTCATATACTCCACAAATGGAAATATGAAGTGAAAAAAGGATTATCGATTTTCGGAATGTACACTGATATTGGTAAACTGACGAGATCACACATACCAACTGCAAACGTGCCTGTAAGGTTAAAAATCCTTAGTAAAGGATATGCACTGTAAAACTAAGGTGTTACAACTACACTTGGTGGAAGTGTGGTTGAGGCCGTGGCTCCATAAAGGAAGATGGAGAGACCATTAGGTTCGATCAATGCTTACCTAGAAAGGAAATATGTGAGTTGGGCACAACCTAATTATATCATCTGAAATCATCTCATAAGATTGTATCTAAATATGTCCATGAATCAAATGGGAGGACGTTCCGAGGTTTTAAATGATTCTAGAGAACAATGAAATCCTAACAGATTATGAGAATGCACATGAGCCAATGGAAGGATCATGCGTGCACAGTGATGATATAATCCATAAATAGTTGCTTCAAAAGTAGAGCACAATGAGATCAAAACATGCTTTATTTTGATTAATTTCAAATAAAAAACATATTTGGGCTACGCAATCCAGGTAGAACTTAGTTCTTTGACAAATATACGGGTATTTGGTGTGGTAGTGCTAACCAACTAAGTGTAAATCCTATGGGACATATGTGGTTATTTGTCACAAAGTGTAGTGAGAAAAATGAGGTCTTAGAGTATAAATAATCACCTTGTGGCGCGAGGTTTCTCACAAACCCCTGGATCGCTTACCCTTTGAACATCATAATGTTCAGTTAATTAGTTTGCTTGGCGGTTTCATAAGAACTTGAAACATAGTAGATGTGGTTATATCTCTAGAGATTTAGACTCAAAGATATTTGTAAAAGTGCATGATGGCCTTTTGCTTCCCAAGTCGAATGACTCTAAACCACGAAGTGTGTTTGCAGTTATACTGGAACACTCACTTATTGATTTAAACAATCAGGCGGATGTGGTATACCCGTCTAAGTGATTATTTGATTTGGAGGGGATAGACAAGTAAGTTATTTTCCTTGCGTATTCACAAGAAAGTTTCTGATTTGGAATTGTAGCTATCTATGTCGATGGTACAGACATGATGGGTAATCTTGCTGTAATAAGAGACCTTGAAAGCTATTTGAAATCCAATTTTGAGATGAAAAATCTTGGGAAAGATCGACCGAATACTGAGCTTGTGGTATATTATTCCACCAGTTTGCATATGTCTAAAGTTTTCATGAAATTTAATAAAGACATGCATCCTGATAGCACTCCCATGATTAGTCGAGGTTCAAATGTAAGTAAGTGACCATTTCGTCTAAAGGAAGATGACGAAGATGTGTTGGGGATGAAATTCCCATATCTAAGTACAATATAAGCATTGTTGTACTTAGTATAGTAATATACTCGATTAAATTTTACATCCCCAGGGAACTTGTTAGCTAGATATAGCTCAGCGCCAACGCAACGTCATTGGAATGGTACTGTGAATGTAATCATGTACTTAAAAGTAACCATTGACATGAGTTTTTTTTATCCCCGCAAAGACATAAAAAGGAATGCTGAAGGATATGCAATCCAAAGGTTGTTGAATATGAAGGAACAATAATCTCTTCTCCAACGAAAGTAATCAGGGGGAGATATGGTAGATTATTTTCTAAGTCATTACCGATATTCAGTTTCGAAAAGTACATGACTAAAGGAACTGTCTGGAACAACTCTGAAAGTAATCAGGGGGAGATGCCGACATCAGGGGGAGGATCCAAGAATATGATGTCGACTTATTTTACTTCAAAATTGAAGATGTGTTGTACTCTTTTTCTCTTCGATCGAGAATAGTTTTTCCCAAAGGGTTTTGTTACTCGATAAGATTTTTAGCGAGAAAATACTAAAAACATCAAGTATGTTGAACGTTGAAGACATAAACATCACGTTGATATTACTGAAAATATCCGAATCAAATAAATGAAACGCGATATTCTCTTAAGCAACGTAACTTCCAGAATCAACAACATGGTCTTATAAACATTCAAGTCACCAAAGTAAAGTGTGATAAACTCCTTTTGACTGCATTAGACTAATGAAAAATGTTTGACATCAGGGGGAGCATCTAATGGTGTGTTGAACTATTTTCCTTCACCGAGGTTACTTTTTCCCATAAGGTTTTGTTACTGGGCAAGGTTTTTAATGACACAACAACAAACACCAGGAATGTAATTTCCTAAATAAGGCTATTGTCTTTCCCACGAGGATTTTCTTCCTTAAGAGTTGTGAAACAACTAGTCAACTTCAACGGAGCAAAGTGATTATCTGCAACGGATCACCTTTATTTGCATCTGTCACGTTGTACTCTTTTCCCTTCGTCAAGGTTTTATCCCATTGGGTTTTCCTTGTCAAATTTTTAATGAGACAATATATTTGAGTCCAACTATGTTCTAAGTTTGCTTAATATTGTACTCTTTTTCTTTAGTTCAGGTTTTGTCCCTCTGGGTTTTCCTGACGAAGTTTTAACGAGGCAATTAACTTAGACTCGTCGATCTTTGAAGATCGTATTGCATGTGATGAACTATATGTAAAGTACGAGACAACATGTGAAATACTACATGTGAAGAGTTTTACCAAATTTTTATCCCACTGGGTTTTTCCTTTTCAAAGTTTTAATGAGGCGATTGATTTCGGCATAAGTCATCTAGAAGAGGACGACATTTGAAGACCTACATTCAAAGCATTATACGTGAAGCACTACAAATAGAGTTCTATTGGACCACACAAGGGGGAGTGTTGTAGGGCATACGGCCCATAGGTGTGCGGCCCAACTAGAAGCCTAAGGGTTTCTCCTTACATGTATATAAAGGATACTTTACCTATGTAATAGACTAACCAATAGAAATCCTTGTCTTCCCCGCCTCTTTACTTTCCCCTATATTTCCACAGCAATTTTTTTTATATATATAAAGAAATGTTACACAAAAAGTTGTTTGTGTGCAACTCTCGTACAAAGATACCCATACATACTTTCATGAAAAATGAAAGAAAATCCCGTCAACTATTTGACAGCCCAAACACACATAAAAATCAAAATTGGAACAAACCCCACAAACCCCAATATGGAATGAAGACTCTGTCATACCCATACCTGAACCGAAAAAAACCCTACCGAGCCCATAAACCAGCTTGAATCCTACCGAACCCATAAAATAAACCCTTGATTGGAAACCCCAATTTTGAATCACATCTGCCATCATTTACACTACCAAATTAAAACATCACAATAATCACCGACCATTGAAACCCTATCTTTGATCCAAAAAGAAAGGGAAATGTTGAGATTATTATTCCCACATTGTCTGGGTATCTAAGATCCTGCGGTTTATAATACTTAGGGCCACTCACTCATTGCCGATTGGTTTTGAGTTGGATGCCCATATTCTAACATGGTATCAGAGCAGGCTATTTGAGTCGAGTCATTTGACCGCACCTTTACTACTCTGCGTCACCCAATTTATTGTCCACGTGTTAGACCCAACGAGGCTACACGTGAAGGAGCGTGTTTAGATTATTAGTCCTATGTTGTCTGGGTATCTAAGATCCTGCAATTTATAATACTTAGGG
This sequence comes from Papaver atlanticum, assembly GCA_023531105.1. Taxonomy (NCBI): domain Eukaryota; kingdom Viridiplantae; phylum Streptophyta; class Magnoliopsida; order Ranunculales; family Papaveraceae; genus Papaver; species Papaver atlanticum. Next base: position 5,682,260 of record JAJJMB010001716.1, on the reverse strand, counting down.
CCAATCCACTCATTGCCAATTGGTTTTAAGATGGATGCCCATATTCTAACAGGAAAGTTTTCCTCAAGGTTTTAACATGCAGAAGATTTGAAAAACACCACCATTGAACTGAAGTGAAGGGTAAAATGATAAAGTCCCCTTAAAATTTAATTATTTGTTTTTCTTTTTTGTCTTTTTTAGTTAATTTCTAAACAGAAATTAATATCTAACAGAGTCCACGCTAGTCATCGTTTCTCCACGTACCAAATGCAAAGGCTTGACAAATGCTACACCAAAACCAGTTTTTGGTCAAAACATGAATACCAAAAACCAAATAACCGTCAGTTTTGCATCCTTCAAGTGAACTCTATTGCCAGCAGCAGCAAACCAAGCTAATATCAGTTGTTTTGTTTTTTTTTTTGCATAAACATATTGTACGACATGTAATTTAAGTGAACAAATACAATTTTTAAAAAAAGTTTGTTAACTTGGATTTTAGAATACAATTTTACTCAAATTTTTTATTTCTATGAATTGTAATACACATGAAACTTTGTTGAGCAAATCATAAATTATATGTTCAACAATATCAATTGTATGTCATGAATGCCAAAATTTGTATATATGCTTAGAGCACTAGCAGTCGTTTTTACATATATATAATTTAAAGGATAAAAATAGCGATAGAGAAGCGAAAACCTAACATTTTATATTCTCTTTCTTTCAAATTGTTAAATTGATTTTTTTTCTTTAAATGTGGGGATACAAATAGGGATACATATGTTTTATCATGTACAAAATGATGTATAAAAGCACAGGAAAGAAGAAAATCCTATCAAATAAAAACGATATTAGTTAGAAATTGAGACGTGGGAGGAGATTGTTATAAGAAAAATTGAAATTCAAAATCTCAGAACACCTTCTAAGTGTTTCAGATAATTACATGTACAAAAAACAGCTCTTCAGAATTAGAAATCTCAGAAAACAAACAGCTCTTCAGAACTAAAATTCGAAATCTCAGAAAACCTTGTAAGTGTTTCAAATAATTACATCACAATTAGAAAATTAAAACTCGTGAAAGCCACGACTAAGTGTGTTGCCGTTTTACACATCTGCACAAGTGTGCACCTCCGCATTCTCCTTATGATCGAATCCCAAACCCTTTCTCCACAAACCCGCTGAAGAGTTAATGCGTAAGAACTTTTTCGTTTTAGGACTGAAAAGTTCGGGATATGTTATCAAATTAGGTTTATGTAAAATCAAAAGGTGGTAGGGAATACATAAAATCAAATTCGTTTTTCTCTCATATGAATCAGGTTACTTCGTTTCTTTTTAAACTATACATACATAAAGGGTTTTCTTTATCAATTTTTGTTTTTGCCTAAAAATATACTTTAATTATTTCATAAGACTTTTGGTTTTCTAAACCAGGAACCGGCAAAAGATGACCAATCATTTTTGAGTCCTAGGAGCGGCAAGTAATGATAATTTTGTTTTCTTGAGTGCTGCTTGAGCTGACTACCGTTGCATCGATTCAGTGGACCGTGAAGAGCACGCAGAATGTTTTCATTGGAAGTTTCGAAAGCCCATTTGACATGCAAGATTTCGTTTTTTTAATCATGTGAACGAGATTTATTTTCATATTTTTGTAACTTGGTATAAGGATAACGCAATTTCGTTAAAATAGTGATAAATCTCCTTATTCATAATTAGATATTAGATTTTCTCATTGATTTTCGTTTTTGCATAAGCAATGTGTAAATATGGTATAAGTTTAAGAGGATCAACTTCTAAGTTATACAAAAATGGATAGAGAATAACCCTGATTCAGAAAGTAGTACACTGCTATAGCTTACACAGAAATGGAAAAGTAATGAATGAATCCAAATCTCTCTCTTGAGGGGGTATTTATATCTTCCCAAAATTCCCTTGGGTCGCTCAACATCGTACATGTGTACGATGTTGACATTCCATATTTTCTTGTACGTTGATTTCATTACACGTGTCCTTGCTGATGACACCTTTCTTCTGGCACCAACATAATGGATTCTGGGCGGTCTCCTCTGGGACCCACCACTGATGATGTGTACTTTCTCCCTGAACTACTTCTTCCTTTTGATTGTCAATTTCCTCTCATTGGCAGCCACATACATACTCCTTAATGTCTGAGATACATTTCCATTTCCAAACTCCACTCTTTACTTTCCCTATTGAGCGCACTCTCCATGTCCCTCTCACAAGCGCACTCACCAAATCCTTCAGGCGCACTCTCCATCTTCTCTTACAGGCGCACTCTCCATGTCTCCGTGGCGCACTCTCCGCGGCGCACTCTCTTAGTCCCCTTCGTGGTTTATTCCCATCCTTCAGGTGCACTCTCCATTTTCTCTTACAGGCGCACTCTCCATGTCCCACAAGCGCACTCTCCGCGGCGCCCTCTCCGTGGTGCACTCTCCGTGGCGCACTCTCTAAGTCCCCTTCGTGGTCTATTCCCATTCTACAAATGTCCTTGTCTTCTCTTCGAGCATGTTCTTCCTGCTCCCAAATTTGGGGCATCCACACAATGTTTGCTTTGCTGGGATACATTTGATGACGAAATTTGCGTGAACCATAAAGACGCTACGCGAACATGTAACTTTACAAGCACCATCATGGAATACGGTTCCGAAATTCTTACTTGGATGTCATATATATATGCAAGATGGTTTACTGTTTTATGCAAATTTGTTTGTAGAAGAACTGAAGAACAATAGATTAGTTATTAATTAAGGTGGTGGAGGAAACTGGCGGGAGCAATTTTAATATTTAGTCGTGGCATCTCACTCATCAAGTCTTTGGGCGGAAGATGGAAAATGTCATGCGTTTCTTCACTCTTAGGGGACCTCATACTCAGCTCATCGTCTCACCCATGAAATCGCTGGATAAATCAAAACATCGTATGGATCATTATTGTTACTCTCGCACCAGTAGAAACCACGGAATCAAGAAAACCAAGATCAATGACGTTTAGTTTATATGATAGAGATACAAGATTCACTTTATAAACCAAATAATCAACTTTATGAAGAAATTTGCATCAATCATAAAAGACTTTATGCTAACACGTAAATGATCTCACAGAGTGAGAAGACTGATATAGTACCTTCCATCTGAACATTCGGAGCCACAAAGCACCCTCGTCTTGAGAATCTCCTCCTTACCTACAACCCGATTTGGTTTGTTCGTGTGCCAAGTTCGATTTTGTTCGTATAACATTTGCTTGCATTGAGGTAAAAAAATTGATGTAAATTCTGATATATTTTCACTACATAGAGAAATGAATTCAAAACTGGACGTTAAAATCAACTATACAGCCTCCAGCAGGCATTAACCCCGTAGGGTTTCCATTACAACGTTGTAGGTTAGGTATCCCAACGTTCCGTTTCAACATTGTAGGTAAGGTGCGATCCACAAACCATGATTAATAGTTTTGTAAAGAAGAACATTAGGTTCCTCAGTCCAAATTAGTACTCCGCTTGTCATCTCTCTCCCCTCAGGTTAATCATCATAGTCAAGTCTAATATTATCTACTGCAGGAGGATTGTAGGGGCTTCCATATTTTCTTATGCTAATGCAGCATCATCATCTTACAGGGCCGGCCCTCCCCTTAGACTTCTTGTTTTGACAAGCATACCTATTCTCTGCAACATACAGTGTACTAATCCGGATTAGGAATTGTGCAAATAGAAAAAAATACCTTTTTTTTTAGGAACGGCAGAAAAAAATATTAAAAACACTATAAAGTTTAAGACCATATATTAGCGGCATATCCAATCAATTCTACGTAAAATGACAATCATACTGATTTCAAAACCTAAACATTTGCTTGACTGGCCAAATTCCATAATAACAAACTGAATGGGCAACTAATTTCCCATGTAGGTGGGTTATTATTGTTTTACTTACTGATCTTAATGGACTGGACACATAATTTTTTCGAAATCAAATTAAGAAACAAGATGAAACATGAAACTAATCCTACATTAGAGATACTTACATGATCAAAATTTCAATTAAATAAGAAAATGAAGGAGCTTACTTGCAACGAGTAGCAATGGAAGCTATCCCGTGGTTGGATACATCAAATCACCACTAATAAAACTTTCTAAATTCTACATCCTGCATCTTACATATTGCAATTTGAAAAATGGAAATTTTGGTTACTTGAGGCATTTGTCAAATTGGGTTTTTGGTGTGTTCATTTGTTCATTTGTACCAGTTTCGCTGTAATAGAGAATTGCACTTGATTTCTCACAACTTACGAAGAAAAAATTTGCACGTAAATGTAGTTGCACCGGAAGTTGCAATAGAGATCTAGTTGGTAAGAAATAATCCGCAGAAACTCTCTGCTAGGTTTTTCCAACATACGAAGACGAAGAGAAGAAAAGGGATGGGCTAGGCAAAGGTTTCCGATTGACGGGTGTATCTTATTTTACTTTAACCATACCAGGTTTAGTTAGGTTAAGAATTTACGGGACTAAAATGTCATTTTACTCTGATTTTGTGCCACCCAGGAGCACCCATTTGACTCTGTCCGTCAATAAGGCAAAATGGAAATCTTTGGATTTCCATGACGATCACTCTTAATTTTTGAAGGAGTACTAATCCAGATTAGGAAACCAAACATCTTACAGGAATAACGGAGGAGTCTTTTAATTTTCAAAGAGAGACTAGTCCAGATTAGGAAAAAGAGACTCATTCAGATAAGGAAAAAAAATATATGTCTTCCTAATTTTTCCCTCTTATTGATTTTAATACCCAATTTGCGTTTAACACTAATTCTAGAAATAGACGCGTGTATTCCTGTGATTCGCGGGGATAGAGGAACCAACGGTTTGCAGTGTCGGTTGTGTAATAAGAATGGAAATCATAATTGGCTACTAAATTTTGTACTTTTACACCCTATAAATACTAGAACGTTTTATTTGTTGCAGTATAACAAATACATTCCGAGTAGAGGTCACAAAGCTCTCTCGGCTCTTCTTTCTTCTAAGACATTCCGACTATAGGTCACAAGCTTTCTCGGCTCTTCTTCCGACTAAAGGTCACAATTCTCTCCGCTCTTCTTTCTTCTAAGAATTTGAAGATCAATCTCACGTTTTTTACAAGTAAGTTCTCTAAATAAGATTTTTTCTTTTTAATTTTCTCGTAATAAGTATTTCATAATGTGTACGATAGAGAGAAAAAAAATCACTCTTAATTAATTCATTTATAATTTTTGTGATCCAGATTACAAAAATCAAAGTTAAGTTGACTCAATGATCTGATCGACTGATTGTTTGCTGATTTTAGGTTAAAACCTGTTTACCAATTTACATTGAATGGATAATTTTATAAACACTATTTCATTAGACACTATTTTCGTCAAATCTTCAAATATTAATATGAGTGGTGATTCAAATTGCATTATTAACTACCAAAGTCAGTTTCCTCCAACATCTCGAATTCCTTCCACCCCAACATCTCCAATTCCTTCCACCCCATATTCTGTCTAAAAATCATAGACATTGTTTCTAACTTAAATACATATTTATATTCAAAAAATCATGATATTTAGCTATGTTACACCTAAATAGTTTCTGAATGTGTTGCTCATGCATTTCACCCGCCATAATTCAAATTTCATTGTTAACTACGAAAGTCAGTTTCCTCCGACATCTCGAATTCCTTCCGCCTCTCGAATTCCTTATGCCCATATTGTGTCTAAAACCATAAACATTAATTCAAACTTAAATACATATTTATATTAAAAAAATCATGATATTTAGCTGCGTTACACCTAAAATAGGTTCTGAATGTGTTGCTCATGCATTTCACCCACGTTGGAACATAGTAACAGAAAAACAAAATGTTTTCACCTACATAAGAACTGCTAAGTAAAGTCATTAAGATTACTATATCTCCTATATAAAGCTCGTAGTCGTTGATCTGTTATTGACTATCGATTTTTATTATTGCAGATACAAGCATGTATTCTTCTTCCTCTTCAAGTGTCGAGACCACTCTCTCTAGTACCAAGCCAATGCTAAAGGATCTGGATGATGAAGCGAAGTTGGCTAGCCTACCATCTGGCTTTAGGTTCCAACCAACTGATGAAATATTAATTGATAACTATCTCGCCAGAAAAAATATGGGAGAAACATTACCAGCTAACAGAATGAAGGAAGTGCTCGATTTCTACGACCATCATCCTAAAAAGCTTACACAAGATTACAAGGGGTATGAATCAGATGATTGGTACTTATTTACAAGAAAGTACACCGGGGAAGAAGCAGTAGGAGGCAGTGTGGTGGATAACCCCAACGGAGTTCGGATTCGTGTAGCGGGGGAGGGCTTTTGGATGTCAACAACACGAGGTAGTTTTATCTATTCGAGCACAGACTTTACGATAATTGGATGCAAAGACACTTGGGCTTATTATGAAGTGCGGGGTTCGGAAGAACATGAAACTGAGTATGTAATGACAGAATTTATGACGTCTGGTTGGAAAGATTCTAAAGAGGAAAATGATGAATGGGTTTTGTGCGCAATATTCAAGAACTAGAAGAGAGGAGGTACGGATGAATCGATTTTTGTTCTCCATCAATTGGGTCCGATTCATCGCACTAAAATGCTATTGAGATGTTGGATGATATCCAAGATGATATTGGGAGGAACCAAAAAATAATAATTAAGCGAAACTATATGCTTAAATTATTATTATTTATTTATTTTGTCACCAATCAAACTTCACTTACATTCGTCATTTGATTAATAATGTAAACAAGAGTTTCAAATAATCAGCGTATTTTTAAATTATGGTTTAATTTTTAGTTTCAAAGGCGACTTCCATCTCTATGAAACATTCGGCCTATATCTAGGAACATAACATCCTAAAAAATGCACCAGCATGATAGCATTGAAGTTAGCAGCATTATCACCATACGGAAAGTAAACAATACGGTAGAAATAAACAATACGGTAGAAACAAACAGAGTCTTACCAAACCTGGTAATCAATGGCGACCGCATTGTTTTCAGGAATCGGAGAAAGAGAACTTCAGGGACCTCTGAAACAAGAAACCAAAAAAAACAACAATGAAGGATACGATTTATGGAAAGTGGTTAGTAAAAGGATGGCTTATGCTCAAGTTGCAACAGGCCTATGGATATCTTTGGTGATCACGTTCTCCACTGTGCTAAAGATGTTGGGGTCAAGTTTCGACATGACCTTGTACGCGATGTAATTGCTGACATTTGCTACAAGGCGGTTGTGCCTGCACGCAAAGAGGTTGCCTTGGGGTTTTTGTCCGATGATGACAAGGATTTACGCCCTGCAGACATCCTTGTTCTTAACTGGGAAAATGACAAGATGTTTGTATGGATGTCACAGGCGTCTCACCCTTCAGCGGTGAAGGTATTCGTGCTTTTGTCCCAGGCAAGGCCATTTCCAATGTTGTTCCGCATAAACATACCAAGTACTTGAACAAATGTGTATCTTATGGTTATGATTTGGGTGTTCTAGCTTTTTCTACTTTGGGAGAGCTTAGCGAGGATACTTTGTGTTTTTTTAAGCGTTTGAAAAACTATCTGGTGAGTAATGATGCTAGTAGCGGTCTAGTTAGTTTTATTTTTCATACATTAGGCATTGCTATTCAAAATGGAGTTGGGTCCCAGCTTGTTGCTAGGTTACCAACCAAAGCTTTGTATGATTCTTAATCATATATTTATGAAAGGTTAGTATAATTGAATATATTCCGAGAAAGTATTAATATCAAATATCAGGGAGATTGTGAAAATGACCAGACTACACTTACCTGAATAAGTGTATCAAATATCCAAGAGAATGTGAACATGACCAGATTACCCTTACTGGAAATAAGTGCAGTAGAGATTCTGGAGACTGTGAAAATGACCAGACTATTCTTATGGGAATAAATGTAGCGAATATTTCGGAGACTGTGAAAATGGCCAAACTACCCTAACCTGAATAAATGCAGCAATTACAGAGACCGTGAAAATGACCAGATTATAATACATTCAAAACAGTTGACCAGAATATGTGTTCAAAAATGAAAAAAATTCAGGATAAAAAGGAGTGAAAGCATTCATTTTAGAAAGCAAGCACATAAGTCTACGAAGACTTGTCAAATTTGTATCTCAAGTGCCTGAGAAATAATCTGGCAACGGAAAAATGTATATAACCTAAAACAGTTCAAGTTCAGAAAAAGGTGAACAGCACACATACACTAGTTTACTGAAATAAATATTCTCATAATACGACAGTTCATATGGAAGGGTGGAAACGAAGTACATAAATAATAACACGAGATGACGAGAACCAAATTTGAAACATATAATAGAATTTTAGAGGAAACCATTCAGTTCATAAAAATGCAAATGATGTCCACTAGATAATGTGATACATACATAGGACAAGACTTGTTGAACACCATAATTCCGTAAAGAGGTTCCACTAACAGTCCCATATGTACATATACATCAAAATTAAATAAGTAGATATCAAAAGAAGCTGATATATACATACGTACAAAGAAGTTCTACTAGTATAGTGGGAAAATGCATTTGCTTGGGTAGCGAAATAACAAGGGGACTGATTAAATTAAGCTCGACAGATTTCGACATAGTCCAGCACTTCAAAATGCACTACCTCCCAAGCATCAGATAAACACATAGGAATACATTAGTGGGACTTCATACAGACAGAAATATATCTGTCCAAACCCAAGTTCAAAATGCAGTTTTGCTGCACTCCAAAATCAGACCTTGGCATTTTCCTTTTATGTACACAACAAAATATGATTAAAACTACCCCAGATTCATCCCCGTGATATACATATTAAACAAGAGAAAAATACTAACTTCTATGTTTTCCAAGGCCTGTTGTAAGCTCTTCCGGCTTACTGCTGCAAGCTCCTCTCGTACTCTGCGGGAGGAAAAAAAACATAGAAAAAGGGGTGAGCAATGCCCAATAGGAGTTAATGGCGAAAGAATGGTGCTTGCGGAAACTTAATTAAATACACAAGAGCAGCAAGAACATTTATAGAGAAAGCCTTATGTAATTAAAAATGATAACTACAATGAGCCGTAAATCAAGAATAAGAGACTCTACAAATCTTCGTTGGCCAGTTGCCAATTAACCTAGTTTTCATGGCCAGTTGCCAATTATAGATTTCATGGCCAGTTGCCACTTATAGATTTCATGGCCAGTTGCCAATTCCCCTAGCTTTTATGGCCAGTTGCCATTTCCACTAGTTATTACGGCCAGTTGCCGTCAACCAAAAGTAACTATACCCATTATAGCAAATAATATATTCACAAAAAGAGTGGGCTTATAGATGACTGAGAACACATATTTCATCCCATGAGAATCTTGTCAAACACAAACACATCTTAATAGCAAATCAAGTGACTTTTCAAACATGACAAAACAATACTCTTGACACAAACGTAAATAATTAATTGAGGAGTTTAAACGTGAGGCAGTACATTTATTATATCAAAATGATGAACAAGAGGTTTTGAAAACAAACTTAAACTAGTGCCATGAGGCAAAAACGTTGATATGAAAATCTTTCGAGTTGCAAAGCAAGGGGGGGATTATGGACCTCCTTTCTACAAATTTTTAAAAAAGAAAGAAGAAGAATAGAAAACAAATGGTAAAACAAACATGAAAGTGAATCTGTCCATCAATTATAAACGAACATCAATGTTTCAAAAACGGAACTCGTTGGGTCATTTTAACAATCAAGTGACAGGCTAGCTAAAAAATTCAATTGATTACTTCATTTATGATGGAAAGCTAAATTTGCATGGCTGCAATCATATTTAATCTTCACAAAAACGTTTATAAATCCAAAATCACACAGTTGAATATGTCAGGAATGAGTACTGTGTAAATAAAGTTTTCAAGCAAAGTTCACTGTTGTACACAATCATCAAAAACAGGGCGAGATTGGGGAAATTTTATGGACAAAGTTTATCAATTTCACGGCTGAGAGAAACAGCTCAACTAATAAATTTTAGATCCAGTTAAAATAGTGTTGTACAAGAACAGAAAATTGCATTTGAATAAACATGAATCGAAAAATCAGGAGACAAAGGAATAAAAGGAGAAAGAACACCTACCTTTCTGTAGAAGAGAAATTCAGCCAATTTCAATGACGGGTTGAGTTCAGATTTGGATTTAGACAATGATCTTCACCTTCTCGACCAACTCTGTCGACCTAAGCAGACGGAAAGCCAGAAGTTTAGGGACAACAACCTATTTGAATGAAATAAAATAAAGAGTGAGAAATATCCGGTGTGTCCGTGTAAACCGTTAAAACATGAATTCACACCTCTATTGTGTACACATTGCCTTCGTATGGCATGACTGTAAATATATAGTATACTTTGTCCGGTTTATTAAGAGAAACACTGTTGAAAACATTTTTGGTAATTTTCAACATTTTCGGGAGATTCGACCAAGATAACTGACAATTTGTTAGGAACATAAAGACCGCGATAGCCAAATAATAGCATACACAACAAAAAATTTAGATCACGTATTGTTTGCAGATGATTGTCTTTTGTTCTGCAAGGAAAATTTAGATCAAACAAGGAAACTACTTCGGTTGATAAAAGAATTTAGCTCATGCTCTGGCCAACTAATCAATTTTCATAAATCTGCAGTATACTTTAGTAAGAATATGAGTCCTTCTCACTGTCAGACAATAAGTGGAATTCTGCAAGTAAGACAAATGGATCTGAATGAAGAAAAATACTTGGGCTTACCTTTCTTTATTGGCAGGAACAAGAAAATTCCATTCTCTATTCTCAATGATAAAATGGATGCAAGGCTCACAAGATGGAGATGTACCAACATGTCAGAGTCAGCAAGGTCTGTTATGATAAGAAATGTAACTAATGCAATTCTTGTGCATCATATGTTAAGTTTCAAGCTTCCTGATACAACCATCAAAAAAATGAATTCTACTCAGCAAAAGTTTTGGAGGAAAAAGAAGTCAAATAAAGGCAGATAGCTCATAACTTGGAAGAGTGTTAATACTCCAAAAGAAGAAGGAGGTTTAGGGTTCAGGGATCTTCATCTATTCAATAGAGCTCTACTGGCCAAATCTGCATGGAGATTATGTACTGATCAAAGTTCAATCTGTGCAAAATCACTCCAAGCAAAGTACTTTCCAGATGGTTAAGTTTCTGATATCAAGAAAAACCTTAATTCTACTTGGTCTTGGATAAGCATCAGTTCTGAGCTGAATTTCATCCAAAAATACAGCTTTTGGTCTCTTGGTAATGGTCTCTGTATACTAGTCTGGAAACATAACTGGATACATGGAACAAAAGTACCAACTACACCTAAAACTGGTGCTACTTATTATGCTCAATACAAGTATGTCTATCAACTTTTTACTCCTGATTCTATTGGCTGGGATGCTGATCTGATTCATTCTCTCTTTGAAGATCAGACAACAAGACTAATTCTCAACATCTCTATTTTTCCTAGTTATGAAGATAAAATGGTGTGGACCCTTGAAAAGAATGGATTATTTTCAGTTAAGTCAGCTTATAAGAAGATGTTTGAGGAAAGTAATGTTAATCAGACAGTAAGTGCTGGTATGAAGAGTGTTTTCAAAAAATTGTTGAAGTTACCTCTTCTTCCAAGAATTATCCAATTCTTATGGAAGTGTGTGAAGGATGTTCTACCTACTAAAGATAAGATGACTCATGTTATCATTGATGGAAATTACAGTTGTCCTTTCTGCATTCAAGTCCTTGAAACTTCTTCTCACTGCATTCTTAAATGCTCTCAGGTGAAGATGGTATGGTTTGCGGTAATGGGTTTCATATTCAACCTAATATTGTTCTTAAAGACTGGATATAAAACCACTTCATGAATCTTCAAGATGGTCAAATTGATAAAGATATTATCTGTAGAATTGCTATTATTGCCAGGTGCATTTGGTAGCAGCAATGTGATAGAGTATTCAAAGGAACTACTGCTACCGTAGACTACATTATTCATAATTACAGGAAATATCTCTCAGAATACAGTGAAATGTCCAGAAGGCGCCCTCATAATATAAATAGACAAAATAGAACTAACATGCATTGGACTCCTCCTCATAGAGGATATCTCACTATTAATTCTGATGGTTCTTTTCTTAATAATACTGGTGGCATTGGTCTCATTGATTTTGCAGGGACATTAAAGGGTTCAAAATGCATCTTCTTAGCTACGTCAGTAAGTCCATAGCATGCGAGGTCTGTGGGAAGCACTTTCATGGGAAAAAGAGAGGAATATGCAAAATGTACGGTTTGAACTGGACTCCAAGCTAGTGGCTGAAGCGGTGAATGGCGAGAAGTATAACCGTGATTGGAGAATCCATAATCTTCTTCGAGATATTAAGAGTTTATTTAAGATTTTTAGTTCCTGGCAATGTTCTTATGTGCCAAAAGAGAAAAATAAAATAGCTGATGTTCTGTCTAAGTTAGCTAGAGTTGATAAGTTGAACAAAATTTGGTTGTCTGATCCCCTTACTTGATTTCTGTACAACTAGCGGAGGAAGAAAACTATGTAACCGTTTAAACTCTTCAATATATCCACTTTCAGTTAAAAAAAAAAAAAAAAAAAAAAAAAAAAAACTGAGCCAGGGCCATTATACTGCAGCTATTAGGGTCTTGTCTTCTGGTGGCATTGCGCCTAGTACTGCAGACACCTTACAGGAACTCAGCAACAAGCATCCTTGTGCTCCACCACCATCCATTCCGCCTGAACCAGTTGGTACTGCGCCTTTGATGGTTGATTCTAAAGCTGTGCTTCAGGCCTTGAAGAGTTTCCCTAAGGGCACTTCGTGCGACAGAGATGGCCTTAGGGCGCAACACCTTTTGGATGCCTTAAGTGGCGCGGCTGCAGCAGTGGATGATGATTTACTCATATCAATTACTGGTGTTGTTAATTTATGGCTGGCGGGGCAGTGTCCTTCTGTTTTGGGGGAATACATTGCAAGTGCTCCCTTAACCCCTCTTCTCAAACCGTGTGGTGGAATTAGACCTATCGCAGTTGGCACGATCTGGCGTAGGTTATGCTCTAAGCTTGCGGCTTCATCGGTTTGTAAGGACATGGCATCTTATCTTGGGGATCATCAGTTCGGTGTAGGCATCCCGTGCGGGGCAGAAGGTATTCTCCACTCCGCCAACAGACTCTTGGAAATAAAAGGTACACAGAACACCATGTCTATGCTTCTAATTGACTTCTCTAATGCTTTTAATATGGTCGATCGTACCATGTTAATTCAAGAAGTGAGACTTAGGTGCCCTTGTATATCAAGATGGGTGGAGTTTTGTTATGCTATACCTGCGAGGCTCTATTATAATGAGTTTGTTCTTTCTTCTGCCCTTGGAGTTCAGCAAGGAGATCCCCTGGGTCCTTTGTTGTTTTCTTTGGTTCTACACCCGATTGTGAATATGATATCAAGTCAGTGTAACCTTGATTTTCATGCTTGGTACCTTGATGATGGTACGATTACTGGTGACACCATGGAAGTAGCTAAAGCGCTCTCGATTATTCAAGCTGAAAGCAGCAGTCGTGGCTTACATCTCAACATCAATAAAACCGAACTATTTTGGCCTGTCGTTGATCCTAGAAATCAGTCAGTTGATGTTTTTCCTGCCAACATTAGCAGACCTTGTCGATGTGTTAAGTTGTTAGGGGGCCCAGTAAGTCTTGATCTGCAGTTCTGCAGTAACTTAGTGAAGAGTAAGATTGATAAAACAGTTCAACTTATGGAGGGGTTCAAACAATTGCAAGACCCGCAATGTGAATTGTTTTTGTTACGTAGTTGCTCAGGTGTTTCGAATCTTTATTTTAATATGAGTACTACTAATCCCTCTGCTCTTCAACAAGTTCTTTCTTGTTATGACGTACCCCTGATACGTTTCCTACAACACATAGTCACAGGTGATGGGGCAGGGTTTGGTCCTCTCCAACAACGTATTGCAACCCTTCCTTTGAAAGATGGATGGCTCGGAGTCCTCACGATGGCGGATACAAGCCAGTATTGTTATCTTGTTTCGTGTATTCAAACGAGTTCATTGCAAGAAACCATCCTCGGGCTTCCTCCATGTTCAGACCCCATCCTTGGCCTTCAACAAGCTATAACACACTTCATGCAGGTATGTGGCTTGTCCTCCTTCAACCTTAATACTATTCCCCCCGTCCCATGCACTCTTTGGCAATACAGTATTTCGAGGTTGTTAAGAGGGACATTCCCAGTAATTTCCCCATGTCTGATCGTGATGCTATTCTTTGGCAAAGCAATAGGCTCGAACATGCTCAGGATTACCTTAAAGCTATACCTATTGGTGGGCTTAACCAAGTGATAGGGCCCAGGTAGTTCAGAGATGTTCTTTGTTATAGGCTTGGTAATCCCATTTTCAGTACTGTTGAGGTTTGTGCTTGTTGTAAAAGAAACATGGATGCTTTTGGGGATCATGCACTCCACTGTGCGAGTGAGGTGGGGCTCAAGTTTCGACATGATTTGGTTAGGGATGCCATGGATGATATTTGCTACAAGGCAGGTGTTGCAGCCAGAAAGGAGGTCGCACTGGGCCTTTTATCAGATACTGGTGTTGCTTTGAAGCCTGCGGACATTCTTGTTTATAATTGGTTGAGTGGCAAAGATGTTTGCTTTGATGTTACGGGTGTTTCTCCTTTTACTTGAAACAGCGGTCGTGCTTTTTTCCCAGGTGTTGCCATTGCCAATGCTATTTCTCGCAAGTGTAAGAAATATTTGGATAAATTTTCAGCTCATGGGTATGGTTTCGGTGTCCTTGCTTTCTCCACTTTGGGTGAACTCAGTGAAGATATGGTTATATTTTTGAAGAGGTTGAAGAATTGCATAGCTAATTATGATTTAAATTATAAGGTAGGCAATTCTCTTTTTTATAGATTAGGTATTTGCATTCAAATAGTTGTGGGGGCTCAGCTTGTGGATAGACTACCCTCCACCGATGTTGTACCTGTTCTTTGATTTTAATAATTCGCCACGAGTGGCTCCTAAAAAAAAAAAAAAAAAAAAACTATGTTACGTGAGAACTTACTTACTTATGTTGAGGGTTCACCAAGTTAAACACAGGCTTCAAATCGGTTTCTGCAAATGAATATCATTTAGCAAGAAGTACCAAATCAAAAATATACAACAAAAAGTTTTTCTCAGAAACACATGGTAATCCTCTAGAAGGTAAAACTAATTACTCCTACCATTGGATTAACTGCATACCTTGGGCATGAACTACAAAACTTGAATTAAAGATTACTAGATTTGTGCCCGTGCTACGCACTGGGCATTCTTTTCTTCTTTTAGCTTGATTTGGCGTGCGCGGGGCTTCGCCCCGCCCCGTGACGATACATTTTTGATTTGGTGTGCGTGAGGCTTCGCCCAGTCCCGTGGCAATGCATTTTTGATTAGGTGTGCACATGAAGAATACATTAAATAGGTGGAGAACAGATAGAAATTATGTAAGGATCTTATTTATTTTCGCAGAAAATATGAATGAAATATGTGTGGGAAAAAATGTTTTTTTTTTTTTTTTTTTTCAGGAAAGATTAAGTAAATAATCTTTCATGAATATGGAACGTGAGAAGGGACGTCCATGAGAATTTCAATGAGAACTTCGTATCTGAAGGTCGAGGTATATCACAATATGAAATAAAAGTGCCGGAAGTTAAAGGAGCAAGCTTTCAAACAATGAGCCAAAAAGAAAAATGTATCAAATAAATCAAAACAAAATACAGTAAGAAAGGAATACCCATAAGGGATTTCTCTATTCCCCATTAGGATGAAAATGATGGATTATCCAACTGTGGGATGTATGGTTTTTCTTTTGCAGCAATATCTTTGTATCGATGGTTTGTGTTCGGACAAAACCAAAGAAGCCTGTTTTGCTCCAAACTGGGTTATACTCTGGCAGATGCTTTCTTGGAAGTGTTAATCTGTAGGCAACATTTTAAAAAACATGGTCCCTTTTAACATATCCTCCAGAGACAATAATGACGATGTGTGGTTGCAAAATCACTTGATCTACCGCGCAAAAAGCTGAGCTCAATACATTAGTTACCCCATGGGGCGATATCCACTTTAATTACAGACACTGTGTACAGTGTTGTTTAGGGGTAAGCAATACATAAATAGGATGAATACAGCATTGAGCCCATCTTTGAGGTTTAGAAATTTACGGTAACTGGCCTCAAGAGTAAGAAAAAATTGACAGTTACGGAAGAAATAATTTACGGTAACCGGCCTAATACAAAATTGATCGCCACTCACCAGTTACGTGTCTTAAAACCCTATGAAAAAAACATCATTAATTGAACCTATCCGTCGATTTAAGAATTTGAAAATAAATTTGATTAACACCCAAGTTTCAGAAAGAGATAAGTAATATAAAAACCCTAGAAACCAAAAGTACATACTATCTTTGCTGCCCCTAAGAAAACACAAATTTATACCAAAACAATGCTATCCTTCGTTTCTCGTACCATCTTTAATTGATTAGCAACTCTATGATTTTGATTGAAATTTTTTCGTTTAATTTTTTGATTAGAAGCTACTTCGTTTTATTCGTAGTTTATGAATAATCCGTTTCCATTAGAAGAAAAAAAATCGGTGGTTTGACGCAAGTATTGTCCACCTGACACGGTACAGTTAACTATTTGGTATATACACGGTGTAAAGAAATTAATTAGGTTTAAACTCTGAAGGAAGTGTTGTCCACCTACCTTTCTGTCGGCGGCGCGTTACTAACGAATAGTTAAATACTTGATGTAAACAAAGTGTAACTCAATTTTTAATATTTCCACCAATAGAGTTTCGCCAATTATCCTCACCATAGCTTTTGCATTAGAAAAGACCTATTTCCGCGAAGCAAGGGTTTCATCACCGTTAAACGTGGAAGCTTATTTTGTCAAGGCCTTTAAGGGGAAGATACTCCACCTCCACCCTTGAATATGACCATCATCTCCACAACTACACAATGTTCTTGAAAGAAGTCAGGTATTCATAGTCGGTAATCTTACCCAAACCAGATTTCTGATCCTTCTTTAAAAAAAAAAAAACTAAGGACAAATACCAGCTTCACTACCGTTTTTGAAACAGAAGACGTCCCACTGTTTAAATCTCGAACTATGAAATTCAGAAGTACAGCGGTTTACTACTGAAATAGACTTTGCATTTCACAGAAGTACCGCATAGCAAACCACAGGGCAAACAAGCGGCAGTGAACCTCACACCCCACAACTGTGGCTTGTTTTGCGGACTGCAATCCTAAATGCAAACCAACTATCATTTAACATCCATCAAAACCGAAACCCATTCGTAATACTACTACGACCAAGTTAATGACACTCATTTCATTATCAAAATCTAAACTTCAAGAAAACCCATTACTTACTTTTGATCTCTTGTTGAACCCAAGATGCTACGAACACAAATACAAAAACAAAAAAACCCAAATTGATGATTCTAAAAATTTAGTGAAAATATAAATGCAGAAATCGAAGAAAGGGGGTTTGAGATTACGTGATTAGAAATACAAGATGAGATTGAATAAGGAGAAACAGATCCATCACTAAAAGCAACAACAATGTATTCAGGACTTTGAGAAGGAGGAGCAAAGACTGTTCTGAATACAGTTCTAGACTGCTTGCATCTCCTCCCATTTTACCACGAGCTAACATTTGGGGATGGCGGGAATACCAAAAATCTCAGTCAAATGGAAGTATAGAAGTTCTTACTCTCGACGGTAAATACAAATATAGAATTCACAGCTGCCAATGGGGTGCCATTTTAATGAGGAATTTCATACAGGACTAAGCAGTTTTTAATTTGCCATATATAAAATTCGGTACATTCTCCGGTGAACTGGTAAACCTATTAGCAGTGTTAGAAATTTCGGCCTACCCCAAGATGAGCCAATCAATGTAGTCAATTCTGGAGGGTCTCAAGCCCAATAAATGGATAAATCTTGAACGATATTTTGGGGACTACTCAAAATAGGTGGGGGACTACTCTTTCATTTTTGGTAGGACATTTGAAGTAATTTTGGGTCACCCGTTATGTAAATTCTTTTTTAATACCAAATTTACCCTTGGTAATAAATTAGTTAGTTTATTGATTAGTTAGTGTTAGTGGAATGATTAATTACTGATTAGTTAGTGATTAGTGAGTTATTAATAGGATAGTTTTGTTAGAATCAGAATTATTGAGAGAGAAGAAGAAGAAGAAAAAAAGATGAAGAAAAAGAGGGAAGAACCCTCAAAATCTTATTTTGAGTTTAGTAAATATGATATGAGTGATTCATGTAATGATACCTCCTCTTCAGAATCAGAACCTCCTTCATCTCCTAATATATTTGTCAATATTTCAAATGATCCGGATATGAGTTATTTGTTAGATGATGAAAGCTATTTACCACAAACTCAACCTAACGACCCAAATGATGAATTTTATCAGGCACAACCAGAAGATGAAGTTATGGGTACTCAGGTATGGATCAAATTTAGTTAATGTAGCTTGAATTGTGCAAAAAATTGGCCAAATCGAAAATTTTAGGAAGAAATTTCGGCTAGGTCAAAGTAGTTCGGTTAGCAATTCTGCAAAATAGGTAGCCGAACTCTCCTGTATGTGCAGTTCGGTTACTCATTTAAGCATACGCAGGTAACCGAACTCTTTTTTAATGGAGGTTTTTGAGAGTTCGGTTATCTTTTTTCAGAAAACGTTGCCGAACTAATTTTATAGAGTATACAGTTAATAGTTCGGTTTAGTCGAGTTTAGTCCCTTTGTTACCGAACTTTTTGTTCGGCAAGATCGCAAATCACGTTCATTGAATAGATAAGCAAACTTTGTAGTTCGGTTTAGTCGAATGTAGTAATTATGTTGCCGAACTATACCATAGAAAATTCCAAAGAACAAGTTCGGCAAGATCGCAATTTTTTTTTCATAACCGAACCTTTTGTTCGGCAGGATCGTATATTATTTTTACTTTGCTGGAAATTTAAGCATTTCTTATTTTTAGTTGGTATTGACGTTGTGCTATTACTCGTAGGTTGCATCTGATCCAATAGAACCAATGGAAAATCAACCAACCCCTGTTGATATTTTGTACGATGACACGTCCAATCACTACATGAATGACTTGGTATTCAAAAGTCCTTTAGAGGCAAAGAGTTAGGCTAGACAACATGCACTAAAAGACATGTGCGTATTAGTATTGAATGGGAGAGAAAGCAAAACCCGCTTTGAAATGGTTTGTGAGAGAAGCGGTGATCCCGATAAAAGCCACAAGAGGAAGGGTTATGTTTATAAAGGAAAGACAAATAGGAAGAACAAAACTTTCTCAAAGAAGATTAAATGCCCATTCAAGCTTGCATTTAATTACAACGAAGAATTGGGTTGATGGGTTCTCTACAAGGTTATGGAAGGTTGTCTTAACCACCCTCGTCCGGAGCATCTTGAAGGACATTTCATGGCGGCCAAGCTAACTCCTGATGAGATGGACAAGGTAGCTAAAATGAAGAAAATGGGTCTTTCACCGATTCAAATGCTCCAAATACTAAAGGAGGATAACAAGGATAACCACTCATCTTTGTCCACCATTTGTAATGCAATTGTGACAAATAGAAAGAAGGAATGGAGAGATAGACAAGTGATGCAACAATTCTTTTTTTGGCCAAAGAGAAAGACTACGCAGTTCAAAAGGATGTGGATTCGGACGGAGAGATAACACAACTCTTCATTGCGTATCCAATGAGTGTTCAATTGGCTCAATGCTTTCATGAAGTTCTCATAATGGATTGTACTTATAAGAAGAACAAGTACGAGATGCCATTGTTGAATATTGTTGGGCGTACTTCGACGCAGTCACCGTTTACCGTGGCGTTTTGTTTCTTAAGGGACGAGCAAGAACCTAGTTACATTTGGGCACTACAAAAAGTTAAGGCAATCTTCCGAGGTGATGATATTCCCGGGGTTATAGTCACCGACAATGAAGTCACATTGATGAATGAAATAGAGGTAGTGTTTCCATTAGCATACAATATGCTTTGTACGTTCCATATATGGTGTAATTTGATAAATAGGTGCAAGCCAATAATTTGTCCACCCAAGAAAAAAGGATATGAAGAGATTAAGATGCTACCAGAACATGAACGAGCGGATGCAAAAGAGGAAGTTGAAAAATAATACGATCTAAATTACGCTAAATGGGTTTCTTTCAACGGTGAATGGGAATCATTGTGTTGGTCTCTTACCGAGGAAGAGTATCATCTAAATCTTGCGGAGTTTATCGCCCATTGGGATACTCCCGATTATCCCGGTGTTGTATCGTATGTTCTTCGCCAATGGTTGGAACCACACAAAGAGAGGTTTGTTAATGCCTATATCAACCAATATAAACACTTGGGAAATCAAGCGACAAGTTTAGTAGAGTCGTCTCACCATCGGTTGAAGAAGAATCTCTTTGGATGTGTTGATAATTTCGTATCCGTGTGGAATGCTATGGAAAATTACTTCAATCGCGACATTGATAGAATTAAAGAGATGTTCCAAAAAAGCCGTATATTCAAAATGACCGGAAAATATGCCAACCACCCATTGTTCAAGGGAATCCATTACAACGTATCTCGGCAATGTATGAAGTTGTTGATTATAGAAGTCGAGTTGATTGATAAGTGGGAAACCAAGAGGGATGAGGTGTGTGTATGTAACATGAAGAAGTCTATGGGACTCCCTTGTCGCCATATGATAATCAACTACGAGCATGGCGTAATCCCTTTAAGCGACATTGTTCCATATTGGAAGCATCTAAGTTTCATCCCTCCTCCAAAGGGAGAAGAAGCCGGAGAGGAGTTTGGTGATAATGAAATGGGTAGAACCGTACTAAAGATGTATCGTGGCATGAACAAGCTCCAAAAACAAATATTTTGGGATGACATGAGGAAAATCATATATCCACAAACTTCGGAGAATGTTTATGAACCGTCAAAAGGCAAACGCAAAGGTAGGCCAAGCAAAAAAGAAACTAAAAAACAACTAAGAGAATATGCAAAGGTGTTACGTAAGAAGAAAAGTGAGCAAACCCCATTTACTAGAGATCCTTAGGCCCATGAGTATACCGCGGCAATGTACTTGGAGCAAACCAAGAAACGGGGTAGGAGTATTGAGGAGAAAGGAGAAACAAGTGAGCGAGATTTGAAGAAAAAAGGTACGATGTGTCCATCACAACCAAGCCAACCATCTTCCGGCGACGTGAAGCTTAAGTCTCCAATTTGCCCTATCCAACCATCTTCCCTAGACGTGAAGCTTGAGGCTCCAAATAAAGACTATTTGAATGAGCTACCTCTATACATTAGAGAATACGTTATATCCACCTACGACGTTCCTCCGGATGGTAATTTTGGTTTTCATGTTGTCAATCAACAACTTGGGCCTTTCATCGAAGGTGCCAAGCTAAATAATGGGTGTGCAATCACTCATATAAGGCAAAGGTTGTTGTCCAAACTAAAGGAGAATCCGTCATTTTACAAGACAATGTTGTGCGATGGGGTGGGTAGTCTCAATGAGAAATTTGTTAAGTATCAACGTCGTCTTCATGGGGGCCATCCGATCACAACGGATTATTGGATGAGCATGCCGATATGTGGACACTTAATTGCCGAGGCATTTAATTGTGTGGTTCATTATTTCTCAAAGTATGCTAGTTTCACCTTCACCCCGAAAACAACCATATGTGTCGAGCAACTCAAACGAAAGAGATGTGTGATGGCATTGACTAACAACAACCACTTTATAAGCATCCGTTTAAAACCCGATTGTCCACTGCCTCCAATATCCGGAAACTCTTATTGGCCTGCATCCTCATCACTTGGGGTTTCATCTACTCGACCGGTTTCCTCCACGGCGCGACTTGAACATTCTCCTTGTTATCGACCCCTCTTCAATTGCTTAGACCTACTTGGCTCCATCATTCTTTTAGTTATAAGACCCTCCCACTCGCTGTAGTAGTAGGTTTGTTCCTTAGTCGACATCGGCTCTCCACTACGGATTTTAGCCATCCATTTCTTCAACAATTTCGTACCCTTCTTCACCTGATTCCATTTTTAAGCATAAGTAATTATATTTTCAATACTTTCAAACAACAAGGAAGTATAAGAGAAGACATTTTCTTACCACATTATCCCATAACATTTTTGCTTCTTCTCCACAAATAGGCATCTCCTTCTGAGCTCTCTTAGCCTCCCTCTCCTTTGCCTTCGCTTTCGCCTTCGCCTTATTAGTCTTAGCTTGTTGTTCTCTATTTATCACAAAAGGATGACTAATTTCTTGATAAAACTCCATATAATCTTCATCACATGCATTTACATCTCCACCACAAGGTACACAATCACCTAAAGGTAAGTAGTAGTTACCAAGTGCATTCCAATGTCCTACCGTAGGAGTTGGTTCATGTTTTGGATCAAAATATTTCTCGGTGTTCTTTGTTCCTTGAACAAGAAAATTGAAATTTTCATTCTCCACGTCGGGATCCATTTGGACACAACAAAGTTGTCTTAGTATTCTCCTTGGATTATATATTGCGTAGCCATTATGATACCAAATTGGTCCATAATAAGCCGAGACGATAGAGAAACCATTCAGATCTTCTTCATCTACAGGGAAATCATCGGGTACAGCGTATGGGTGAAATACCACATCGTTCACCGTAAGTTTATCCAATTTCTTCCTCAACGAAGTCAACTGCTCTTCTTTAGACTTCTTTTGTGCGTCCAAAAACAACCATTTTCCTGCTGTAGGTTCGTCATAGGGATAAGGTGTCTTTTCCTTAGCCAATCCCAATGAAGGGAAGTGGTCATAAATCCAAACCTATGCGAAAATACAAAAATATTAACCACATACATGAAAATTGATTTGGAAGCAGAAAATTTTAGCGAAAAATTTGCTAATTAACAATGTAAAAGGTCACCTAAATAAGAGTTAAGTAACCTCCAATTTGAGTTGTCTTAATCCTCGACCCTTTGCTCATCTTTCCTAGAACAAAAGCAAGCACCCCAGTGGCCAAAGAGTATTTGTTAATCTCATCGAGATTCTCCAAAAGCTGTAGATAATGTGCATCAACCCTATTTCTAGAAGTGTCGGGGAAAATGACGGTTCCTAGCTGATATAACCAATAAGAGGTGACATGATTCCTAAGGGACTCCTGGTCCATCACCAACTTTCCTTTCTCCGCCTTCTTTCTTGTCCCTCCAAATGCTGCCTTCAACTTTACCAACTTGAATTTCTTCGCCATCTTCTTCAATGCTCCATTTTCCTCTCTTGGATTATACTCATCGCCACGTTTAGGGGACCTAACAGAACGTCTAAACTCACATTGAGCCTTTCTTGCATCCCATCCTAGACATTTTAGAGCTAATTTTTCAAGAGCTTCATAATGCATCGAGTGGTTGTAGCCTTCTCGAAGACATTTACCTTCCACTGGTAAGCCGGTGATTCTCTTGCAATCATCGGAGTAATTCCCATCTCACCAAATGGAAAATGCATTGTATATGTCTCGGGAAAATGCCTCTCGAGAAATGCGGATACGACAACAGCGTCAAAATCCACATGTGCGTACTCAATAGCTCTCCATAACACACATTCTTTAACCTTCGCTTGAAACTCGTCACACTCCAAAGAAAGATCCCATTTGGACGCCTTTTGACGACGAATAAGACGAACTGCATCATTATGATCCTACGAAAATAACATAACACTATTAATACTTGACGAAACATGTCCCAAAAAAAAATTCGTTTTGTTAGTTAAGAATGAACTTAAAGAATACCTTTGTCGCATAGATCTTTGCAGCCCATGAGTGTTTTTAGCCAAACAATGTGTCTCCTCCATCATTTGGAGTACCATAAGTTGGGTTCACTAGTGGCAAACACAAATTATCAGGGGGAATGTGTGAGTATCTATCACAAGGCGGCTTCGGCTTCTTTTTCTCTTTAACAGGAACAATTTCTTCTTCCTCTTCATCCTCTCCCTCATCTTCTTCCTCTTCATCCTCTCCCTCATCTTCCTCCTCTTCTTCCTCTCCTTCCTCATCCTTCTCTTCCTCTTGTCCTTCTCCTTCTTTGCCCTTTCCTTGTTCTTCTTCCTCTACATTTTCAACGTGTTCTCTTTGTTGTTCAACCTCTTCATTTCCTTGGTCTTCATTTCCTTGCTCTTCTTCATCATCATTCTCTTCTTCAATAACATTATCAATTGTATTCTCCATCACCTCATGATTGACATCTTGGATTACATTACGAACATTCTCTTGGTTCACTTCCTGTAACGATCCCCCTCCATGTTTAGCATTTTTAGTACCACTGTTTCGGAAATCCAAATGTATTCTACCATGAGGGGTGGGAGTTCTCAAATCTTCATCTAGGTGGGGATTAGATTTTTTTCCTTTGTTCCTAATGAATGAAAACCACATTATTAGCTAAACAGAATATTGTCTTATCAAATAAAATTGAACATGGGATTACATCAAACACAAAATTTTAACAGACTAAAATTCAGTTATCTGGTATAAGTTGCGAAGTCACCGAACTACAAGTTTGGTGTTGACAGATAAAAGCTCGGTTACCACATAGAAATTACGAAGTAACCGAACTATATTTTATCAAAGTTCGGTTACCTATATAAATTTATCGACTAAACCAAACTCAAAATTTTCATATAAAGAAGGAGTTCGGTTATGTTTATTTTTTTTGCGAGCTTACCGAACTACATAGTTCGGTTACCTAAAAATTCCTAATTGGCCGAACTGTTCTTCAAATTGAAAGTTCGGTTACCAAAATCTAGGGTTTTCAAAATTTCTCCTAGCCGAAATCTATACTGTAACCACCATTTTCTATGATTTTTGATGATTTCTGATCGATTTCTTCAACAAAAAACGATTAAAAGGAATGGGTATGAAGGAAATTACCTGCGGATTTTCATTTTACTCGAATCGGACTTCTTGATTGATGTTGGATGCTTGACTTTGTCTCCCAACTTTGCTTGAAGTTGTTTATCAACTTCAAATTTATTTGGGAGATTCGTTATATTTGCCAGACCCGGACTCAATCCTGGAATTATTGGTGTCTGCTTAGAACGCATTGTTTAAAAAATTGATTAATCGACGATGAATTTTTTTCGAATCGACGATGTCTACGAAGAAGAGGAGAAGAAGAAGAAGAAGAAGAAGAAGATGAAGAAGAAGAAGAATAAAAGAAAAAAAAAGGTTTTTAAACTGATTTTAGGTTTTAATTTAGGGGGTTAGATTAGTGGGTAATGGTTAAATTATCGGCTTATTAGGATTATTTATAACCTTAATTAGGATAAGGGCAGATTAGTCTTCCCTAATCTTTTAGGACACCCCTTAAAATGTAGGGTGGACATTCATATAACAAAGTAGTCCCCCACCTATTTTAGAGTAGTCCCCAAAATATCGTTCTAAATCTTACTGCTTGGTAGAATTTAAATGGGCTTGCTTTTATAACACAGGAGTGTTATCAATTTAGGGGTGAGCATTTGGCCTGTAATCCTCAAATTTAACTGCGACTAGGGGTGTGCAACGGACGGACGGATGCGGATTAGGGGTCACCCGCGTCCAATCCGTCAAAGTTGTGGGTTTGGAAAATCCAACCGTTTCCGGCCCAATCATCCACGGATTTGACATCTGCGGATCAGCGGGTGATACGAACCGGATGCGGATTAACCGTGGATTTAGTAAAAAAAAAAGAAAAAAAAAAGGTGAACTATCAAATGCAACAAGTCCTACGGTTAAGGTGAAACACTAGTTAGTACATCCAAACTTGAGAACAAAGCCACACAGGCGGAATATATGGTTACTACTAATAAGGCTGCATATATGGGTGTTCTTGTATTTGGATGCACTAACGCAAACCAAGGTGGGATCATATGAGATCAAGCAATCTGTGTAGTATACGTGCTTTCCCTAACCCACCTACAATTAATCCAGTTTAGAGCACCATCTGCAACTAAATATTTTCCCATTTCATACCCACACTTTTAAATGCAACTGAATAAGCTGCATTCACATCTATTTCGTTATATTTCTGCATCATACTTAGTGACAACGCCATCAAACAATAAACTATAGTGATCATTGACATGGAACTGATTAACCTTGTCGGCATATGCTTTTCAGGTTCTTTAGTCTCTTCTGCCATTGTTGCGACCATATCAAATCCTGTGTATGCCCAAAACAGAACTGCTGCAGCTTAAAAAATACCCCCTGCTCCGTATGGCGCAAAGGGAGTTAAATTATCAGGACTTCCTTTCACGCAACCCGTTATTACTATAAAAACAATCAATGCTACACTAACAAGAGATCTAATCCAGTTCAGTTTCGAAGCTCCTCTTGTCCCGAGCATCGCAATAGGAAGTTTGGATGTACTAATTCTTCCAAAAGTATTAATTTTCCTTACTGCCCTACGGTGCGGGTAAATTCACGGATTTTAAAGTCCAACCACAACCAAACCGCTAAAAATGCGGATTTGAGAATCCCATCCGTGTCCGGCCAATAGATCTTGCGGATTGGGTTTTACCCGCAATTTTGCGGGACGGATACGTGTGAAATCCGAGGATCTGGACTTTTTGCTCACCCCTAACTGCGACCAACTGTTCTTTTGTGGATGGATGCCCGGACCGTTCGTTAATAAGTTGGATGCGGATGGAATCTTTGAAATCCAACGGATTACGGATCGGGACCGGATGCAACCTTGAAAATCCGTTGGACATCCATATCCGTTAAATTAAAGGCATTTATATAGTTCTTGAAAACACTATGGATCATTTAGGAATTCTTCAGGTGTTAGCTTGGGGTGTTGGCATTTTTATATTTGTATGCATATATAGGATATGTAGGTTTTATAAGGAGTCATTTGTGTTGGCTTTATTTTCTTTATTATAAATTTTAACTAAAACAAATTCATTGGATTATTGGTATCCAATCTGTCCATCCGTGCATCCAATAGATGCAAATTCGTTGGATGTTGGATTGGATGCGGATGCCAAATTTGAAATCCGTAATGCATTAGATTGGATGCGGATGAGGTGAAAAGTGTTGGAGAAAATGAGTTTTATTATTTTGTTTTTATAAGTCTTGGTGGGAATGGAGCTTAGGATCCTTAAGTCTCAAAAAGTACTTGCTCATTTTCTTATGAGTGAATGAAACCTTTAGTCCCACATAGGGTATAACTAAAGAGGAGATCCACTATATAGCTATTCCATTATGGATAGTTAGTAAAACAATGTGGGTGGAACGGGTTGAGGAAAATATTTTTGTCTTCACTAAGGCTTGGGCTTAGGGATCGAGCTCGTGCTTCCGTCATGGACAGATCAACCAAGATTTATCTTTTTGATATAATTTATTTCAATTATTTCCTAAAACGTTTTGAAAATCAAAAGAGATTTTGTATTTAATGTGGGGGGCGTATGACCTGGAAAGGATTTATTTCTTTCCGTTTTTTACTTTTATGTCGACATAATGTGCAGTTATTCTTACCGTTTTGGAAAATCTCGAATTAATGAAAATATATTCTGGCTTTATTATTTTTATTTTCTCTTTAATTCGCTCTTAATTCACATTATTCTCGACTATCTCTCTTCTCCACTATATAAAGCCTTTGGTTTCTTCATTCCAATTTGTGTCCAGAAGAAGCTACTATCCTTCTTCTTTTCGTCTCTCTCCCTCTGTGTGGTTTTTATTCTTTGTGTCATTGCTGTTAAGTTCGTAAGAGTGGGCAAGTACTGTAGTGCCAACGGTACCTGCAACGGGCAGTTTATCCTGGATACGACTTCACCACAGGGTATAGGCATCACTCATTATTGAGGCGTACCGGTGAACTACCTTGTTAAGGACAACTTGATGATCAAGTGACTCTGTCCTCTGTTTGCTGTTTCTTGAGTGTCTATTTTATTTTTTAAGTTTCATAAATTTATTTCTTAACATCATTACTTTCAGTTAACTGTTGTTACAGTTCCAACAAAAAGTGGTCCATACCGGCCCATGCTCACCCCTAGTTATCATGTTTTACTCGCTAAAATAGCCTGCAGAGTATTGCCATAATCCTGATCAGCTATGGGTAAACATCCTGAAGTCCAAATAGTTCAAAGACAGTCCTAAATTCCTTCATTAGTGACAGTCGACAAGTTTTGGTAGAAGGACAGTGCTATCCTTTACCAAAAAATCATCCCAAACCCAAATGTTTCCCCTCGATTTATTTCCAAGTTTCCAGGTAGTGTTAATTTTCCAGAATGTTACTAATCCCACTCGTTATACCTTTCCGGATAAAAATATGGATATGCTTTATTCCTTTTTTTTACTTGCCAGAAACCACATATATCAAGTTTGAAAATTTTCAATCCTTCAGCAAAAAATTAATCGATTTCGGGAGCCATCAACTGTAAGTACCTAGTTTGAGTATACCATTTTTCTTCGATCTTTACAACCACTTAATTTTATGTGGAACACAGAAGAAGAAAATTCAAAGAGAGTTCACCACCACTTATTTTCACGTGGGCTGCTGTTTTGGCAGCGTTCTCTCTGACTTGTGATATTTGCCAAGTTGCAAAGTTAGCAACAGCAAGTGCCCAGCAAGAAGCACGTTCTAAATAGGGAATTGGGGATATGTCCCAAATCGACTGTCATTTGGGGGATATGTCCCAGGATTCCAGTTATCGGGAATATACCTCAGCCGTGTAAAATCCCATCCAAAACCCTTAAGTAGTTAACATTGGCACTCACTTGAGATTACATATGCGAATTAAAAGACAGATATACTATATACTAACCCCTTTACAAGGTTCAGGAACATATTCGGACGGAAAAAATCTTGATGAAATTAGAGAGAAAATTCATATACATTTACGATTAATTGACTATTTAACAGCATATCCCCAATTTTCACTAAATAAATAGCCATCCGAACTTTTCATTTAGCTTTAAATAGCCATCCGAACTTTTCGTGTAGCTTTAAATAGCCATCCGAACTTGCAAGTTGATGTATTGTGGTTTGTGAACCTAGCAGCAATAACTACAATAATTACACCTTTTCAATTAGAGAGAGAGGGAGGGATCAGATGGCTGAGAAAATGGTGGTTTCCAAATCAACAGTGGTACTAGCAGTGCTAATGATGTTAGCCATTGTTGCGACGGCAGACCATAAAGCATGTTGTGACGGATGCGGCTGCACAAAATCAATCCCACCACAGTGCCGATGCGCGGATGTAAAGGATCACTGCCACTCAAAGTGCAAGTCTTGTCTTTGCACCAAGTCGTTACCTCCTCAGTGTCGTTGTGCGGATGTCAACAATTTCTGTTATCCTAAATGCTAGGGGTAATCCTGATTATTCTACATGAAATTAATGGAGATCTATATGATTATGAATATGGTGGTGGTGATGTAATACATGTTTTAAATAATTTGCTTGATATATGCAGCAATGGTTTTTCTTTTGCGTTCATGTAATAATAATAAAGATCCGGATATTGATCTATATATATTAGTGTTTCTATAACCCCCTCCCTTGTCAGTTGTCTCTAGCTATTTCTTTTATCTTATCAGTTGGTAGGAATTTATGGATCAAATGACTCCCAATCTCAACTCGTGGTATTAACATAAAACACAATGATTTAACTTACTGTTAGTACTTAGTAGAGAAACTCATTTTCTTTTAAATTCACTAATTTTTAAATAAATGTTGGATTCTTACAGATTAGTTTCTTATTTTTTTCTTCTTGTTTTATTTTTTTCTTCTTGTTTTTGTAGCGTCTTAGGCCTAACAAGAGTAGTAATCCAATGTAAGTAACGGGATTTTTTAAAGTTTAAATTTTAATGATGAAATGAGTAAAAAAAAAAAAATTTTTTTTACAAAGGGCAAATTCGTTACCAGAATAGTGACAAAGAAACCAAAACAATTACACGGATGAGTGTGTCACAGCATCCTAGTTACAAATAAGAGTAGAAAAACTAAATCCTGTGAAGATATCTGTGTTTAAAGTCCAATTGAACAACGGACATTTTACTTGTACAATTAACTGTTTCAGATTTCTAGAGACATTTTTATAAAGCCTATTGTTCCTTTCTCTCCAAATACTCCACCAGATTGCAAAAGGTAGATAACCCCAAATGCGCTTGAGCCTGTTTTTACTTTTCTTGTTACTCCATTTCCAAAGGGTTCTTTTAACATCACTTGAGAAACCCACCTGACTCCAAAACTGTTCAAGAAGTAAGATCAGATCCCATAAGTCACTTTACAGTGTAGGATAAATGAGAGTTTGTCTCCTCATGTTGTCTACAGAGTAAACAACTATTATCCTGAACAATATCAACATTAAACAGATAATCCAATGTTGGAGCTCCATTGTAACATAATGTCCACACCAAGAAAGAAACTTTCAATGGAATTTTAGGATTCCAAAGTTGCTTATCAGGGAAAAAAAGAAATCCCTCAATGCCTAATAAGCACTAGCTAGAATCCTTTGCCATTACCATACCTCCAATGTCTTTCATTTTCTGCTTCTAAAAGAACATTACCTGGATCACCAATAATTTGCACTAACTGAACCACATCTAAAATTTCACTTTCATTAAGAGCTCTAGACAACTATGAGTAAAATTGGTAATTTTTTGTTTTTTGTATTTTGGGTTAAATGTGAAGGAATATGTGTGGATCTTGTTCGGTGGCTAAACCAATTTGTTTACTACAAGGGCATAATGGACCTCCTTATGATGTCAAATTCTTTGGTCTCTCTTACGCTCTCTCTTCGAAGTTCGAACAATGTGAATGGTCATTAGTTTAGTAGTTTTACTATTACGAATGGGTTTTGGTTATGATTGGATGTGAATGTGAACAGTTGGGCTGCATTTAGGATTGAAAGTCTGCAAAACAAGTCACAGTTGGAAACTGACGTTTCTCTGGAATCTGATATTTCAGCTCCAACTATCCGACCACCACGATGCTTTACTATGTCTAAGGGTGTATGGATGTCCGAAAACTCTAGTATTCGTTCGAATTCGCATTCGAAATGTCAAATATTATTAGAAAATAATTTTCGGATTCGGATATCCGGATTTTTTTATCCGAAAATGTAACTAATTGGATACGAATTCGGATATGAAGGTATTCGCATCCGAAATATCCGTATTCGAAATTTATGTATGAATATATATATATTTTTAAACCTATGAAAGTGTAGATCGTATCTATTTTTTTTTTTTATATTTCGACATTTTGTTAATTTTTAAAAAAAATCATAAATAATACTTTTAATTATAATTAATTTTTATTATGTAAAAATTAATTTTGTGCAAAAACAAAAATATTTTATTATTATTTTTTCTTATGATTTCGGATCGGATAATTATCCGATAACCGGATACGAATTCGAAATGAAAATTACTATATCCATTCGGATTTCGAATCGAATTCGGATAGTATATGATATTTTCGGATTCGGATGCGGATAGTGCCGTATACGCATCCGTATGCATCCGTTTACACCCTTAACTATGTCCCAAATAGTGGAGGTTGGCTTAGTTAAAGCTAGATATGAGGCATAACATCTCCCCCATCTTTAATGCAAGCAAGCTAAATAAAAAATCCTTACCCATTTTTGGTTCACATAACGGAATTTGGTTAACCAAACGGTTTTTTGTTCACCAAACGGAATAGGGACCAAAATGCTTAACGGAATATGGAGCATTTGGTTAATAAATCTCAATATGGAATGAAATGCCTAGCATAATAGGGACTGAAAAATAATAATATGTGAAATCGTTTATTTACAGAAATGCCATTTTTATAAAAATGTAGATAAATATTTTAAAACTTCATATCTTCCAAATGGTACGTCGGATTTTTGTGAATTTTATATATTTTGAAAGCTTTTTAAATCACATACGCAATGAGTATAAACAACTATATCAAATTTTTACTTTTTATTATATTTGTAGTTCTCAAAAAAATAAAATAGCTATAATTTAAAGGTAAATTGACAAAGCCTATGTACTTTTTACATATTGCCTATATGATGCTCAAACACTTCACTTGATATACTATAAACTTACTTATAGATTTTAGTTTCGGATACGAAAGATTACCTCCGTTTCATTAGATATTTTCATTTTCACCTAATAATAAACCAAATTGAAAATAAAAAGAAAAATAAAAAATAATGTTGCCGACGTGCATTGTACGTGCTCACTATTTGTCATAATTAATTATAATATGACCAATCCTACGAGATTGCAAATACTTAATTTGTGAAAGCGGTATCTAGGATTAATATTTTTCATCAAAAGATGGCTCAGGATCGTTTGTGCCCCATTTTCCCTGCGACCTCTGTTCCCATAAATGACAAAGGGACACGTGTCCATGTTATAGATTAGCTAGATCATAAATCCGATGCTATGAAGTTATTCGAAAATGTTATCTGAGATAAAATAAGAAAATATATATATATATTCTTTCCTAAATAATGACCGAAAGTATCTACATTATAAGGGACAATGGTGTTTTTCCCATTGGACGGTCATTTATAGGTTGTACATATAAAGGACCGACATGATCAAATCGTTAATATGTGTGTTTAGCTAGACAGTTTAGGTACATAAAGGACAGTCACAATCAAACTACTACTACGTGTTTTTACATAGGGTGTTCCTTTATATACCCCAAACACACTAGTGATACCCCTTTATCAACCTACCCACAACAATTATCTACCTACCCCATCAGATGTTCTAAATTCTCATACCCCTAGATAAACAAAAACACAAACCTATCTTCTCCTTCGTACGAGATTGATGAAACCATGGAGTTTTTCTACTTCTCTATCCTGTTTGCAGATCTGGAGATAATAACATCTAACTGTAAAAGCCTAATTGTTCTAACCTTAAATTTTCTTTAACCCCAGAGACAACAACCAAAGGAGTTGAGGAGAAAGTGAAAGATCTTTGGATTGATTTTCGTATGACTTGCATTTAGGGCTTCTTTTGGGAACATATAATTATTGTTCCAGTTAGAATTGCAACAATGGCGAAAAGAATGATCACTGGTTTAAAATGGCGATTCAAAATTGCTCTAAAAAAATTCATTCATGGGTTCAGGTAACTTCTGATAATTATTTTTTCTTCTCCATTTTCGTATCCCATGATACATCCCCTCTCAAGGTAATTCATGTCCTTGTCTACCCATATAGTGTATAGCAGACTTTATTTGTGCTTCTTGTGATGCTTGACGGTTGTTAATGTTGGAACTTCTTACATTGTTTAAGACGCAACATGAGGGTAGAAGTAAGTTATGATCTTGTACATTGAGATGGTCTTAAGTAATAGATGGTGTCAGTTCCATTATTGGTTTTTTCTCTTCCTTATGTGTTATATATATTGAAAGGACAATTGTCTCGCAATTCTGAAAGCAAGATTCTTTTTTCTAAAACGAAGAAGCAAATTTCTTAGACATTGTAAAGATGTTTTTTTAAAGGACTTTTTTGTTTTGCCTTTATATGGACGGTTTTATACCAAATTTCAAAGAGGGGTATCAGTAGAAAAAAGTTCTAGTAATTCAACAATTTTCATGTTTACCAAGTTATAACTACCATAACTAGTTGGTGGGGGTATCTTTAGTGTTTTTGGGGTATATAAAAGAACTCCGTTTTACATATTGATGGACATCTATAGTGTCCTCACGTAAAGAACACTCCAAATGGTATATCGCCATTATTTAAAGCATAACGGTTACAAATTACCATTATTTAACGGTTACAAATTCCTATTATTTATTTACCTTCATGTCCATCAGTTACACATTCCCAATATCACCTTTTAGTAGTCTCATTAATTACCCGGTCAAAAACGATGTAGAAAAACCATTGACCAACAGAAATGTAAGAGAAATAAAGTTAAGAGAAGCCTATATATTGCACTGAGCATCTGTGATTTTCCAAAAGGTTAGAGAAATGTAATAGCTGATCACGTTTCAATCTCGCGTATGAAATTGGTTGCTCAATCTTCATTTATCTTCCCAAAATTTTAGAGGGGATGCTCTAAAGCACGTTGAGCTTTTAGGAAGTATCCCATCTATTACACAAGGACACACTCTAGATTACGAAGAAGTCCCCTGCAAAAATCCGCCTATTTACTTGAAAAACTTTGTGCCAGATTAGTTGGAGAATATATTCAGTTTACCTCCATCAGTAGATTTTTCTTTTGCTTAAACCATAATCAGGTGAACTTTTTTTAGGGAATGAGTACTTTGTACTTGCAGCATCTCTCCACGTTAACGATTAACCTGGTTTTATTTTTATCATTGTCGGTAGCTCTCACTTGAAGTAGAAGCAGATTTTTGATAAAAAACATGTACGAGTTTGTGCCACATTACCCAAATATTCACGTATATATCCAATTCTGTTCTTTTGTTAAAATTTTGAAAACTAATGGTTGAAGTGATTCTGCCCGTCCACTAATTAATGTTGTTTTTCAAATTCATTGCGAGCTTAACCGAAGCACAGTTGTGAACGGAAATGCGTTCAAAGCAGATGGTTGGTTCAAAATTTGCGTGTGTATTCGTATGCTCTCTTTTTTTCTTTTTTTTCCTGTTAAACTTCATTATTTACATTTTATACGCATTTTTACTTTTGTGTTGTACATTTGTCCAGTTCATTGCAATTGAGCATAAAATATTAACATACAATGGTAAAATGTTCATCATCTGCGAATAATGGTTCATTTATACAATGGTAAAATATTACATTTTATGCTCCAAATGTAAGATTTGTAACCTCCATCAATTATGGATATATGTGTTGCTAACCCTCATAATTGGTTCACTAAAAAAAAATTGTGCCAAAAAAAATAAATCCTTACTAATAAATGTTACAACAATGTAAAACTCACATTTTTTGAGCCTTGGACGGTCGGATGACATTTTGAGAGACAAATGTTGCATCCGACCATCCCAGTCTTATCCCAAATAAAGACATCTGGCGGATGTAAGATTTTTGTAACCTCCATCAATTATGGATACATGCATTGCTAACCCTCATAATTGGTTCATTAAAAAAAATTAATGTGCCAAAAAGAAAATCCTTACAAATAAATGTTACAACAATGTAAAACTCACATTTTTTGTCCAAATTTTTTTTTTTTTTTAAATTGACTCATATCTTTTTAAAATCGAATTAGCCCACCTTCATCAACCTACAAAGAACAAATAACATTAGAATATTTGTGGTTACAACATGTAAAATTTTGATTTCATTATGTTAAAGATTACTGTCCTTCACAAACCTGCAAAGAACAAAGAATATTTTGTTACAAATACTCCTAAAACAATAAAAAAAAATATCTATATTCAAGTAATAAATCACAAAAACTTTTCACTTTAATCATAGGCCTAATTTTAATTTAGTGAAATGAAAATGTTATTTTATCATAGACATAATTTTCATTTTAGTGAAAAAAGAAAGTCTATTTTAAAGCTTATAATTGTCCTAGATAGGACATGTAGACTCGCAAGCTTGCATTCTTCCTAGCCTTGCAAATAGGACAACTATCTAGCTTGGAATCACATTCCTTATCAAAGGTACACTGACACTAAAACCTCAATCTTTTCATAAATCTCGACTTTTTGGATGGTTACCTTTCTCCTCCGCATCTACTAAGTTTATTTTGTTATCTTCTTGATCTTGATTGTCTTTTCCTCCATAACAACACGATTGAGCATCATTATCTAAACCTTCAATTACTGACCCATCACTATCACCAAATCCTTCTTTATTATCATGATTCACCTCCAGCTTCTCAGCTCCTGATATCGAATATGGAAAACGTGCAGAGTGATGTTATATCTTCATCTGGAAATAGTTACAAATATCGATGAAGATTCAGCATAATGGTTTGAATAGAACACAAAACAGTATCATAGATCACCAATCTTTGGGGATCGACTAAAAAATTATTATTTTAGGCCAAAATAAAATAATTTACCTAGCATTTTTTTCCAGAAATTGTTATTTTAATCGATTACAAGTGTAACCGAATTTAATGAAAAATATCTAAAATTTTCATAGCTACAAGTTCTCATGGGTCAAAATAAGTCTTATTATAGTTTGTAGTATTTATTTAAATCATTATATAAAAAATTATTTCAATTTCTAGTATCGATATAAATAACAAAAATGACATAAGATATAATACTGCCATTGAGCAAGACAGAGAAATAACGAAATACTCAAAATAAGAAATTTTTTTGGACTAGCAGCTCCTGAACCGTTAGATTCACAAGATATGACATAGATTTAACCTCCGGTTATGTCTTCCCTGTTATTTAGCATGTCAATACAAATACATCAACACGTCATCTCTTCCCTGTTTTTAAGAGTTTTTTCGTTTCAAGATTTCTGGAGATGCAAGAAAAAAAGGTTTTTGAGTCATTCCAATTTCTTCTTTCTTCTTCCCACTTCTCTCCCTGAAAGTCTTTCAGAGAAGAAATTCCTATGGCGGATGTAATAGCATTCGCAGAAGAGTTCAAGAAAAAAGCAGATAAACAGATCAACAGATGGGCTGTATTTGGTTCTAAATATAAAGATGCTGCTAGTTTTATAATAAAGCTGCTGCTTGCTACCCACTAGCTCAAGCATGGGGTAAAGCTGCAGCAGCTTATCTTAAGCTGGCTGGTTGACATTTGAAGTTGGATAGCAAGCATAAAGCTGCTTCAGCATATGCGGAAGCGGAAAACTTCTACAAAAAGATCTCTGTTACAGATGCCATATCATGCTTCGATCAGGCAGTGAATCAGTTCATGGAAATTGGCAACTTTAATATGGCTGCCGTATATTGCATGGAAATTGGAGAGTTATACGAGGTTGGACTGCCGGACGTTGAGAAGTCTACTGCATATTATAAACGGGCTGCTGATTTGTTCCAAAGTGCGGAAGTCTCCCGATCCGCATTTGAGTGCATGCAGAGGGTTGCTCAGTTTTCTGCTCAACTGGAGCAGTATCCTAGGGCAATTGAGATTTATGAAAATTTAGCACATCAGTCCCTCAACAATAAATTTTTGAATTACCTCGTGAAAGGTTATCTTCTCAATGCTGGTCTTTGCCACCTCTATGAAGTCGATGTTTTTACTATATCCAATGCACTGGAGCACTTTGAGGAAATGGATCCAACTTTTTCAGGAACACATGAATACAAATTTTTAGCTGACTTGGCGGCTTCAGTCGATAAGGAAGATGTTCAGAGGTTTACTGTCGTTTTCAGAGAAGGCCACAGCATGATAAGACAGGACCCTTGGAAGACTAGATTTTTGTTGAGAGTAAAAAAAATGCTGAAGGCCAAGGAGGATGAACAATAGTGATTTTTTTTCTTCCTATTCTTTTTCTTTCTTTAAATTTTCTTCTTCTTCTTCTTCTTCTTCATCTTATGGAGTAAGATCTTAGCAAATCTTTGGGTTATATTGGGGTCATGAACAATTTAGAATAATTTTATTTGCTTAGTTTCTTTCTGACCGGATTTGAAGCCAAAACATCTGAATTTCTTTATCCGAAAAAACTAAAACAAATACAGAAAAAAAGAGAGAAGAATAACCCTCAAGAGGCATTAAAATACAATTCTTAAGTTGATTTAATTATATCACACACACACACAAAAAAATCTCTTTTTCTTTTATCTATTATCCATTGTTAACAGAGAAATAAGAAGCAAGATTAGATTTGGTGGTTTCGTCTTCCCACTCTAGCCCTTCCCACCATCCCCGCGGTCCTTCAATCGATTGTAAAGTGTTAGAAATAACACTATTGTTGCCAAATGGTAGCTTCTTCAATTTTCCGCACTGCCTCACATGAATATGCTCCAAAGAAAGGAATTTAACATCATGGTTACATATCCTCTTTAGTTTTGGTAGATAATAGAGCCGAAAACGTCTGAGTCTTGAAAATATTTTTGTTAACTTCTCTTCGGCTGCAAACCCATCAGAAATTACCTCTTCCAATCCATCCAAGAGACACAAATCAAGTGTCTCAAGATTTTGAGCATAGATCAGCCATGACATATCCTTCAACTTAGGACAACTTAATATTTCTACATCTTTAAGGTTCATAAAGCACAATGTCGTGGTCGATCGTTGAGGCACATCCCACACAATCTGTAGCTTTGGCATGTCCCAAATTTGAAGTCTCTCCAAATTCGTGAATGAAGTAACATTATCTTCTATTCTCAACTCATCCAACTCATTCATCCGGTCGAGGAAAAGTGATTTTAAACTAACCATGTTTTCCAAACTAATTAATGAAGATGATTGTAAAGACGGAGGTGATAAAACGAGGGTTGTGATGCCCTGACATTTGGAAATTCTTAACAATCTTGTGCACAACTGTAATTTATGACTACTTACTAACCTTTTTAAAGCAAGAGCCGTCTCAAGGCGGATTCCTAGATATTTCAAATCTGTTAAGCTTTCCAACTCGCTCAGACTTGGTCCACCTTCTACTTCCCAGTTGCATATGTCGCAAGAGTTTTGACAATATAAGTCCAACATTTTTAATTTCGTAAGATTAAGAAAAGTCCCTGGACTTAGTTCGATTGGGGGATAGCTTTGAAATCTAAATGATAAATCAAAATATCGTAATTCCGTCAGTGAATTAATACTTGTTGGGAGTTTCTTGTTGATGCTCACATCTGACATATCTAAAACTTTAAGCATTGGCATAGACTGAAAAAAGTCGTCAGATATATTCCTCACAATACTTTGGTTAAGCAACAGAGTTGAGAGATTCGAGCAATTTGGTGCTCCATCAAGTTCTCCAATTGAGTGATTGCCAACTAGAGAGATCTTCTCTGCATTTTTCCATTCATGGAGCTTCAGTTTGTTTTGTGTCGGAATTACTAAAAACTTCCCTTTTTTTGTACCAAGATCCGAGGCTATCCATATTGCCAAATCACGAACTACATCATGCATTTTTACCCCATCCCCCAAGAAAAATGAACTACCTGTACCCGTTTCTAGCAAACATGCACTTTTAAGACTTTCAATAATATCATGACCTTCTAACAAAGCTTCATCAATATCATCAACTTCATCTAAGAATCCTTCTCCTATCCAAAGTTTAATTAGTCTTTCTTTCTCAATCGAACGGTCTTCCGGGTATAACGAGCAGTATAAGAAACAAGACTTTAATTTTTCATTTTCTAAGTTATCATAGCTAAACTTCAGAATAGCTAACACTCCATCAGCAACACCTGAAAACCGAAAATGTATGAACAACATTTGATTTTGATTTTGCTACCGAATAATCAATAACTAATAAGTTATGTTCAATAAATCTGAAAAGAGCAACAAACACTAAAATTATGTGAATTATTATAATGGGCAATACTTGACTAGACATACCTGAAAACTCCGAGGCTGATTTCCGTAGAACATTGATTGCATGTTGCCATTGTTGGAGTGTTGATTTGGTGGCCATAGTTCGACCAATAGTAATGAGTGCTAACGGTAGACCAAGACATTCTTTTGCGACTTTTTTGGCTAGCTCGGCTACTTTTGGATGGCAATTTAACGCTTGTTGTCCGGCTTTTTCTTGAAACAAACTCCAGGCTTCGTCCCATTGTAAGCAGTCTATTTTGTTCTTTTTATCAGCTTCCATAAACCCACAAACTGCCTCAGATCTCGTCGTGAAAACAACTCTAGAATTATTGGTTATTTCTTGAGTACTATTACTTTTTAGAATTGGAATTCCAATTGTTGCCAACTCAACTCTTTCCCAGATATCATCTAAGAACAACACGAAATTCTTGTTCTTTAACACTCTGGTTATATCTTTGGCTTGGTCGTCTATACTCGCATCATCCGCCCATGTCAACCCTAGCGACTTCCCGATCTGTTTCTGAATATTTTTGATATCGAGATACTTAGACACCACAACCCAAATGACTTTATCAAAATGATGGTTTCTTCTGAGAAACTCATTGTTCACTTTTTTCAGAAGAGTTGTCTTTCCAACTCCACCCATTCCATATAATCCTACAATTCTCACAAGACTTGTCTCATCAACCAACAAACTCCACAATTCCTCGAGCTTTGACTCCATTCCTACAACTTGGTTTGAAATTATCTCTTGGACAGGTTCCGGTTGAGATTTTTCGACAACAGCCTTGAAGTTCCCTTCCTCCCACAGTTTCTCTACGGCAGTTAATATTTCCACTACTGATTTTCCAAGTTTGTAACCGCTGCAACAATTTTTTCGACCCCAGCAACAGTAATAGCTTCCACTTTCGTTACTGGGAGCTTCTTCCTTCTGTAATATACTTTCAACCTCTTGTTCTAATGATTCTACTCGACCGAGCCAACCACTAACTTCATGGGTACGTTTCACTGGCTCTGTTGGGTTTTCTTCTGCCATCTCAACCTTTTCCTTGACATCATCTCTTCGTTCTTTCAATTTTGTTAGTGAAATCTTTAAAGAACTTACATTTTCTTTTAATTCACAGAGATAATTTCCATGGACAGCAGAACAACTCCATACCCGTGAGATTATATCGATGACCGGACTAACAATCTCCATCACCGATTACAAGCAAAGACTGGAAAGAGTAGTGTATATCTGATAATTTAGATGGAGTGGAAGTTATTTTTCTTGTGTGATTTTCTACTGGTTGATGCTGGGGAAGATTGCTTAAGAAGAGTAGAAAATATGAGTATCTGGTTGATGCCGCTGGTAAAGGAACATTTTTCTTTTTGTTTTATTTTATTTATGATAAAGGTCAAAGAAACATGCATATGTTGTTCATTGAGTAGGACCCACATCAACTTTGAAAATATTCATAAACACCAACAACTCTTCTTTTAGGACACTTAGTTTGACCATAAAGCTAAAGCAAACGTAGCTAAAGTTATCGCGTATCATCTTAGAGAGTGACGCTAAAAGAGAAAACTCCAAACTCAAGTAAGTGCCTGCCAGCAAGTGCCTGGTTGCTTCAAAAAAGAAAAAACAGGTGCCTGGTAAACTTCTATATGCTTTCATCAAAAGAGTAATGTCGGCAAATCTTTTGATTTTTTATGGTAAAGAATCGGTTCCTTATTTCTTTAGCCTTTAGGTCTCATTCAAAAGGAGGGGACAAGGTCCCTTGCCAGCTACTGCCTTGTCGATTTCTCTATACTTTCATCAAAAGAGAAAAGTCCAAACTTAATTCCATCATATATTCTCAAAGCAGCACTAGACAACTAAGTCACTGTTAAAAAAGAAAAAAAACTGAGCTCCATATTTATCAATTTCGATGATGTATCATGCTAAGTTTGAAGTCAGAACTCTCCCGGAAATTCGTGGTTCATAGTTTGTATGCCGTTATACCACATTTGATGTTCGAAACGACATTGAGCTTCATATTTATCGATTTCGATATCATGATAAGTTTGAAGTCAGAACCCTCCCGGAGCTTCTTGGTTCATAGTTTGTATGCCGTTATACCACATTTGAAGTTCAAATCGACACTGAGCTTCATATTTATCGATTTCGATGATGTATCCTGCTAAGTTTGAAGTCAGAACCCTCCCAGAGCTTCGTGGTTCATAGTTTGTATGCCGTTATACCACATTTGAAGTTTGAATCGATACTGAGCTTCATATTTAACGATTTGGATGATGTATCATGGTATATTTTGTGTGTACCAACTACCATGGCCTGG
Source organism: Papaver atlanticum (assembly GCA_023531105.1). Taxonomy (NCBI): domain Eukaryota; kingdom Viridiplantae; phylum Streptophyta; class Magnoliopsida; order Ranunculales; family Papaveraceae; genus Papaver; species Papaver atlanticum. The sequence goes on along the minus strand of JAJJMB010001716.1, from coordinate 5,640,464 downwards.
TTTTTTTTGTGTTCTTATGTTACTTATTAGTAATGCATATGTACAGTTTTTGCAGTAATTGTTGATTAATAAACATATAATGCAGACTAGATGAAGAAATGTATATGTCTAAATGATGTATGATTTTTTGTATATTTCAATACCAATTTGGTCATTTCTAGTACATGATGATTATTGTTTGGTTTTATTTTTTGTTAAATCTTTGAGAATGGGAATAAAGATCTTTGTACAAGTGATATGAGTAGCCTGTATATGGACTTGTATTGTTGTGATTGTAAAGCTAGTACAAGTAGAGATAAGTTCATGGCTATGATAAAGAGTAAGTTGGTAAATGAACATGGTTTCGATCCTAAGATGAATATTTTCTTATTTAGTGATGATAATGGGGATAGAGATCTCTGCTTGAAATTTCACAACGAAATTTTTTGTACATTTAATTACCAGGTTTTCTGCAGGTACCTTTGGAACTATTTTCCTATGAACTGAAGTTGAATGTTTTACTTTGAACTTCAATATTATAATTATTGTTTTGAAACTGATCCCGAATGAACATTGGAAGGATTTTCGAAAGTGCTTCCTGTTGAAGCGGATATGGCAGAAGGGTAAGTTCCGTAAAATGGTAAGCTTGCCATCTAGTTAGAATATTTATTGGCTCAATAATATGTGGAAATGTATATGTGAATCCCACTTAGAATATTTATTGTCTCGGGTATATATATGCAGTAGACTTTAACTAGTTAATACCAACTATATATGTTTCTTTTGGCGTTGTGTTTCGTACTGTTTGTCACCTAGTCTAATGTATTCAACACTTCATATTGAAATATTGGTACTAGTATCGTGTTTACGCAAATTATAATGTTCATGTCTTTTGATTTATTCTTGTAATGCAATTGTAAAGTCTGTCAAAGAGAAGCACTTGGTGAGTGCTTTCTTGTATAGCTTTCGGACATCTTCTAGCAAGATTTTATGGGACAGCGATGCACTTTAACTTATGTTCTCTCCATAGTGGAAGTGGTTCTCATGTATGCTTCTATACTATTGTATCATATAATAAGAATTAATATTTTTTTACCTGCCTAACTAGACACCTCTCTTCAGTTCTATTCTCTCATGTTACTTGGAAACCAACTAATGCAATCCCTTTTGTATTGTTATGCCAGTGGCTGGGGAAGAGCTTTGAAGTGAGTTTATATGTCTAGGCTGTCTAAGGAAGATTCTCAACGATGAACTAAGATTGTTTATTAACGTAGGGAAAGAAGGCGCAATCTTTTTGGGTAGAATGCTGAACTAAGATTGTTTATTAATGTGATATCTTGGCAGTATTCCGAGTTACTCCTCAACCTGGAGTTCCACCTGAGGAAGTAGGGGCCGCGGTGGCTGCCGAAGGTTTCCTTATTAATTTTGATCTCATTTTTTGGGTTGCTAGAATTTATTTTTAGAATTGTATCCAGAAATTCTATTTTTTTGAATATTATTTTGGGTGATTAATAAAATGTTAATTGGGACTGTTCTTTTAGGATTCTATTTTTAGATTTTTAAAATTGAGTAAAGGTCTCAATTTATTGGCGGAGGAACCAAATTGTGACATTTGTGAATTCCGACCGTCCATTATATTCCTCTGACACATGTTGGGATCTGAGATTACCTACCAGTATGGCCGATGGATGCTCCTATATGTCTACGTGTCCGGATCTTAACTATTGGGACACGCTGGTCATTTTTTTAAAAAGAAATACGTATAATCAGTAATATAGAAATGGCACGTGTTTTTCACATGCCTTAGAATTTCAAAGACAACCTTCAATTATGCTACACGTGGCAGTATGTGGTTTAATCCCATTTTGGGGCTAGAGATGTCTTTTTTCTACACGTACCAGTTCACACCACCAAGTTCGCAGTATGTGGTTTAATCCCATTCTGGGGCTAGAGATGTTTTTTTTTCTACACGTGGCAATATGTGGTTTGATCCCATTTTGGAGCTAGAGATGTCTTTTTTCTACACGTGCCAGTTCACATATGCACCAAATTTACCACTTAACTCTCTTTAACTGTTAAACTAACAGAATGAGGCATTTTAACTTATTTCAAAATGGCCGGGGCATTTTCACAAGGTGACCACTCATTTTGGGGCATTTTGCATATTTGCACAAAAAAGAAACCAGAGTAACGAAGTAAATACAAGTCTTTGAAATTTTTGCCATATTCCAGAAACAACATTTGGGAACCGCAATTTCAACCGAGCAACTATGATCTTACTTCCCAATTCGACTAATTTCATCGTCGAAAACACGCACAAATAAACTATGTTTAAATTGTTGCTCCTACAACTAAAACATAAAAGTTTATTTTCAATTTATTTTAATAAACAATAAGGTGCAAGATTAGATTCAGTGGTTTCGTCTTCCCATTCCCGGCCTTTCCACCATTCCTTGTCTCCTTCGATCGATTGTAAAGTGTTAGGGATAACACTAGTGATGTTAAACGGTAGCTTCTTCAGCTCTCGACAATCCCTCACAATAATACGCTCCAAAGAAAAGAATTTAACATTGTCGTTACATATCCTTCTTACTATTGGTTGATACCACAAAATCAAAAGTTTTAGTCTTGAAAATGTATTTGTTAACATTTCTTCGGCTGCAAACCCATCCGAAATTACTTCTTCTAATCCATGCAACGAGTGTAAAGAAAGTTTCTCTAGATTCTGAGCATACATCAACCATGTAACATCCTTCAATTTAGGACATTTACCTATTGTTACATCTTTAAGGTTCACAAAACAGAATGCCGTCGACTGTTGAGGCACATCCCACACAATCTGTAATTTTTGCATGTGCCAAATTTCAAGTTTCTCCAAATTCGTGAACAAAGTAACCTTATCTTCCATTCTCAACTCTTGTAACTCATTCAAGCCTTTGAGAAAAAGTTATTTTAAACCAACCATGTTTGCCAAACTAACTATGATGAGAAATCAGCTGATGATGGAAAAGACGGTGGTGATAAAACAAGGGAGTGATGTCCTGACATTTCGAAATATATAACAGTTTTGTGCACAATTGCAACTTGTCACTACTTACTAATTTTTGAAAAGCAATACCCGTCTCAAGAGAGATTCCAAGATAATTCAAATCTTTCAAGCATTCCAACTCTCTCAAACTTGGTCCACCTTCTACTTCCCAGTTACATATATCTGAATCATATAAGTTCAACATCCTTAATTTTGTAAGACGAATAAAACTCCCTGGACTTAGTTCAATTGGATCAAACCCTTTTTGAATTCTAAATGATAAGTCGAAGTATCGTAATTCCTTCAGTGAAAAAATACTTTTTGGGAGTTTGTTGATTTTCAAAACGGACATATCTAAAACTTTAAGAATCGGCATAGACCGGAAAAATTCATCAGATATAGTCTTCACCTTGCTATGGTGGAGCAACAGAGTTGAGAGTTGAGAGATTCGAGCAATTTGGTTCTTCGTTGAGTTCTTTAATTGATTTATTGCCTACTAGAGAGATCTTCTCTGACTTCTCCCATTCATGGATCTTCAGGTTGTTTGGTGGTTGAAGTATTGTTAAGTACTTTCCTTTTTTTTTACCAAGATCTGAGGCTAGCCAAATTTCCAAGTCACGGACTACATCATGCATTTTCACCTCATCTCCACAAGCACGCACTTTTAAGACTTCCAATAATATCATGACCTTCATAATAAGCTTCATCTATATTATTAGTTTCATCTAAGAATTCTTCTCCTATCCAAAGATTGATTAGTTCTTCTCTCTGAATCGAATAGTCTTCGGGGTACAATGAGCAGTACAAGAAACAAGACTGCAACTTCTTATTTTGTAAGTTATCATAGCTAAACTTCAAAATAGCCAACACTTCATCAGCAACATCTGAAAACCGAAAACGTTATCAGTAATTAAGTGATGTGAAATAATTGTGTATATTTAGAGACTAAAAAAAGTTTTTAACTGAGGATAGTGTGAAAGCTTATATTCGTTGTAATGGAAAATATATACTTGACTAGACGTACCTGAAAACTCTGATGCAAATTTCTTGAGAACAGTGACTGCGTGTTGCAACCTTGGAGAGTCGTTTTACTAGCCATGGTTCGACCAATAGTGATCAGTGCTAGAGGAAGACCAAGGCATTCTTTTGCAACTTCTTTAGAAAACTCGGGTACGTTTGGGTGGCAACTTAGCGCTCTTGGTCCGACATTTTGTTGGAAAAGACGCCAAGAATCATCCCAGTCTAAACAATTTACTTTAATGATTTCATCTGCTTGCATAAACCCACCCACACGCTCAGATCTCGTTGTAAAAACAACTCTAGAAATATTGATTATTTCTTGAGTGTCATTTTTTAGATTAGGAATGCCAATTGTTGCTAAATCAACTCTTTCCCAAATGTCATCCAACAACAGCACAAATTTCTTGTTCTTTAACACTTGGGTTATATCTTTGGCTCTCTCATCTATACTTGTATCATTTTCCCATGCTAAACCAAGCGACTTGCCGATCTGTTTTTGAACATTTTTAATATCTAGATCCTTAGAAACCAGAACCCAGATGACTATATCAAACTGATGGTTTCTTTTGAGAAACTCGTTATTTAGTTTCTTCAGAAGAGTTGTCTTTCCAACTCCACCCATTCCATATAAGCCAAGAATTCTCACAAGACTTGTCTCATCAGCCAACGAACTCCATACTTCGCCAAGCTTTGACTCCATTCCAATTGTTAGGTGTGTAGTTATCTCTCGGACATGATCCAGTTGAGATTTTTCAACAACATCCTTAAAGTTTCCTTCCTCCCACAAATTTTCTACGGAATTCCGTGTTTTCGCTACTGATTTCCCAAGTTTGTAAGCACCGCAACAATTTTTTCGACCCCGGCAACAAAAATAGCTGCCTCCTTCATTACTGGCAGCTTCTTCTTTTTGTAAGATTCTTTCAACTTCTTGTTCCAATTCTTCTACACGTTGGAGCCAACCACTAACTTCATGAGTACGTTTCATAGGTTCTGTTGGGTTTTCTTCTGCTATATCAACCTTTTCCTTCACATCATCTCTTCGTTCCTTCAATTTTGTGAGTGAAGTCTTTAAAGAACTCATATTTTGTTTTAATTCACAGAGATAATTTCCATGGAAAGCACAACAACTCCATACACGAGAAATTATATCGATGACTGGAGTAACAATCTCCATTCTGATTACAAGCAAAGATTTGATAGAGTAGTGTATTTGCTTAAATTGGATGGAGTGGAGATTACTTCTCTTGTGTGACTTTCACTTTCTACTGGTTGATTCTACGGAGGTTTGCTGAAATATAAAATTATTGGTATATTTCACTTCGTAAATAGGAGAACAAGTTGCAGGGGGCTGTTCTTGTTTAGGAGGGTCCAGGTTTATGTGTGGTTGATGCTGTATCCTGAAATGGGAGGACTTGTGTTAAACCTTACAGTAAACACAATTATCAAATGAGTTTGCATGTGGTTGTTCAGTGAGTGGGACACTCGTCATTGAAACCACTGCAATAAAAAAAAGGTTAGCAGGACAATTAATATCAACAGATATTTTGACTTTGGTGCCCATAAAATGGTATATATTTGCGTTTGGTGCTTTTGTCCAACTTTGAGTTTGGTGCCCAGCCAATCGATTGACTTTGTTTGATCATGTTGACCATTAATTTTAGAGTTAAAATTGTAAAATGACAAATGAGAAGTTACACGGCCACGCATTTGATGGCCAATAACGGCTTTAAGTATTTTTTTTATTAATTAAAATAAAAATTGAATTATTGACGGTCAACAAGTCATTTATTAAGTCAATTGTTTGACTGGGACCTATTGGGCACCAAACTCAAAGTTGGACAAAATTTGGCACCAAACGCAAAGATGTATCATTTTATGGGCACCAAAATCAAAATATCCCTAATATCAAGATCAACTCTACAATTATTCATTGAAACCACTGCATCACCTTTTTCTTTTAGCTAAAAGCAATGGACCATAAGCCATCCCATATTATCCTGGAGAGCGACACTAAAACACTAGTTGAAAGAATTACCATGCAAGAATTTGATTGATTTCTTTGCTCCAAGATAAGTTTTGAGTTGGTTTGATAAAGCTTCACTTTCAATAAACGTAGAGCCATATATGGCACAAAATAAAAGTCAGGCCCAAGATACATTCGCCACATAGAGTATATCTCATTCATAGGAGAGGCCCCCTACAAGCAAGTAAGTTGCCTTGTAAGTTTCACTGCACTTTCGTCAACAGAGAATTACGTCGGCAATGATGTAACTTTTTCCTTTCAGTTGAATCGAATGTTTTAAGTTTGTTATATGGACGAAATTGTGGTACAGAATCGCGGCTACTTTTTGTTTATATATCAAAAATTTACCAGCAAGTGCCTTGGTATATTTATGTGTGCTTTCTCATTCAATTCCATCAAAATTTCTAAGACTGAACCCATGACTAGGTAACAGAACGATTAATAAAGAGGGATACCAACAATGGCGGGGCTGATATCAAGATATCGTTCGTGTCCCCTTAATTATGCAATTTTAATATAGGGCTTGTTAAAAAGCCTTGTGCTTCAGTTTGTCTCTTCCTTCATTTTAGAATTTGTTTTTTTGATACAAATGGAAGAGGCATAAATAGAGGTATAAAACCTGACAACTCAGCATCGTACAACCCAATTCACGAAGTCATGCGCCTAATGTACTGTGTGCCATGTTGTACTGTGCCAAAAATTAAGCCGTTCGAGTTGTGTAGGGCTAGAGGACATGTTGTGCGGTGCCGTGACAAAAAATTAGCTGTGTTCTCCAGCGATGAAGAACTTATTATATGTTTTCCAAAGTTTTTTTTTTTTTTTTTTTCAGATATTAGATATTATATGTATGTCGTTAAAGAAATAAGTCAACATTACATAAATAAAATGTCAATGTATATTCAGTCTATCAAAACTTGCAGCTTTACAATTCATTTAAAGCTGAAGATGCAATGCATATTTGTTATTTCTCTTGAAGCATTTTTGTGCTGGTTAATAAAAAAATGTCAATCAAGAAGTTATTTTGAACTTCTGGAAGCAGAAAATCGGAACTAAAAATGGCAATGTATATTTAATGTATTAAAACATGTAGCTTTACAATTCATTTAAAGTTGAAGATGCAATGCAATTTTTTTTCTCACGAATCATTTTTGTGATGGTTGATAACAAAAAAAAAAAGGCAAAAGATTATGTATTTTATATCCTATTTGGATGTCACTTCAGAAATTGTTTTTTGAGTTCTCGAAGCAGAAAGGTTAGAAGTTAGTTTGGGCATACAATTTCAGAATTATTACTGGAAACAAATCTATTAATTTTTTGTGAAGCAAAATGTTTTTACTTCAGATTTCTGCTCTGCTCTGCTCTGTTATCCGATTAGGCTTACTTTCACGAAATCTTTCGAATGTTTTTATCCAATAAGGTTTACAGCATGTTTGTTTTTTGCTGACTCGGCGTCTGCTTATTCAAAAGTTTAACTTTGTATTTTTGTGATGGTTGCATTCTTATAGGCAGGGCATGATAACCAAAAATGAGTGGCAAAAAAATAAATCTAAACCTTTCGGAATTATTTCTATTCTATAGTAATGGGTAACTGATTTAATATATATCTTTTGGGATTTCTTGAGAATTGCATTGGTCTGATAATACTGTCAATAAGGTTAAGAAAAGAAAAAACAAAAAAATCAGAGAATAACGATCAAATGTGCAAAAGCCTGAAAGTGTCTGTACCATTTGGGTGACTACTTTACACAGTGGACCGGACCAAGTTTCTTGTTCCGTATACTTAAGTTTCAGCTAACTATTGATATTGGAGTATTTTTATCAATAATTCTAGACATCCCGCCACAAAAACGATCTTAAAACCGTATCCTAGGTGGCGGCTACGTGGCGGAGAAAAAGATGATAACCCGTCTGAATTTTGACAGAGAGATAAGGAAATTGTCTGTTAATTGGAAGCCGTTCATTTAATAATAATAATATGGAATTGTTCTGGTCCGTCGGATCCGAATCTAAATAAATCTCCTCAAATATCTTCTCTTCTTCTCTTTATACAACAAAAAGTAGAATCAACATCTAACATATCGCAAAAATCAGTAGCGGAAATGTAGAATTCTCCAAAAGCAGTAACGGATAAACGTATGTTCTTTTCTAGATCCAACATTTTATTCTAATTTTTGATGTGTTGTTATGTTCTAAAAGTGCCGATACCATATACTGTGTTGATTTACTTGATTTATGTGATTTTCCATACATGCAAAGGTAGTTTCTAAAATTGCAGATTGCATATACTCTAGTGATTATGTTCCATCAAACTCTATTGATTTTTGATATTCTCTTATTCGATATTAAGAGTGCAAAGGAAGTTTCTAAAAAAGTGCAGGATGTCTATATTGTACTGATTGAATTTCTTTAACAATCCTAGAGGTGCAAATAGGCTATATTGTGGTGCAGATAGACTATACTGTGGTTTTTTTATTTTGTCTTCTATAAATTAGGGTTGGTAATTGTAATTCAATGAGTTATTAACATGTACAGATGATAATTTGGTGTATTTTTTTGGAATGTAATAGGAAATCAACATTTTGTTTTGGTTTACATTGTTATGTTAGATTTGTAGAGATTTTTCTGAAGTTAGGGCAACAATCAGTAAGAGGTGTAGATAGCTTATACTGTGGGGATTTCAGGATAATTGGAAGCGAATAGTGATGTGGGACTGTAGATACCCATTGTAGTGTTTTGGAATGTCATAGGAAATCAAAATTTAGTTTTGGTATACATTGTTATATTCTAGTTATTTTTGAGGTTTACTATCTTTAATAGTACAGATCACCTATACTATAGTTTTGTGTTTATGTTATGATTCTAAATATTATTCTCTTTTTTGTTTTGTTTTGATCTGTAAAGATCTAAATACGTTAGTAAATCACGCACAATTTTAAAAGATGATCTAGTATAATCAAGGATCTTTAAATAACAAGGCTACCAACTACGTTGTATAAAGAAACAAAACAACGCTTACACTACACATAACAAGCCAATATATCGTTCAGATGCCATAGGAAATCAACATATTCTTAAATTGCCGATTGCTTATACTCTATTGATTATGTTCCATTAAACTCTATTGATTTTTGATGTTCTCTTATACGATATTAAGAGTGCAAAGGAAGTTTCTGAAAAGTGCAGGATGTCTATATTGTACTGATTGAATTTCTTCAACAATCTTGGAGGTTCAGATAGACTATACTGTGGTGCAGATAGACTACTAGTAAGATGGATGTATGGGCAATACGGTTCTTATAGTTTTGTTCTTACTTGGAAGTTTCTTATCATGTTGCGTTTTTGTTTTCAGCATTTACAATTCACGAAATGGTCATAACATATTAATGGCAAAAGAGGGAGCCTACAGTGTAGGATTTCGTTACACTCTTCATAAAAGATGTATTCTCAATTCATGAGATATACTTGGTAGCGGAATGAGCAAGGATCTAGAAGTTCTATCAATGGTGAAGAATTGTAAAATTCAATGTTTTGAAATGCAAACCAGCTTTGGCAACTATACTTGAACCATCTACTTGAAAGATGTAATTTAATGTAGCCAAATAATTGATGTTTTGGATAGCCAATTAAGAAACAACATTTTATAAACTTGATTTTAGTGTTTGTTATAATGTTTGTGTACCACAAAAGATATCTCCAGTTGTAAGTTACGAGACGCGATTTTAGATTTTTCTCCTATAGTTTTCTTCCAAATTTAATTGTTTTTCCTATCTCGTCAATTAGACATGAATTTCAATATGTCTTATACTGGATTTCTAACCAGTGCAGCTGATCTGCACTCAATATTTAGGCAGTACAGGGGACCTGCACTCGTTTCTAACCACTGCAACAGACCTTTACTGGATTTCTAACCAGTGAAGCGGATCTGTACTATATTTCTCATAAGTGCAAATGAGTTAAAGTCGATTTCTCAGCAGTATAGGGGACCTGCACTCATTAGAGGGTGTGCTGAAAAAACAAATTATTATAAAGGGATCGTCAGAAAAATGCTAAGATTTCTGTACACTAGTAGCGGTTTGAAAAACATTAACTTTTCATATTTCCCTTTTGTTTTTCGTACAATTATTAAACATTTATATACACCAGAGAACGCTAAAAAAATTGGAAAATAAAAGACGATAAGATTGCTATACGAAAACGATTGTAACTAAAAAGTTTCAACACAATTTCTCCTCAGGAGTATTTTTCTAATGTATGATAGAAGAAATAAATTAAGGGGCATGCTAAACTAAGCGGACGCCTGTTAATAGGTTACGGTGCTTAAGAAGTGCCTCTAGAGAAGGTTCACGCCCTCGCAAAAGAACAATAACCTAACATAAAAAAATAATTCTAATTAGATACAATTCATCAAATGATGGAAGAATTTGTATGAAGTCCAATGCAACTCGACCAATGAAGGTGTTACATAAATTTGTGTAATAAAGGAGGAGGTTAGGTGGATGGTTGTAAAAATACTTCATAATGCAGTGTAACATGTTTATGCTAAGAACCTACTTTTTCCTTTCTCAACTGTCGGTACATATTGGCTACACTCATATTTTCAATGGATTTTAAGTATCATAATAGAGATTGCATTCGAAAACACAACTAATTCCATCTAAAATCTATGCATAATGCTAAGAAAGACAATTCTTCATTTCACAACTATCAGTACATATTGGCTACGCTTATGTATTCAGTGGATTTTAAGCATCATAACAAGGATTATATTCAAAAAACAACAAAAGGTGAAAAAATATAAACTAAATATAAATGCAACAATAAGGAGAAAACACTTAAGAGGTATCTGTTAGAAACTAAGGTGGAAAGTAGTTAAGATGGTGGTGTGGTTACTGGTTAGCATAGAAGTATTTGTTATGTTAAGTGCAACATATTATCTAATCACCATATATACACTCGAATTTGTGAGCAGTGTAGTGGACCTGCACTCAATTTCAAAGCAGTATATACTCTCAAAATTGACTGCATTGCTTATACATCCGAGTATAGGCATGCTGCACTGGTTACAAATCTGAGTATAGGTCCTTTATACTTCCTAGAAATAAGTGCAGATCACCTACACTTGTTAGGAACTGAATATTGGCTAATCTTCCTTTCACCACTATCAGTACATATTGGCTACACTCATATTTTCAAAGAACGATCCAAAGGGATATAAATTTAGTTGTCAATGAATACAAACTAAAAACATTACATGAATGGACCCGTGAAATCCCTTCATTTTAAATCATAAACCTAAAACATTGGAAATACATTATGCGCACCAAATGATGCATGGATCATTAACACAACTAATTCCATAGTAACATCATTAGTATTGTTCATACAATCTATGCACAATGCTAAGAGGAGATATTTTTACTTCCACAACTATCAGTACATATTGGCTACAGTCATATTTTTACTGAATTTTAAGCATCATAACATGGATTGTATTCGAAAAAAAGACTAATTCCATCTAAAATCTATGCAAAATGCTAAGAAATCAAATCTCCACATGACACACAATAAAGATACAAAAATGTAGTCGCATTTTGAACTCATATTAAACAGTATAGGAAATCTGTATTGTTGAATCGTGAACAAAAATGTTATACATAAAAAGTAAACAAGTTTAAAATGCTGCACATTAGGATATTATAGTATGAAAAAAATAGATAAATTTACTAAACGATGAATCACCCAACATATTTCGTAGAATCACCACGAAATTGCTAAATTATGCACGAAATTGCTAATTTAGTAGAGCCGCTGAATTCATATTGAACTGTATAGTATATCTGCATTGTCGGATCATACAAGAAAAACCAAACTTAAACAACAAACTAGTTTAAATTCTGCACATTAAGATACCACAGTGCATATTAGATAAACATGACAATTTAGTTACATTGTTGAACTAATATCACAAAGTATAGCAAATCTGCACTGTTGATCATGCATAGAAAGAAAGAACCAAAAATTGAAAAAGATTAACCTGAAAATATGATTATCTCCTTAAACTAATAAGAATGTAACACCAATCAATATCAAAAAACAATAACGAACTTGCAAAAGCCAACAAACAATAAATTAGTATCATCTATACACAAATATGTATATAACAAATCTTATGCATACAAAACTGATATTTTTTTCTTCAGTGCAGCATATATACACTGTTGAATCATATTAAACTAAAATCCCAAAAAATTCTGATTAGGTCTAAAAATTCAAACTAGTTAGTTTTCAAAGAGAAATTGATGGGTAACACGGATCTAGACTTTCGAATTATGAATCTTATGTAACAATTTCAAACGAAAGTAAGATTGGTAGGCGATCGATATTCCGTCACGAACCCTAAAAAATAAATTCACCATTTTTATTTTCGAATTATTTAGCTCAAATCATAAATAATGAAAAGATTATTACAGATCTAGAAACCGATTGTGAATCTAATCAATTATCGAAATGAATTTCAAGTTACTAGGTTTTTGAAATCATTAAATTAAATTACGACGGAAATCAAAGATTAATATGAAATAAACTTATCTTGTATGTTGATTTTTTTGCTGAATCCTTCGGTATTACACTAGTGGAAAATGAGATTTTTAAGTTTGGGCTTTATAAAAAAGACTTCCCAAAGCTTTCTTTGTATATTGGGCTTTCAAAAGCAGACTTTTTCAGAATAAAAACAAAAAAAGTAAATCTAGTTCCCAAAATAGACTTAATGCGAGGGATTAGTTTAATGAAAAAAATACGTTCCACGTGGATTACAGATAAGTCTGCCGAAGCAAATTGTTTTTATAGTCCGAGTTTTAGGAGGGACTTGTCTGGATTTTTCCCTCTTGAAACAAGGGTCAGATGTAATCCTCGAAAAATGTTGACGGTGATGAGAAAACTTCCTCGTTTCTAACGAAATATCTTCTTTTATTACAGTATATCAAACAATTTCTCAATTTCTTTTTATTAGTTTCAGATAAGATTTATCTTCTCCATTTTGGAGCTCCATAGAAAAAAATCAGATACAAAAAATGATGGCCATGATCTGATTAGAGCAAACCAGCAAGCTTCACAACCCTAAAAGCCATATTTCCCAAATCCAAATCCAAAGTCTTTTCCAGTATCAAGTACCGGATCGACTGGAGAATATCTCCTAAAAATATAACATAGTTTTTACGTCGGCTTGTCAAGCCTTGCACAACTTGCACTAGGGCAAGCAAAAAAGCCATATTTCCCATCATATCTAAAAGCCCTTTTTTCTTTTTCTTTTTCTTTTTTATTGCACGAAAACCTATTTCTCTTCATATAACTTCATAACCCTTTTCTAAAACCCTATTTTAATTTTCAATCTTTATCAGGTAAAGTTTTGGTTCTTCAATTTTCTGATGTTGGCGTTTTAATCCAATTTTTTGTTTTTTTTCTTCTTAAGTAGAAGACCTTCCGGCCGGTGCAATTGGGTTTATCTTCAGGTATACATCATTTTATTCGATTTGAATTGAAGTTCTACAAATTAATTTTGTGTTAGATTTTCCAGTTTCCTTTTTCAATTTCTTTGTCAAGGTTTTAATTATTTTTGTTATTTATTTTTATGCAGAAGACTTTCAGGTCTATTGAATATCTCAAAGAACTATAGGTATAACATCTGATCTGATTTGATTCTATATGACATGAATTTCAGCTACTTTGCTCTTATGAAGTTCTTAGATGATTTTCTTTTTTCTTTTATGTAATAGGATTTCTGTTTAGATGCTAACTGTTGAACAAATTTGTATTTGTTTGACGTTTGTTATACGGTTTTCAATGGTTTGAGAATCTTGAGATATAACTTTTCAAATTTTTATTTGATTTATGTATTGTTTGTTATCTTGATGTTCTTAGAATTAGGATCTTCTATATTTTTTTACAGTTGAATTCTGCTTTTGAGATCATAATGAAACTTGATGTTCTATATTGAGGTCATTAATGATCAAGTTATGGGATTGTGTTTGTATTATTATCAGTCTTTGTTATTTGTGTTCATGCTTAAGATATATCTAGAAGGATAATGTCTAAATTTTATTATGGACCAGTTTGAGCTTCTATTTGCATATGTAGGTATATGATTCCCTTTAAGCTTGTATATTGCATATGATTTCTGATATGGGTGTATGTGGCTTAAGAGATACTTATTATGGGTTTTTTGATTTTATTAGATAACTATGGCTGGTATTGCATCTCATCGGGAGGAAATGGACTGTTCAGGTAACAAGGGTTGATTTGTACCTTGCTACACATGTGTACCAGGAAAGCCCTGAAGAGGACCTTGCATATATGGATCCCCTATCTTATGAGTTTTGTGTTTTCGTTGATTTAGTTGAATTCACTAGTATTACTTGCAACTGCAGTTCTGATATTTTGTGATCCACTTATGTATGATTTTTTCCATATTGTGCAGAAACCTGTCAGGGAGTTATATCCAATGGAAGAGAATATAAATAAGACCCATTTAGATAGGGATGCAGTTGCACAGGTGGGTGGAGCCGAGTTTATATTGCTGTTTTGTTTAACAAAAATGTCAGTAACTAATTATATTTATCAATTGGCAGACATTTGGTCTTGTTGGAAGGGGTATAGTTCGAGTCATATGAGGTGGGATCTCAAAGACTGTGTTACAAGCATCTGCAGTTAGTAGAAAAAAACTATGACAGGAAAATACAAAGACTGTAGCTGTGGAAACTCGTGTCCGTAATCTTGAGGAAATGGTCCAGGAACTAAGAAAGTTGGCTATAAATGTCAACCCTAGCTCCAGCAATCCTAATAATGCTCAGGTAATATTCTAGCATCTTTAGTTTGCAATGAATGGATAATTGATAAAAGTTGGAACAATTAAAAAAATGAATGAGTATCGGTCTGAATTAAACAAAATGAATGAATATCTTAGAAGTTAGAACAATTAGTTTGCATTGTTTCTTACATTAGGATGTTTTTTTTTGTTTATAGCAAATGAATGTGGGTGGCCGAATAATCCAGAATGCTGTGTTGAGGAATAAACTTTTAGTATTACTGACAATTTAATTTCTCTTCATCTTATCTCGTTTGTGCAATAAGGTGTCCTCACAAAACAACTCATCAAGTTGGTTGAACCGTTGAAGATATGTTCCTTGTATAAGAAAAAAAAACCTATGTCTAATTCTTAACATAACTACATAATTCTATTTCGATCTCTAACCCTAACTTATAGTTGGTTTTCTTGTTTGTTTTTATTTTGGGTTCAAGAAAACATCTTCAACTTGTCAAAGAAGGATTTAACCCCATGATAGATTGGTATTGTGTTCATGATTCTCATGGTATTGCTCAATTTAATAGCGTTCCCTATGAATTTTTTGTGTGTTTGATATTGTTCTTGTTTGTATAAAGGTGGGTTTAAGTTTTTGAGTAATGGGTTGGGTTTAAGTTTTTGAGTAATGGGTTTTCTTTTAGGTAAGGTATACTGCTTACAGCTAGCCTTGAGACCATTGAAAGATTGGGGTTGTTTGTTGTTTAGATTTTTTCGCAATATGAGATGGGACTTGCTCATGGCTTTTTTGTTACATCATGTCCACTGCTGACATCCTTGGATACGTCAAATTTTTCATGTGTCAGTGACGAAACCCTTCATTAAATTTCTCAAGCTTGTCCCAATCTCCACTTGTCAATGCATCCTAATGTCCCAACATCTCTCTTGAGGTTAGTATTCCTTTCTTGTGTTGTTATTATGACCATTGAAATTTTCTCAAACCACTTGTAAAATGTATAATTTATGTTTTATGTCTAAGGTAGCGGAGCTTTCCTAAGCCTAAGGAAAGTACGAAATGAGCCTGATTGATGCACCCTTGGCACGAGCAAGACAAACGCATGCTTTCGTCAATGTTATTGCCTATGCGCAAGTTCAAGGCATGTTTTATGCCTAGAAATGACTCAAAGGATAGTGATGCTTGAAATAATGCATCGGCACCAGCCTCAATGACTTTTAAACCCTTCGCAAAACAAGGGTAAGTTGGAACGGCGTAGAAGCTAAGTTATGGCCTTGACGAGCATGGTTGCAAGGGAAAATGAACGTGCATTTTCCTAGTATTAAGGCTCGGTGAGTGGCATCAGAGTGGCGCATCGGGGGAGTTATATCCTGGGCACCCCGGCGCGCTAGGCATAATTTTTAGGTCCGTCACAGAATACATATAGGGTGAAAATCAGTATAAGAGGGTATTTTTGTCTACCGGAAAAAATGAGTTTACTAAAAATCAAAAATATTGGTATCTTTAAAGATCCTTAGGTATTTAAACATTATCTAATCCTTCTCGTCTTTAGACCTAGAAAAACAAATTTGAGGGT
Source organism: Papaver atlanticum (assembly GCA_023531105.1). NCBI lineage: Eukaryota > Viridiplantae > Streptophyta > Magnoliopsida > Ranunculales > Papaveraceae > Papaver > Papaver atlanticum. The sequence goes on along the minus strand of JAJJMB010001716.1, from coordinate 5,624,028 downwards.
TATATACCCAATTATGTGAAATATTAAACCTTTACCTAATTATAATAATAATTACTCATGGTTCATAGAAAACAATTACAGACCCAGCAACATATATATGTCCATGTTCTTCTTTTTAGTCCTCCTCTTCATAGTTTCAGACCCAACAACATGGAGACGAAGCATGAGGGATTACTAATGGATACCACACCGTAAATCCTCCTCCCTCCTCTAAATGTGGAAATACCCTTCAATCAACCACATACTTCTTCTTCTTCTCCAAAGGCATTATCTCTTCTTCGTTTTGTTTCATAGACTCTAATCTGATGTGGGAAAGCCTTATTCAGAAGATTCTCACCTTCTAAAAAGATATTATTATTGGGATTTTTTATTTATTTTAAATACAGTATGTGCATTTGCATGACTTTTTGTATTATTAAGTTGAAAATTTGGAGTTTGTTTCCCCATGATGAGTCGAATTAAGCCACAGGCTCCGCTCCTAGTGGTGCCTTTTCATCAATTCTTTTAAGTTTCAGCGTTGCGACCATACTTCCTCAAAATCTAAAAACTTTGATTTCTCATAAGGAGCCGGCGGAGTCTGTGAAAAACTAAGACTAAATAGGAAAAAACACAAAGATTACATCTCAAGAAAAATCTCTTATTGGTAGGATTCTGGGAAACCCTATATAATAACCGCAATCGCACGGTGTCTAACTAGTAGACAGAGGCAAGTACGGGTCGAACCCACAGGGAGCGGTGAAAATACCATAATCAATATCTCTAATCGACTAACCAATAAATGATGTTTTTGTGATTTTTAGAATTAAGGATTTAAAAATTAACGAAAAGAAAAGAAAAATAATTAAATGCAATGAGAAAGAGTCGGTAACCAGGGTCAATGGATTCCACTACTATTTATAATTTTTCACCGAAAAGAATTCAAATTCCAATTATGTATATATCTCTGTTCTATTGCAACACCTATTATTGATATAATTTTCGATCATAAACTCACATCTCCTAAGTATAGCCCATCAAAATTTCCTAAGCATGGCCTATCAAATTCTAATGACAAGAGAATTATTGAAAAATCATTTATAGGTTCACAATCACTATTTGTGTCGTCTAAGCATAACCCATCAAATGATTTAACCTAAGTATGGATTATCAAATACTAACAAATAAAATTGCAAAACCTAACACATTTATGCATTTAGGCTTTTGTATCATACAAAGCAGGTGGAGCAACAACATATGCTCTAATAGAATCAATAAACATAATTAAATAATTTATGATTCATTTTCCATAGCCTAATACCAAAATAATTTCAAAACAATTCAAACGGTCTAATGCTCGAAGTAGTTTTTATCCATAAACACTAGTTATAAAATCTAGCACATAGAGATAGATTTCTCAAAACCCATAAAAATAATTACAAGAGAAAGAAATAATAAACGATATCACCGTTGTCACCCGGCAATTGGTCTTCTTCTTCTCTTGTTGTAATTGTTCTTCACAGCCTCCACAGTGATGGCGCTTCTTTCTCTTCGTCGATAGAAACTCAAAAATGGAACTCCAAAACTCCTCCGGACGGCACCCCATACAAAAGAACCCCCGAACAGACCCCCAACCGAGAACCCCCTCTCAAATGGTCGACACTCCGATTATATAACCACCGTCTCCTACTTCCCAAAAGTCCAAAGATATTATTACACATCCAAAATATCATAAATATGGAATGTATATATCTTTTGTCGTCACTTTACCCATTTGAATCATATCTCAAAGCATCTTTCACGTGACTTTTTCCATTTCTTCGTATACTCTCTTCAAAGATCTTCCACATTTAGTGCTCAGTAGTAAATCACATGCCATGCATTGTATAATCCACTAATTAAATGAAATGGAAAAAAAACCAGAATAGTAAGTAGAAATGAAGTTAATTAATGTCGCCGTATTCTTGTAATTCCACCACGAACAAAATATTCTGCCCAATTAATTTGAAGCCTAATCTCATTCCATTAGTCACGACCGTCCATATTTCTTTGACCAGCTTTGATCGGTCAAATACGCGCATAAGTCCAATTTCAGCCGTTTTATTCTTCGGGTTACTAGATTTGCTTGTATTTCCTACAAAAGCCTTAAAACAATATTATTAGTAAAATAATGAGCCCTAGCTAATGCAGTTATGGGTGTAAATGTATCGCACTTACGTGCTTATCAATTCCCCCACACTTGCATTTTGCTAGTCCCGAGCAAAACAAAAATATATCCGCCCTACAGCTGGATAAATATCCGCTAAACAGCTAGATAAAGAGTGATGTCTGCTAAACAGCGAGACGAATCCACTAAACAGTGGTAGAAAAATGTCTGCTAAACAGATAGACGAAACCCCTAAATAGTGGTATAAAGATGTCATACAAACAGCTAGACGGATCCACTAAACAGTGGATAGAGATGTCTGCTAAACATCTAGACAGAAAGACCCGCTAAACAGCTGATCATATCATGCAAATTTTTTTCTTTTTCTTTTTAAGACCCGCTAAACAGCTGGTCATAACATATATTTTTGTATAACAAAAGTGAAAACCTTAACCACTCCCCCACACTTCAACTTTACATTGTCCTCAATTTAATTGAGTCATCCAACGTAGATATTAAGATGGGAAATTCATAATATGCGAAAATAAACAAAAAAAATAAAGAAAGAAAGAAAATAACTATACCTACTGGAATGTACAAACAAGACTCTCCATATATCAACAACCTAAATATTTGGGGATCAACCCAGAGCACAATATATACAACCGTTGACAATCTCAAATCCTCGCTGAAGCAATGTAAAGATATGAAGATTGTCAAAAGGAAAGAGTTACCCTAAAACCTGGTTTTTGCAAAAGATGTATTTTTTTGATCAAAAACAACCGAGTCAAAGGGTTCGTTAAAGATGGGAACTGAAGCGATCTGGGAGACATGCACAGTCAAAGAGAAGTCACGAGATGCAAAATAATCTAGCAATACTGGAGAAGCACGCAGTTCTAATCCAAAATTATGAACCTTCTGAAAAGTTGTGCTAACAATTCTAGGTATATTAACATCTCCACTAGGTTTGCAAACCTGTACTAAATCATCATCATAAACATCATCAACCAAGGAATCAATAGGAATATCACAATATAGATTATTAAAAGAAACCTTATAGATAGAGTGTAATGTGTCTAAGTCGTTAGACTTAACTACAGTTTCCTCAGAATTAACACATTCTTCATACACATCATTGTCATAACACTGATATGTCACACCATTTAAAAGAATGGTGTCCTCAATCCTAAACTCTTCCTTTTGAATAGGCGAGTGATCATTAATACGATCAGGAGTTGGACTAAACACACCACCTTCAGTTGGCATGACAATATCTCTATTCCTAGGATCACAACTGTCAAGTTCATCATCAATTTCCATACATATTGATTCATTAGCTAAAGCGGTTTCATCATAAATATCAAGGGTATTAGAAAAATTAGAACTTGTCTCCTCGGTAAGACCAGACTCTTTTACCGACTTCGTTAGTTGAGCAATCGATAAAGAATTTTGTTCAGCAAGTTCAGCAATATGAGCATGGGCTTTACTAAGCTCGGAAAAAAATAACTCTTTAGCTTTAGTCTATTCAGCAATGTCAATATTGAGGCGTTCTAGCAAAGATAGTTGTGATGCAGATGGGTCACAGTAAGATTGATCATCTCTCTCATACTGTGACAGAGAAGTGTGTGAATAATAATTGGAATCAACACATTGTGGCTCATAATCAGGGTAAGGTTGGTAATGATCGTAACCTTTACAAGGTGCGGAATGATCATACCTATGAGAATAATTCCAATCATTATTTACACACTCGGCAGGTTCTTGATAATGAGACGGTGCATATGCATACTCCTCATGTGAAATATCAGATGACTCGTCTGTCTCGGCTCTTTTGGTAAGATTCCAAAAAGCTATAAAAGAAGTCAACTAGGTAGAAACCATTATAAAAAGTAATTCTCAATAACTCACCTTGCAAAAGCTTTGCGAGAATATCAAGTACTTACTTTAGGCCAGTTGTTGACTCTAATCGCCGCTCTTAAGACTAAGGTACCTATGAAAAATCAAATAAGCTACGTAAAAAGAACTAAAAGAAAATATATCAATAAAAGAAAAAATAAGCTATGTACAGAAAATTAAATAAAATAAAAATAATAATTATGTACAAAATACCAATTACAATATTCCACAACCGCTGCCCGGCAGCGGCGCCAACGAATAAAAAAATAAATTGGAGAAAACCCATTACTCAAAATAAAAAAATAAACATAAAATTTAGGTTTTACAACGAATCACATATGAAGATGAAGAAAATAAAATGAAAGATGAAGATTGAAGAGTAGTACCTTATAACAATTTTGTCTTGCAACAGAAAGTACGTCCGTGAAGATTTTATTGGAAATTTGAGATGTCTGGGTTTCAATAGCCATTGTTTTGAATCGATAAGACTTCAGATTTTTCGTTCCATGTAATTAAGAAGATACGAGTAAACGTAATGGCTAGTTGTTCATTTGGTGACCTCTTTAGATGTATCTTTATTTTTACCTAGTTTATGTTCTTTATGCATGCTAAAGGAGATGGTTTTGATAACTGATATGGGACTGCACATTGACAACCTAAGAAGTTTTAGCTCATAATGCTGAGAAGACACTGGCACATTATTTCTCAGGATCTAGTGTAGAATGTATTTGTGTTGTATTTCTTTGGTATATTCTGTGAAGTCATATAGGATATGGTGTTTGAATTTGTATTATTGCTTTTATTGTATGTATACTTAATCGCAAAATCTAAAATAAAAATTAGTATATATGGAACTTTGAACACCAACTACGCAAATTACATTTATTGTGAAGCTAAGCGCTGCATTTGTTTTATTATGGCTACCCATGTATATATTATTTAGTTCCTGAACTGATGGATACAAGGAAATTTTAGTCCCAATTATAAGTGCAATGCAGGAGTTCTTAGCATGAATTTTTCCTTCCTCATGTGATGTTTGTTATTTTGTATAACACATCTCTTTTCTAATGAAATGTCAATGTGCAATCTAATACAGGGCAAGGTACATTGAAGGGTCTGTCAAGGAGAAGAACCTGGTGAATGAAACAATCAGGTTTTCCATGGAGTTAATACCAAAACCACGTGATGGCAATCACCAACCCACTTGTGAGTCCTTTCATGGAGAAGATTCAGAGTATAGTGATGTAAGTCCTATAGCATTTTTAATATGGTAGCTGCTTAATCTTATAATACCTTGTTGATGTAAGTTTAACTTCTGGTTTATTTTTCTCATTTGTTGTAGATGAGTACGGATGAAAACTCCAACAACACAGCTTGTCTTCTACCAAATCCTGCCGCTGATCCTCAATCTGGGATGCCTAATGGTGTAGAGCTATCCTCGAGTGAACCTTCCAAAGTAATGACATATTTTCCCCTTGGGCCAAGGCTCAAGAGGTTAAATGTTGAACCTAGGGTAGCACATGAAATGGCATGGCACCATCGATCACCTCAATGAATATGATGTGTATGATTTTATCTTTTTGAGCTCCTTAAGTTACATGCTTAATTGTATGTGTGGAGAAAATCTCTTATGGTTTAGTTATTGCTTGTTTTAAGAACATAGTGCAGCTTTTGCTACATGTGTGACGGCGCATGTATTTTTTGTGGAGCAAATGCCTTTTGGCATAGTGCGGATGTGCACCTTTTTTTTGTGAAAGACAAAGTGTTTGTGCTCCTATTTTAATTACGGAATGTAGTTTCTCTAATGTTCTTTTATATGTTGACCACACCCTTTTTAACTCCGCCATTGCAATTGCAATGCCGGTCCCAATCCCGGATAAAGGAAGAGAGGAAAAGGTGTGCTCTTTATTGCAGGCACATGGTGCGAGATAGTACAATTGAAGCTGCAAGAGAAGCTGCAGCTGTGGAATTATGCATTGCAGTAGTACAGGATGGTGCTGAGATAGTACAATTGAAGTGGATGTTGTTAGATGAGGCTTAGCTGTGAAAATCAGTGCAAGGGAGAATGTCTGGCCATGGTCTGTCACTGTGCTATATTGACTTTGGATGTTTTGTTTTCGTGGTCGAATGCATCTACCTTCATCCAAAAGTGAGTCTATTGATTGAGCATTTGCAAGTTTTCCAATGGATTCTTTTTTCTTGGAGTTATTTCTTATGAATCTGTTATTGTTCTTTTCAGGTCTCGCCCAAAAATTCCTGAAGTCCATCTTCTTGAGGACCCATTCTTGTAGATTGCTGCTGGTTTTAGAATTGAGATTAACAGTAACTTTCTTGCGCGCGATTTCTTTAGGACATGATTTGAAGAAGTTTCATTATGTAAGTTCATTGGATGGTTTTGCTTGTTCATTAACTTGTTATCAAGGATTCCACCACTATATCATATAGCTGGAGCTACCTGGAATTTTGCGGTCCCAGGAAGGATTATAATGTTGTTACTACATGGAAAACATGCTAGGTTGGCATGGATCTTGTTCCAAGTTATCCTACCGAACACACGAGTTATTTCTCTTAACATTCTTGTTCTTTTACTTTTTAATATTGCTAACCAAGTGTAGTGGTTTGATTGAATCATAATTTTTTGTTGATGAAAACTCGCAATTGAAGGTCATTGATTTTGGCTTGTCCGATTTTGTGAAACCAGGTGATTTTTTACTCTCGTGGGTGCTGACCATATTATTCAGAAGTAAAATTAGGCTTCTTTAGCTTTAGCTTTTAAAAATAGGTTTCTAACTTGTAATTTATCGGACACGATGCAGATGAAAGGCTTAATGACATTGTTGGAAGTGCATACTATGTTGCACTTGAATATCTACATAGATCTTACAGTACAGAGGATGATGTGTGGAGTATTGGTGTGATATCATATATACTTTTATGTGGAAGTCGTCCGTTCTAGCACAGAGTCGGGGATTTTTCGGGCCTTTAGGGCGGACTCAAGTTTTGATGAACCTCCTTGGCTTTATCTTCTTAAGCCAAGCATTTTGTCAAGTGTCTATTGAATAAAGACCCACGTAAACGAATGATGGCTACTGAGACATTAAGTTAATATTCTCATCTTGTTAAAAAGACTGCTGAATTTCTTTCTTTGTGATCCTAATTATATTTTAGTTGGCAGGACATCCTTGGATTAGTAACTACAATGATATTCAGTCTCATGAAAGCCTATATGCGCTCATCATCTCTACATAAAGTTGCGTTAAGAGTGAGTACTTTAATATTCTCAAAATTTTCTTTGTTGTTGATCATGTCTCAAAATTTGTGTTGTCCACGCCCCTTTCTTTTCAGGCATTGTCCAACCTTGTGATTTACTTTTTGCTAAGAATGTCGTCGTTTTTAGTACTTCCATGATTAGTTTGACTAAGAGTTCTCTGTATTTGCCACTGCTTACCAACTACAACTTTATGTGTTTCTTATAGGGAAAGAAGAGACTTGCTGAAGTTGCTAACAAGAAGCCCACTCTTGGACAAAAATGTTAAAGTAAAAACTCCTCGGAATCAGGCGAAAATCTTTTTTCATTTGGCTTGCTTCGTTGGATTGTTATGTTGTTGCCATTTTCTTATTTGTTCTAAGTTTCTGTAACCGTCCACGTTTTTACAGGTGCTGATGGCAAGAAAGGTGGTGATGTTCGTCAAGGTACTCATTACCCCAAAAGGGAGGAAACACCCTTGCAAGTGGAGGTAAGTCAAACAAATCTCTAAAATCTACTGGGTCAGTTTCATGCGATTCTTGTACCAAATAAGATACTATCTTTGAATTTAATTTTTTTAATTAAATCTTTGTGATGTCCATATATTGGTTGTCCGCTAATTGGTCAGTTGTTTCTGCATTTGTTCTCATACTGATTTGGTTATTTTGTTTATCTGTGTAGGGCATTCGGTATTGACTCTACTCTCCAGGCACACTCAAATGCTAAGGTCCTTTTCACAAGAGGACTGTTGGTGTCTATTAGTTTGTTTGTTTGTTCAGACACTTATTTTTTGGTGCATAGGAAGTTTGTTTTCTTACTTGCAATCATATTTGTTAGTTTGTTTGTTCATAATGAATAGAATGATTCTTTTGTAAATGTGTATGTGTGAATTGTAAATTGCGGATAGTTTGCAAATTGAGAATGTATGCCAGATTGAAAAATACAAAATTGCAGGCCTGAGTTTCAGGTTCAGTTGTTGTATTGCAGGCCTGTAAACTGGAAGGCCAGGTCCATGAGAATGACCTGGACTATCCATTTTTTTAATTGTAATTGAAAGAATTGTCACTGGGTTAACTGTGACCAAAATTTTGAAGAAAAATAACACATGTCATCATCTTAATGCTGTTACAAATGAGAGTAAGAGTTTAAACGTTACAGTAATAGTGACAAAAATATGACAGGTGTCCATTTAGAAATTGTTGCAAAAAGTAGGCAACACTTATATGTGTTACTGTAGTCATAAGAAAAAGTGACAGGTGTCCAAAACATAATAGTTGCATACCTGGCGGTAAAAGACACGTGTCATCACCGAATTGTTGCAAAGTTAGAATAACAATTAAATCTGTTATAGTTATTGTGACAAATGAGCCACGTGTTGAAGTCTTAAAATTAGGTTAACTATTATATTAATTATTGTAATAGTTTATAAATGTGACTATAATCAATTTTTGTCACATTACAAACTGTTACAAGAAACGATAACAATTTTGATCACGGCTTTTCTGTAACAGCATATATGTGTTACAAATTTAAAAAGTAACTGATATGCCCTGTGACAAAATCCTTGTTTTGGTGTTGTGGAAGTCCCTACAAATTCACTTCCAATTTCATGTTTGGAGAAGATAAATTTCCACCTTTTATTTGTTACCAAATAGGAGGAAGATATGTGGGTTACGGATTTAATAGTAAAATCATATATTTTTTTTAAATGAAAATAATTGAAAATAAAAAATAGTGCAGTCAAAGTATGACTTTGACATTTAACCATCACTCTAGATACCAACCCTTAATACTTTTAGGTGTTGTTAGACATTTACCGGGTACCAACGATTAATATGCCTTTTCTTTCTCCCACACAAGTACCTACCCAAGTTCAGGGAAACTAGGTTTTCCATGTAATTATCTGCCTGGTGGAAGAAACAAACATTACTAAATTTCTTTGGTCTTCTAGCACTCGAATAATTCAAGTCAATTATAACTAAGTGTTGGAAAACTGGATCCAATTTTTGTAGATGAACCGAAAGTCCATGTCTAGTACCTAATAGAGTTGGGTTTTGGAATTAATTGGTTTGGCCAAATTAAGTTTCTGATCCGGTTAGTTAGGTTAGTTTCAATTTGGAAACCAAACGAAAGGTTATCATAAACCTAAAAGGACTTTACCTTTCATACGAAACCATTGAACAAAACTCCATGGAGCATCGCGATGCTTCAGTGAAGAGGTATTAGTATAATCTATAAATACCGTGCACACTTAGATTAGAATCATCAATCAGAAACCTAATTATCATCCTACTGCATTCTAATATCATCAATTTAGTTTGTGTTGAAGAGAGAGTTCATCACTTTAAGTTTGGTTTGTCGTTTCTCAAAGTTTGGAGTGTTATTACATCGAGAAGATAGTCGTTTTATCCTCGGAAACAAAAATCGATAGTCTGTAGGATATAATCCTACAAACTATCGAGAAGATAGTCGTTCATCACTTTAAGACAGATAGTCTGTAGGATATAATCCTACAGACCATAAAGAAGATAGTCGTTCATCACTTTAAGACAGATTCACCCCGCACCAGATTTTTGTTTGTCTAGTTGGGTTTTCATCCTTATTCCCTCTTCTACTCTTATTGAAGTTTATGCACAAGATTGCCAATACTTAGATACTAAGTGTATTTACTAGTATCTCACCATTCTGGAAACAAAACATAAGACATAGATAACCGAAACAAAGAATTCTATCGTGGAAAAAGTGGTAAAATGTTTAACCTCATATTTTTTAAATCCATAATCTTGCATCACCCAAACTTTTAAACCACAGTCAACATAAAGCAATATGCAAAAGCAACCTTCCAAAACGGTGTCATATTTATCCAGCGATGGTAGTTCCCCGGTGGTTGTTTTAGTAGTTGAAGTTCTTATGTTAATAACAAACAAAAGATTGGTAATCAAAATTCAACAACATCAACTACATGACAATAATTAAATAACAATGACATTAGTTGTGGGTACAAAATACCGCGCACTCATGTAGTATGCGAAGTAACTCCATTGGTAGCAAGCAAATATGACCGCATACAACATATCCCAGATGATGAACCAGATGACGTCACCTAGTCACGGGTAAAGTGTGAAGAACCATACGGAAATGAAGATATCGTGCGTCAATGATAAATTCTATGCGACATTGACACACGTCAGATCCGAAATTAGGGGATTTATTAGCTGTCCTCCACTATGTAAACTCCTATATAAGGAGCCGAGCGTCTTTGTAAAGAGAGATATCTTTTTGGGTAAGACATAAGATATTTAGGAGAGAGAGAGAGTTGTTTGCTTTCCAAGTTAGGGTTTTTCCTCATCATCTTTGTACTTGTTCTAATATTTAATAAAATATTTTGAGTATTTCATCATGGTTTCTTAGATTATTTCATAGATTATCATTAGGGTGTGGTTGTGAGATTTCACGTAACTACATTTTGGCGCTATAAACAACTCAAATGATGTACCCTGTTGGTGAATTTATTTAAAAGCAAGCTTAAAATTATTCATAGCTTATCATCGCTCTATTAACAATCTTTAAAAGTTTTAGAAGCCTAGATTTAAAAAGTTCAACCAAAAGTTTTAATCTCAGAAAAACAACTTTCATTGATACAATTTTCAATTCTTTAAAGAGTACTTTTCAGTAATCTTTGTCAAAAGAAAATATTGTTACAAGACGGAACTGATGGTAAGGAAAGCATCTACAGTAGAACAAGTGATAGCAACTAGGAGGAGCAGAAGAATCGCAGGAAGAAGAAGAAGTGAAATTGCTGAATCGTCAAGGATGGGAGAGAGGAACAATCGAGGAAAGCAAGTCCAAACTCAGATCCAACGCGAACCGGTGGAAAACAACACCATCAACTATGATGCGGTAAGTGTACATACTGCAAATACAGATTCAATAGAAGAAGACGAGGAAAGAACTGGAGATGGAGGACCAATAGTATAAATCGAAGAGAATATGACAATCGAGGAGCTCCGACAAAGGCTGGTCGCAGAAAGGAGAAGAGAAGAAGAAGCACGCGCGAATTTGACGCGTAAGAATGATGAGCTAAGAGAAGAGAATATCGGATTACAAGAGAAGAGGTCACGAAGTACAACACTTTCAAGCTCAAGGTCAAGAACAAATAGGAGTACGTCAAGGCATAGTTGATCTAGCCGCAGAGATGCTAGACAAGAGCTACTCTTAGATAACAACATAATTGAAAATTTTCAAGTAGGCGATAATATGCAGGAGAAGCGAGGTGGTAATCGTATAGAACAACAACCAACTGATCGATACATGCCACAAGGCAAAAACTATCGCATGCAAGAAGATCACAGAGGCAATCGACATGAACATCAAGGCGAACATTATCGCATGCATCATGATCAGGATGATGAAACAGACGAGGATCAAGGAAGGATTATATTACATGGGAGAGAAATGCTACGAAATCAACGTGACCGCGCAGATGAAGCCAAAAGATATAATGACGCACAGATCCATGCAAGGAATGAAAGAGATAGGCGAAGGAGACGCAGAGAAGAAGCAGAAGAAAGAGAACTACAAGAGGCAATACGTCAAAATAGATATGACAACATAATAAGGCAAGCAAGACTGGAAATACCTATGCAGCAAGATGCAGACCAAACCATGAATGAAGCAATCTTAAGAGAATTAGCAGAAGTGAGAGTGATAATGACAGCACAGAGAGATGGAGGTAGGCGACAGTTAGATGAAGCCATAGAAGAAGCAGGAAAGACACCATTCACGCGACAGATACAAAGGGAAGGAGTTCCAACTAAATTCACTTTACCTGTATTTACTAATATTTTTGATTGAAGCACATGTGCGGTGCAGCATATAAAGGCGTACACCAGATCTTTGCTACAATGGGAGGATAACGATGCAGTCTTATGCAAATATTTTCCTGCCAGACTAACAGGAGAATCTTTGCAATGGTTTGAGGGATTACCAATGGGAACAATTACATCATTCCATCATCTACAGAGCATATTCTTAGGAGCATACATCAGCAACAACATGTTACGACCAGGCATTGAGAAGGTGTTTAGCTTGCGAAAAAGAACTAATGAAGGCCTGCGTAACTTAACCACGCGTTGGAGGACCATGTGCAGCGAAATGGATGGAAGAGTAGATGAGAGGAATCTCATACTAGCTTTTATTACGCACTTTTTCCTACAGACCTGTTGTATACGCAAATATTCAGGATCAAAATACCATATCAATGACAAAGCTGCGCGAGTACCAAGAAGAGTACATCACACTCGAAGAAAAGAAAAGAGAAATGAAATATTATCCAGTTGCGGTCACAAGCGCAAAAGAAGGAAACGCAAGCCTACTTCCAAAGATAACAAATGCAGTTGCGAGCACATCCCAGGGAAGTCAAGAAAAGATGGTGATGGAAGATAAACAAAAGCAAGTAGCTATGAGCAGTATAGATCAAGAAATGTATGAAAGAGAATATCAAGCAAGACAACATAACAATAAGATTCCAAGACTAGATAACCATACAGAAGGATATGGGGGCCAAAAGCGATACTATAATCAAGGTCCAGGAGGAAATAGAACAGTCTGGGAAGAAATAAAAATGCCGCGTCTAAATACCACAATAGATAAAATCTTGGAAGCGGTAATCTTAATGGAAGACATACCGGAACCGCCAAATATGGGTCATGAACCACCACCAGGAAGGAGGAGCAGGGAATTTTGTGCTTATCATCGTTTCCATGGTCACACCACCAGTAACTGCCGGAATGTGCAAAAAATTATACTGAGAATGGTTGATCAGGGGAAACTAAACCATTTTCTAGTACAACAACAACAATATTTACCACCACCACCAGAAGGGCAAACACCAGGAGTAGAAGAAGGAAAAAAGACATATCTAATTGAATTGGGAGCAAAAGAAAAGAATTTATACTGTAACTACACTCATTCAGAAGTATAGAGGATTTCCATGACAATGTCTTAAGTCGAGTTTATGCAAGAGATAATGATGGGAAAGAGATACTCAACTTGGAAAAGATATAACCATTGAAAGATTGGCAGAGGCAACCTATTTCCTTCTATGCAGAAGAAGTACCAGGAGGTGGAGAATTACATGAGAGTCCATTAGTTGTCAAACTGGAAATCAACCCAAAGGCAAAGACTGATGAAGAGGACGATAATGACGCAGACACATGGGCAATAAATAGGATATTGATAGATCCTAGTAGTTCAGTTGATATATTGTTTTACCACACTAACAAGACAATGGGTGGCATAGATGACGACCTCATTCAATCAACATACAAGATTTATGGTTTCAATGGATCAGCCAATAAGCCGAAAGGAGAAATAACCATGCGAATTCCTCTCAAGAGCATAACAACTGACATAGTATTCTGCGTTGTTGACGTAGAGTCTCCATACAATGCCTTGATAGGCAGACCATGGTTACATAGTATCTTTGGAGTGGCTTCAACTTTTCATCAATGCATAAAATTTCCTTTGCCAAAAGGTGTCGGGGTTATAAGAGGGGATCCAATCGAGGGAATTTTTTTTCATGAGATTGATGTCGACAAATGTGAAGAACGCGCGAATAAGCAAAGAGATTGGAGAAAAGAGATAAAAGAGGGTAAGCGAAGTGAAAGATTAATGGTTGATGTTGTGAACAAGAGTAAAGAAGTAAACAATACTACTATAAAGGCGACAACATCCGCACAAGAAAGTGAATATAACCAGTACGTCGGAAAGAATGAATTCCAGATAGGAGAGATGGTATTGAGATAAGAACCGCCCTACCAGAAAAATGGAAAAGGGAAATTGAAAAACGTATGGGGTGGACCTTACATCGTTAAGAGAGTCATGGGAAATTGAATGTATGAGTTGATGGAAAATAAAGAGGGGGAAGAATTAAACCAACTTTGGAACCAAGCATATTTGAAGAAATATGGTCCATGCGGCAATGCTAGCATGGCAGAAGAAATAACTCACGTGAGAAAAAGTATATTAGAAAATATATGCGAACTTAATAAAGCACAAAGGGCGAAAGAAGCAAACAAGTCATCCCAGATATAGAGTTTTAAGAGGTAATATTATTATGTAAGCGAACAAACGAAGAAAGAAGACGCAAGAATTGTACTAATCAAGTATATGAATGAAAATGAAAAATCCTTCTTCCTTACATACATCAATTATTTCATAATAAGAAAAAGGCAAAAATAAGACCTTATGATAAGACCTTAACAGAAGGTAACGGAAGTAAAACCTCTAACTAGGGAGGCTAGGCATCCAATTGTGGCGTGCACCCTAGTTCGTATAATAGCAAGAGGCAATGATAAGACCTAACGCACGTCATAATTGGGGAAAACCTAGTTAGCATGACTCGGGGGAAAGCTACACCGACCCTGAAACCTGAGTCATAGAGATTTGGGGTTAAATAAAAGCCCATCCAGCAGAGGCGCCTTAGTTGAAATACTAAGGTGAGAAGGTATCTCCTAAGGAGCGTAGAAACTTGATCAGGGCGCCGAGGTACACGGTTGAGTCAAGAGTGCCTTGGGCGTCTGGAGCATACCTGGCCGCTCTTGGCAAGTCCTGACTATGATGCACTCGGTCCAAGAAACCCCACTTAGGGTGCGGTCTTGTAACCATAAGCCATATCGAAGGAGGCATAAGAAGCCGCGAAAACAACTTATTGTTGCATCACTGGATGGGAAGATCCCACCCTAACCGAGTAGGGGTAAGATTCCTTGAAGGGGCAGTCAGGGGGAATATAAGGATGGAAACCTCCACTAGGGAGCTGAATTGTGTCAAAAGACGTAAATATCATGGGGCTATGACTAAAAGGAGAGCATAGGCCTATCGTATTTGCGCATCAATATATCCTACAGAGGCAATAATACGAGAAGATGATTATGACAAATCAATGGGTCAGTACATGAAAGTGTAAATACTTCCTGCGATTTCGTTTCACAAAAACAGACAATACCTTTAGGCAAAATAAGACATTTAAGATTAATAGTGTTTTGCAGGAAAGAAAGGAGCTCAAAGATTAACGCACACGTATAAAGTAAAGTTAAGAGATAAAAGGATGTATAGATGCGAAAATAATTACGCAAGATATAGTTGAGGAAGAAAACAAAGACACATTCATGAGGTAAAACGAAGAAGAGGTAATTCAGGTATGATACTAAATAGTTTCACTATAGGACAGATGTATGCGAATGCATAGAAGATAGATTACCGCATAATGAAATACAACAACTTTAAAAATCACGTACGCTTATACATATGCACATCAAAAAAAAAACCCAATCATATTGCGGCAACTAACAGAGGCAAAAATGGGAATGTAAAGCATATAAAGGAATGTTATTCGCCACCATATGATAGACTCACGCGCACATGTTATATACATTATCATCAACGCATATGTTATATGTTATTAATAATGCATATGTTACATATTATCATTAACGCATACGTATATATATACTATCATCACTAGAGAAACACTTTTCTTTCGATTAATGACTAATTGCAGGATTAAGATATGCGAGAATGAAAGGAGAAAAAGATTATACATTAAATAAAAAGAATGATACATCCAAATCCAAAAAGCTCGAGAATAACCAGTGTACAAAAAAGAAAAGAGAACATAGTACAAGAAGCGGACAAACATTTGTACAAATAAAATGAAAAAAGATGACGAAAAGGTCCCTCGAAAGAGCGGCTATTTCCCACCCATGTCATCTTCATCACCTTCCCGATCCTCAGAACCGTTGTCCTCCTCATCAGTCTCTTCATATTCATCATGCTCTGCTTCACTATCGGAAATGTCAGAGCCTTCTTCATTAGAAGGAACTTCAGCAAAATTATAATTTGACAAAGGAATGCCATCATCAGTGCAGACTTTCTTAACAGTTGCATCACGAACGCGAGTCGCATCCTTACTCAAGTTAGAAACAGTGACAGTCATCTTTTTCATAAGTCTGCGGTATTTAGAGTCACGAGCGGTAAACTTCGCCTTCATACTTTCAATTACCTCAAGATACTTCTTCTCAGCATCTGCGAAGAAAAATAAGGAGGTTAAAGCCGCATAAGAATATTTATCAGGGAATAATGAAGGAATAAGAATTGTAAACAACCTTCTTTTTCAGAAAGGATAGTCTTAACCAATGACGCATGGTCAGATTCTAAACTAACATTTGTGGCTAAGCCAGTTCTAGCATTGTCAATAACCCTAGAAGCCCAATCGAACTCAGCTTCATTCTCTATAAGCAGTCGAGAATGAATTGTATTCTCTCGATTGATCAAAGCATCCTTTTCGCTTATATCTTTGTCTCTTTCCATCTGAACGAGGAGTTGAGCCTCATGGAACTTCTTTAAAGCCTCAGCACCCTTAAGGACTGCCTTATCCTTCTCAGTAATAAGCGCGTTCTTTTTCGCTTCGAAAGTTTGAATTATCTCCTTGTCTCTATGAAGACGACGTTGAAAACCATTATTTACAGATAACATGGATCTATGCTTATGCTTAAGAATCTCGTATTTCGACCTTAGTTCCTCCAGACTAAGATTCTTTAAGCAATCATTGAGGAAATTATTTAAAGAGGAGTTAAGATGCTTAAGAAGAATCACCTCATCATCAGGGAGACTAGATGCTACATCGGTTAAATTGTATATCTCTGCGAACGCAAAGAATTAAAAGGGTGCGAAAATAGCACAGTTATTTTAAAAAGGGGGGGAACAAAGGAATACATACCAATCAGCTGATTATTCCTCTTACGAAGTTCCACAATATCATGAGAATAGGTAGAACTCTCAGCTTTGAGTCTAGTATTCTCAGCCTCAAGGGAGCGAAGTTTTCTTTGAAGATCTGAAGTAACCGCGTGAGACATACGGGCATTCTGCTTCAATATGAGATGAAAGATTAGAATACAAAACGCGAAAGCATCATTAAAGAAGATGCGGTGGTTTAGAAATTACCAAAGATCCAAGCGCGAATTAGAAACTTGGGCTTATCGCAGAGGCAACTCCAAGCAAAGGCTCATGACTCAGAGAGGGAGCGTCGCAAATTTTAGCAACCATCTCGCATGTACGAGATAACGCATCATCCCCAACGGCAGACAAAGAGTCAGTGAAAATACTCGACAACTGCCCCATAGAAGATGTGGACTCGGAGTTATCAGGAAGAAGGAGAGTATCATCTCCATAACGAGAAGAAGTTGGATAAGATGCCTTCCGCTTCTTAGGGGGATTCATAGAGGTGGACTTAGAGACGGTCTTCTTACTCTTACCCTTGGAATAGCGTCGTTATTAGAACCCTCAGCGTCTCCAGCTTCAACCTACACGCATAATGAGAGATAAGAAAAAAATGCAACAATATTGTTAAAATTCAAGAATGAGTATTTCTTACTTCATTATCACGCGTATGTGACGCATGAGACGCATTTTTATTAGCCTTCTTATTCTGTTTCACAATCTGAGATCAAAAGAAATAATGAAGGAAGCGGAAAACAATAGAAAAGCAATAAATAGAAAGACAAAGGCAAAAGTAGAATACCATATCTCTCTCCTCGGGCCATACAAATTCCCAAGGTTTGTAAGCGGAAAATTTCTCAGGAAGAGGGAGATCAAACCCATCAGCGCCTTTGCCAGTAATATAAGGGCCTTCAACAACAATAGGATACTCCACCCAACGAGTATCTTTTGTTTTGCGAGCGGTGTTATTGGAAGAGTCATGAAAATCAACATCCCGCATGATCCTCTGGTCCTCTGCGAAGCCGTCCTTCCTTATCAAGCGAATGCCCCAACGGGAAGCTCATTTTTCATGATAGCAACATCGTAGTGAAGAAAAAAGTTATCAACCGTGTATTCCGCAGGAATAATTTCCTTCTGTGCGTAATTTGGATTCCTTACATCCTATGGATAAGCAGATCCTAACCCTGCCGCACGACGAGCATATTCCGTCATTATCCTGATACAGTCACCACTTAGTTGAAATATGTCACATGAAAATATCGCATCAGACAAAAGCTCATAGAACAACAGAATTTGAGAATTGTATAAAGGAATAAGAAGACCTGCAGAAAGTTGGCCAAGCAAAACAATGATTCTATCATTATCCGATTGGTCAAGCGAAAACCATTCAGGTTCGATCGAAGAAGTGGGTTCAGATCTGTGAGGGACTGATAATGCGAAACCCCTACGGCCAAACTCATCCTTCAACCTAGTGAATTCTTTGAGGTTTTTCCATCCAGGTTTCAGAACCATTTTCAGAATGGGAATGTCGATAAGTGGAAGATCAATCAAAAAGATCAAGATGATCGTGATTATCAGGGGGATTCAGATGATGATAAAAATTAGAGTTTAAAAATAAGAAAAGAAGGAAAGAATGGCAGTAAATAATGAATAGGAAGAGAACGCGAAGTAGAAAGTGATGAACAATCAAAGAATGAACAAGAGAAGATGATGAACAGCAAAGGACGAAAGTTGCAGAGAAAAAGAAAGAAGAGAGTAAAAAGAAAAGAAAAGAAAAGAAGGCGTGGGTACAAAATACCGCGCACTCATTTAGTATGCGAAGTAACTCCATTGGTAGCAAGCGAATATGACCGCATACAACAGATCCCATATGACGAACCAGATGACGTCACCTAGTCACGAGTAAAGTGTGATGAACCATGTGGCAATGAAGAAATCGTACGTCAATGATAAAGTCTACGTGACATTGACACACGTCAGATCCGAAATTAGGGGCTTTATTAGCTGTCCTCCACTATGTAAACTCCTATATAAGGAGTCGAGCGTCTTTGTAAAGAGAGAGATCTTTTTGTTAAGAGATAAGATATTTAAGAGAGAGAGAGTTATTTGCTTTCCAAGTTAGGGTTTTCCCTCATCATCTTTGTACTTGTTCTAAGATTTAATAAAAGATTTTGAGTATCTCATCATGGTTTCTTAGATTATTTCATAGATTATCATTAGGGCATGGTTGTGAGATTTCACGCAACTACATTAGTAGTCTAGTACTGTTCATAACAGAGCACATTACCAAGACAACGATCAAAGAACTGTAACCAGTCATCATATTGTAGAGAACTCAATGACTCGAAAACTCAACTCAGAAAAAGTACAGTAAGATAAACCAAATGGTGTGTGTGATACTTGCCGCTACTAAAGATCATGATAGTCTTATAAAGTGTAAGTGTTTAACTTGTGATCATGTATGTCATATGCTTCAAAGTAACCACAACTGGTTGTTTTCCGGAGTATCTTGAGCCATATTTTGAAAGAGAATTCTTCATTGTTGTTAGGGTTTTTTCAATCATCATTTTTAAAATTCGCGTAAAAGTCACATCATTTTAAATAAAATACTATTAGCAAAATCAATATAATAAATTATACAATTATCCAAATTTTAGATAATACAATACTAGCTTGTAATCGTGCCCTAATTATATTTTTTGTTTTTTTAAATGGGTAACTTTAATCACTGCAAAATTACTGATTCTTAACGTATCTTCGATCTTTTCCCCAAAACCTATGTACGAGTTACTTACAACTGGTTGCTTTACATAATATTCCAAGTATTTTAGATTTCATTTTTTCATCTAAGCCAGACATGAAAAAACTTATTATATGTTATTAGGGTTTTAAGTAGCCAGCCTTTAGGTTTAGGTAAAAATTAGAGCGTTAGTACAATACTTCGAATGCCCCATTAAAGTACATATATAATGATTAAAGAAATATGTATTCTAATAATAATTACAAGCTAAATTCTAAATTTTAATATCAATAGCCCACATAGTCATAAGTTTGTTTCCTAGAGTATTTCGTTTATTTAGGATTTTTCAACGGTTTTTTAATAAATCACATTTTGAATAATTGTCGTTTTGACTATTAGGGTTTAGAATTCGCGTACAAGTCGGAATATTATACACTATCTTGAAAGACCTTATTAAGCACCCAATGATTAAATAACATTACGTATTTATATAACAATTAGATGTTAATTAAATAACCCGAGTTCTTTTTTTTATGTAATTAAGTTGATAGAGTGAATTATTTTATCATCGGAATTTTAGATAATACACTCGGTTGTAACTGGTTCGTACCCTGATTATCTTTTTGATTTGTTAAATACAAACTCTCTTTTTTTAGAGTTGTTTCACCTCAGGTTGGTTTGTTGAATATAAGTACATAGTAATACTATTTGTCCCTCCGGCGACGTCCAATAATAAAACTAATAAATAAAAAATAAACTTTAAACAAAAAAAAAAAGATACCTAAATAGGAAATGGGAACCATAAAAGTAAAATCATTTCACCACAATGTGCATCATTAAATATTAGATAATATCATTAAATGAAATTGTAAATCCGTGTTATCATATTAATGGAATCCAAAAAAGATTTGTTCTTGAATAATATTAAAAGAAAAGGGTGTCTTAAATTTTTTTCCAAATTTTTATTTGTTTTTGTCCCAATAGTAGCTTATAAAATGAGAGTGAAGAGGTTAGACTGTTCCAAAAACAAAAAGACAAGATCCTTACGCGAGTGTTCCCAAAGGGTAAAAACTCTTCTTGTTTTTCATATCTTCGTCTTGGTTTTTTTTTTTTTTTTTTGGTAGCTTTAGCCTTTTTAGATTAAAGAGTAAAACTAATCATCTTTGCCTAGAATATTATTCTCTATACTATAAAATACTCATTTGTTTTTTGATATGCAGAGTTTGATGATTAAGAAATATTAATCTCAGAAACAAAAAGGAATACCCTGGTACCGAAACCGTTCTTGACTTTTGTCTATATTTATTAATTTAGCATTTCTCTTCCTATTTAGTTTTTCTTTCCGGGTGTTATCGTTTTCTCTCTCGTCTTGTAATGAGTTTAAATATAAGACATGCTATATCTTTTGTTTGGTGTCAACTGAAAGTTTGAATAGAGGTTTAATGGATGAAATGAAATCTAAATTAAAATTGGTAGTACTTGAATATTTTTTTATTGGATCTGTTTTCTGCGTATAGACTTTAGAGTTCTTATCAATATGTTAACCTGAAACCACTGTTTAATACATCATGAACATCAAGCATTTTCTTCCCCGTTTTTCAATATAATACATCATGCAATCACTCGCCCTGGGTTCTTTAAGAGTACCATGAAACCACTGTTTAATAAAATCAGAAAGAAAATCTAATCCTAGTTGTAG
Source organism: Papaver atlanticum (assembly GCA_023531105.1). NCBI lineage: Eukaryota > Viridiplantae > Streptophyta > Magnoliopsida > Ranunculales > Papaveraceae > Papaver > Papaver atlanticum. Next base: position 5,602,547 of record JAJJMB010001716.1, on the reverse strand, counting down.
AGGGAATAAAAACAAACCAAATCTTTTCCATCCAAGCTATATTTATCTATTTTTCATGGATTTGACACAGGGAAATAAATCTAAATCCAGAAAACAGATTAATGAAAGCATATAGATGTGATTTATTTGGTGTTACAAACTGGTTTGGGGATCCTTTTGCTTACCACCAACAATTTTTTGAAAAGTATTTAGTTTGGAAAAAAATTAATTAAGAGAGTTAATATGGAATACTAGTTAGGTTTATTTAATTAGCGTTTTCCTAGGGAATTTAGTTAAACCCATTTAATATCATTTAATTATCTGGTTTTGTTTTATTTTTGCAATTATATGCTCAATATATATCTGATTTTATGTTGTTCTTTTGCTTCTCATCTGAATATCTGCAGTATATGTTTTGTAAGATTTTTCTTGTTTGTTCATGAACCGTGCACCATTATTGATGACTTGTTTTTTTTCTTCCAGGGAAATTCTTGATTTGATCTCCTCTTGGGTTTTGTTTACCAGATTCATATTTCAAATGATGATTATTGAAGACATGAGAGGTTCTATTGGAAATTTTGATTATTTATCACCTTTTCTACTAGTGGAACCACATGTTGTTTCTCCCGAAAATGAACCACATCAGGCAACTGTAGAGGAAGATTCCTCAGATATTGAAGAACTCTATAAGAGTACACATAAGAAGATGTTAAGGGCGCAAGAAAAAGTTCTGAAATGCATGTTGAAGATGATGGATGTATGCAACGCTCAGGGTTTTGTCTATGGGATAATCACTAAGAAAGGCAATCCAGTGACGGGATCATCCGATAATCTTCGTGAGTGGTGGAAAGAGGAAGTGAGATTCGATCGAAATGCCCCAGATGCGATTGACAAATACCAGGTAGATCATGCAAATGGTATGAAAAAAGACCTCAACGCTGGCACCCCTCGTACTTTGGACGAGCTTCAGGATAGAACACTCAGTACTCTCCTGTCTACTCTCATGAAGCACTGCGACCCACCTCAGAAGCTGTACCCATTTGAGGGTGTTTCACCACCATGGTGGCCCTCTGGAAACGAGGAATGGTGGCCCATACAAAAAGATCAAGGTTCTCCCCCCTACAAGAAGCCTCATGATCTGAAGAAGGCATGGAAGGTTGGTGTATTGACTGCTGTAATCAAACATATGTCCCCTGATATTTCCAGAATTCGAATGCTTGTAAAACAATCTAAAAGCTTGCAGCACAAGTTAACGGCAAAAGAGAATGCATGTTTCGGCGCTATACTTGACCAGGAAGAGGCCTTATCCAGGAAGCTCCACCCTGGAATTTCCCCCCCTATGTCTTCTGCTGGTACCAGTGGATCCTTGATCACCATAAGTGACAGCAGTGACCAGTGTGATGTTGAAGGGGTCGAAGATGAGTCAATCAAGGAAGTACAAGAGTTGATGCCCAGGGATGTGAATCTGTTTAATCTTGGGGGACTAGAGGGTTTTGTTGGAGCAGAGGAAAGAATACGGCCTCAGTCATTGAATGGAGAAGTCGTTAACTTAGATTTTTCCAGGAAGAGGAAGCCCTCAGGCTCAGATGATCTGCAAACCGTGGTGGACAACGAAATTTATACTTGCGACCATCAACTATGCCCCTGCAGCGATTACCGGAATGGATTTCTTGATAGGACTTCGAAAAAGAATCACCAGTCATCTTGTGCGCATGGAAGCTATTCTTCTCAAGGTCCTGGAATCTCATCAAATTTTCAGATTACTGAAGAGAAGTCACCGTCAGTCTCCACTGTGTCATTCACTCAATCATGTGAAACTTCTATTCCACCATCTTATGCAAATCAAAGTCAAACCTTTACCCATAATCCAACTACAACACCCACCCCACCTATATTGAACATATTTAGTTTCGGGAAAGAAGATGAGCCTGCGGAGAACAATAACTTATTTTCATGCTCTGGTACAGATGTTGAGCAGGTGACGAATCATAATCTTGTAGGCTTCGGTGGGATAATAAATAATCAAACTACTATCAAGAACCAAGATGAAAGATTCTGCGGCCAAGAGATTGTTGATGGTATGGGGGGTGGTCACAACATCTTTGAAGAAACTAGTAATGCAGTTAACACTACTCCACCTACATTGAACATATCTGGTTTTGATAAAGAAGATGACC